>BMAV01000883.1:0-305245 GCA_019973955.1 Trichonephila inaurata madagascariensis | reverse complement strand
AAAAGTTAGTTTTGGAAAACCCAGGCCACCAATATTGAAAGTTTGAGACAAAATGTATTAATCTTAAGTATTAATTGAATGCTTGAGTGAGTGAGTGAATATTAACTTCGCTCTGTTGAGCTACACGAAGGCTTTTGGCGACGGACCACGAAATTTTCAGCAATGGTCAAATGACGTGGACGACACCTGAGCTGGCACCCCTCTCTCCTAACTGCTACACCACACCAACGGGAGGACGTTTCAGATCGACAGATTTAGCGTACATCGCTGTCCTACACGGCAGGTCTTTAGTAGTACTGGGCTCGAACTCATGACACATCTGTCGTGTCCCGATACCCTGACCACTGGGCTACCGCAGCCTGTTGAATGTTTGAAAATAAACACAAAGTTGATTTAAATTAAAATTTGATATTATTGTAGATATATTCCAGAGTACAAAATTATTTCACAGGATATAGAATATTTCACATACCCCCAAAAATTTGGGAGTATTTTGATCAAAGATGAGCACATTTGTTACGGTCTAAATGTGCAATATGAAACAGATATATATTTATATACCTTAAAAAAATACCCGTTTTTGCACTATCCGATTCACAGACTTTAAATTTTGCAAGCACATTTATTTCGGTTAAGTAATGATCCACTTAGAACGAGTTTTATACAACCGATTTCCAAGAAATGGGGAAGGGGCTACTGGGACTTAGCATATCGTTTTACTTCCGTTTTAGAAATTCAAGTCCTGTCCTTTTTAAATCAAGAACGAGGGCTATAAGAATGTTTTGGGGTACAATTAAAATCTGAATGCTAGAAATTAAGTATCAATAGATCGCCTGTCCGGTATAGTGGTTAGTGAAGCAGACTGTTGTGCCGTAGGGCCTGGTTTTGAATACCGGAGCAGGCATGGATGTTTGTTAATGTATAGTGCTCTGAAGCACTCTAAATAACCGTTAATCCACATGTCCTTTCGTAAAGGTAAGGGGAAGAAGACAGGTCATTGTCCTCTGACCCCCCACAGGATGTTCTTCCTCAAAATCGGGTTGGAGGGAGTGGAAGAATATTAACGTTACACTATTAAGCTACTCGAGGCCTTTTGGGCGACGGACGTCGAAATTTTGAACCATGGTCAAGTGATGAGGACTGAGCTGGCATCCCCACTCCTAGCTCCCACACCACACTAATGGGTGAACGTGCATCACCCCCCTACATGGTAGGTCTTCAGTGATACTAGGCTCAAACTCATGACATACCGTCCACGAGTCTTACCTTGACCTTTAGTCTACCGCTGCCACAAAATCGAGGTGGAACCGAGCAAATCGTACTGTCACCCGTATGGTGCTCAAAGCTATGGCACAATGAGAGTACAAATAGCACCCAGGCATGATGAATTTTGTGGGCATTGATCTGATGTTACGATCAATCAGGTGGTATAAGTAACAACAGAGAACAACTATACAAATATTAATAATTTAAAAACAATTTGTTGTCATACAATATCATGGATTTAACAATGAAACGAGTGAGTAACAACTATTACAAATATAATTTTGTTAAAATTGATTATTACTTACCAGGGAGGATCATGCATGGTTTTATAAAAATTTATAAGTATTTTTACCCCTAAACAACTAGTTGCCTTTAGAAACTATTATCAGAAAAGATGGGAACAAAAGACCACGGCTCTAACACTCTTGAAAATCCCCATCTGATCCATTGAAAAACCTTTTTCGCTTACCCCGTATCAGTATAATACCAGCTTAAGTAATCCTTTCAAAGATTCTTTTTTTTTTTCTCTTTTTAAGTGATCCATTGGCTTAGAACAGAGCTGTGTGACGTCTTTCCTCCTTTTTAAAAATCATGGATGTGGTTCATTAACTGTATTTTGTTAGTCGATATCTAAGTACGCTATTGTCTGCTTCCTTTCCTCTTTTAACTTGCATTTTAGTTTATTTTGCAACTTTTAAATTTCTGAAGGTAAATTAATTAAAATAAATGGAAGGGATTGATAAACTATGAGTTAATTGAAAATGCTTTGACTTCCATTTAGGTTTTAAAGAAAAGTTTCCGATAGCTTCTCGTTAGCGAAATGGTTGTTTTTGTCGCAATATATTGCGCCTAAGATTTTTATCTAACACAGTAGTTTAATGCAAATATTTTTTAGCATCAAGAGCTGAATTCTGATTTATTAATGTAATATGTGAATACTTTTTGACCTGCTGCAATTAATCGTGACTTTACTAATAAATATTGGCAAGAAATGTACTAGATATGTAAAAATGTGTTTCCTAAGTGATTGCTATTTTTATTCATTTATTTAATAAGCATATCATTGTTCATGCAATTTAATGCGTAGTTCAATAAAATACAAAGTAATATACATTTTTATTAATTTTGTAAATGATATGTTGTGTTATTTTAACAAACGTTAAAGTATTTTTTTTAAAAAAATTAAGTTTTTTACTTATGTATTGCTAGTATTTTAAAAAAATTGTTTTTCAAAAACATCATTAACATTTCTAAACATTGTTATTATTATTTAAATTGTTTTATATTCTAAATAATACAAAAGGTGCTTTTTTGAATTTTGAGACAATATTTGAATTGAATATTGAATTTAAGAGTAACTTATTTGAGAAATATCATTTTTCATTTTCAGGTATAAAACTTTGAAATTTCAATTCTCATAGTGTTTTTACATATTTGGGGTGAGGTAAAAATATAATTTTTTCAACAATTTTTTACTGAGTTTCTTGACTTAAATTTTCTTATGAAATTTACTTTTGAAAACCCTGTTCACTTTAAGATTCATCTTTAATATTAACATATAAATCTGTTTCGAAATTAAATTAAAACGCTGGATTATTTCTTTTAAAAAGAAAGGTTTAAATGTTGGGTTTCAAGACATATACTTATTTTTAATGAATGCGATTTATTTATGAAATGTCTTACATAAATCAAAATATTATACCAAAATCAGATAAATCGTGTTTAAAGGAAAACGAATACTTTCATAACGAGAGATAAAATTTTCTTCTCAAGTATTGAACAAATATAATTTTACAAAATTGATTTTAATCCATTACTACTGTCAAGAAAAATATTAATTAGAAAATTCGGTTTAAAACTTCCTTTAATAAAATCAGTTTATTCATTGTTACACTTTTCAGAAGCAAAAATATTTGGGGAATGTTCACTTTTTTTCTTTCTTCAAATTAAATAATGATTTAATTTACTATTTCTTTCGTGTGGAAAATTCGTCACGAAAAAAGTTTTCGTGAGTTAAAGCCTTTATTTTCTCTCTTTGCCCATACAACTTCAAATGAATTTTTCAAACATGATTTCGTTTAAAATGATACATTTATATATTATAATGAAATTATGTGTTCTTCTAATGAAGAGTAATATTTAATAATGTGCCTGTAATGAAGTAATAATTACGTTTATTTCTAATGAAGTATTGTTCCTTTCACAACACTCATAGTAATAGAAACTAGTTAGCGCAATTCGATGATTCGACAGGAAGTTAAAGGAATTATAGCGGAAAGCAGAGTAGAAATTATAATTTATTAATTTAGTTGCTTTTTTAAATCATGAAACCCAAGTGAGCATTTCTTAAATATATTTCATCATGTAATTTAATTTGCATGTAAAATAAATTTCGCAAGTTATTGTAAAGGATTGTACTTATTATCATGGCAATATGACAAAAAATAAACACAGTAATAATTCGAACTTACGTGATAAGTGGAGAAAAACTGCTTTTATCGGGGTACAACCTCCCATATAAATACATGTAAATTATTTTTAGTTTGGACTGGAGACGAAAGAAAATAATAATTTAGAACACAAAAAAAATGTTTAATATAATCCTAGATAACACAAATACAAAATCTCAAGCCAAAGTTATTTTGATGTAGAAAAAAGGTTTCATAAAATTTTAAAAAAAATATTTTGGCGACTCCAAAGATTTTATTTCTTCCCCAAAATTTCATCGTTACGCGCTAAAAATTTTTTACTCCTTGTTTAGTTGAAAAGATACGCTCTTCGTTTGAATATGTATATTTTAAATCTCTGTGTATGTGTAACCCAGTTTCAATTAAATTGAAGCCTTCAGTCAAATTACCAACCGTCATTCAAACTTCTGATTGAACTGGGTCTTAAGACTCAAGTTATTCGATGCCTTACTCATGCTCATGTATTTCTATGAGCTCATCAAAATTGTCAGCTTCAGATTGTGGGAGTTAGTGAGTGAATATTAACGTCGCACTGTTCAGCTACACCGAGGGCTTTTAGCAACGGACCAATTAATTTTGAACCATGGTCAAATGACGTGGACGATACCTGAGCTGGCACCCTTCTCCTAACTACCACACCACACCAATGGGAGGACGTTTCAGCTCTCGACAGATTTAACATGCATCGCAGCCCTACACAGCGGGTCTTTAGTGGTACTAGGCACGAACTCATGAGATGCCTGCCATAATCTGATGCCTTGACCACTGGGCTACCACAGCCCTTTCTGATTTTGGGAATCCAGCAGCTCTTGAATGCTGCCTCTATCCTCTTCTAAATTTACTTGTCTGGCAATATCGACAACTTCTTCAATCAAATTACTAATTTCACTAGGCTCTGACACTGATTTCGCCTGAGTTTCAGTGAAAATAATAATAATAAATTGAAAAAATCCATGAGATTTGAAAATCGCGGAACTCCTAATTTTCTGTAAAGAACGTAATATACATAGAAAGAAATGCTTGATTCAAATTCAGATAAAAAATTACTTCAACGATTAACTTTATTTTTTTTTACTATGTTTTTGTGTGAGTGATCTTAAATTCGTAATACCTGAACTTATTTATTAACAATAAAACAACAAGACAGTACAAAACAAAGTGACGCAGCCGTACTGTACAGTATTGTGTTGTATTGTATCGTACAATACAATACAATTGAAATTAAATTTACTATAGAAAAGTATTTATAATTAGTTTTAAGCGATTTAGAGCTAAAACTAAATTTGTAATACACTACATCACAGTAATCCAACTATCAAAAATTAATATATTTATGAAAATGTGATAAATTCTTAACCGTAAAGTAAATCTGTAAAAAGTTTTTAAATCCTTGAAAAGTAAATGTATTAAAAAGTAATTTACTTACTTCAGTAGTAAGAAAATAACATAACCGAAATCACATTAGACACCCATTTATTAGTCGTTATCAACAATTGTAAAGCACTATGATATTTAGTACTTAGTAAATGATCCAGAGGTCGAGTGGTAACGTATCGTGCTTCCCCACCACGGGTCCGGGTTCTATTCTCGGGCTGGGCAAGGTCGACTCAGCCTTTCATCCCTACTGTAGTGGGTCAATAAATGAGTACCAAGCTTGCTTGGGGACTTAAGCACTGGGGGCATACCTCCAGACTGACCACCTGATCGGGACATTAGCTTATGCACCTCAGTGCCTAATGGTCACGTATATTTGGATGGGCACAGTAGGCCCTGTCCCTCATGGGCTGTTGTGCCACTGCGTTTGAGTTGAGTAGTTAGTATAAAATACTAAGAGGAGCATATGATTTTAAAGAATACCATATTCTGTCTTGCCTTAAAAATTAAATTTTTAATAATATATATATTTAAAGCATTTAAGCATATTTCACATTTCTAAAATCATTTATTCATCTGAATTTCCTTAATATTAATCGTTAAAGAATTTGTTCACTACTTCACAAAATTAACTTTCATATTAAATTTAGAATTATATTTTACAGTAAGTGGCACTATAATAACTAAAAAATTCATTTTGGAAGCTTTTATCATGATAATTGGAAATAATTTTACTTTACAAATACGTGTTAAAATACATATTTAAAAAAAACTTAAATATACCAAATTTCAAATGGTTTAAAAATGATTTCATTTGATTTTAAAATATAAAAATTACGTGTTTTGCCGTCAATACATTTGATTTCATAAACATCATTCAATAAATATTTGAAAAATAAGTCACACCTTCTCCCGTATCTTTGACCTTCAACTCCGTTGATCATGATTTATGTCAACAAATCATATCCCCATCCGAATGTTTGATCCTTTGGGAAAGATAAACCACAAAACCTCCCTCACAATCCCGACAAAAAAAGAATTCCCTATATCTCAAAACATGTACACACCCAAAGGCAGACAAAGAGAAACGTGGTTTTCCCTGGTACATGCATTAGCCATTAAAAGGCCTCGACTGGCACTTAGCGAAATCCCTAACATCAACAAGGAAATATCCAGTAGCGTCATAGCATCTGCATTTTCATAAATCTATCCCTTAAGATAGCACTTCTCATATCAAGAATGAATCATTCTCCCAAATAAAACTTCTAGGAACGCAAGAGAATGACAGAGAGAAATAAGACGTCACCATCCACAAAACAAATACATTTATCAGCAGTTTCAGACACGAAATGAAAAAGAGATATCGATACGTGTTTTGCTGATGAAACAGATCGTGTGTGAATTCTCCCGATTGCTAATGGGAAAATCAAGTACTCTACTTTTGTTAGGAATTTTATGCACATGAGATCCCGCTGACGTTTGTACGTTTCTGATATCGTGACATGTACATATGTATTTCACTGAAGGGAGTGATTGATCTTTTTTGAAAGATATGAGGAAGAAGAAATGAGTGAATGTGTATGTAAGTATTCAGTAAGAATAGTATTTGACTGATGTGAGAAAGAAATGAGAAATTTAGAAGAGATATACGTTTTATCAATTCATTAATTTACGATAATTAATGAATGTCAAAAATTAAAATTTATGTGTAATTACACCATAAGTCAGATCATTACTTTTTAAGGTATTCAACAGTATATATTCTACCATTTGCAATGCGTTTTCTTTTAGTCAGCATTTGTTTTAAAATTAAGAATAAAAATAATTCTGTGTAATATCAGAATATATTTTTGACTCCCATGAGTAATTACAATAAGTTTAATTAAGTGAAATTTCCTCTATAGAAAAATGTAATTTTATGAAAAATGTTTTTAATTTAAAAAAAAATCCATTTTTATTTAATTATTTAGTAATTTAGAAGAAAATTTGTCAAACAGGCAAAAAAAAAAAAATAATACTTAATACTACAGACAATTTTAAAAATAAACAGTAAAGAAATTTAGCAAATCATGAACAACTAACTATATATATATATGAAACAAATTTGTATAATATATCAAAAACCAGAAATAATAGATAATGAACATAACAAGAAATAACTCTAATAAAATAAAAGCTAAACATGAAGATAATTTTAAAAATACAAAAGGAACTATAAAAGAACCAACGAGTCTAAAACAAATCCAGACTTAGGACCGAATAAGAAACAGATGACTGTAGTTTAAAAATTTTCTTAACTGACTGCAATTTATCATCTTAATCTAATCACGCTAGTTTTAAGATTTAAAGGTATAAATTTTAAATATTAAGGTATATTCACAACAATTAAAAATGCCTGATATATCAAATTTATTATTTCTTCAATAACAATATAAAACCAGTTGGAATTGCTTTCAAATGACATTTACTTACCAAATCTTTAACTTAATAATATATAATCTAAAACATTCCTTATTTCTTTTTATATACCTTGGAGTCCTTGCAAATTATGTATGTAAGGTTGGCATAAAAAGTGTTGCATAAAATAGATTTTTACTTGTCTCAGTTTCTACTACGATTTGTGACACAGGAGCTAATTATAAATTTTTTACAAAATATTGAATTAATGACAATGTTTTAATTTAGCTTACATGTATTCTAAAAAACTATGAATTTATAAAGAACAAGATAATGAAACGCTTACACTTATAAAACATTTTTTAATTATTACAAAAATGCATAACATATTTGCGAACTGAAACAAACAAAAATGACCCTTCTATTATATGCTATAATTTCAAAAAAATAATAATCTAGAATAAGCTTTACACAATACGATAAATTAGTCATAGATATTCCATATAAAATTTAATTTTATTACTATTTCCCCAAAAAAACTAAATCTAACATATATTTTAAGGTATACCAAATCTAATTTTATGGTATTTTGAAGTCTAAAATTGAAAAAAGTATCATATCGTTTATATCTTAAAGTATATTGCGTGTCATACACCTGCTACACATTTCTTATACAGAAATATGCATCATCCTTATATTTATAAAGTATAGATCCAATAATAAATACTAAAACTGTGAATTTTTCTCAGAGTCAAAGCTATACCGAACTTTAAAACAAATTATTTTCATTTTTCTTTCTTCTTTTCCTGTCATCACGAAATCGTATTTTGAATGAGATTAATTTCCGAAATGCATCTTGGGAAAAGCTTTCGTAGAACAAACACTTTTACCTTTTCACTTCGATTGATACAGAATGGCATGATTATTCCATCGTCGAATTTTAAAACTGAATGCAAATAGGTTTGGGAAGAAATGCTGTCAACACGGTCTCTGAATAAGATCGATTACTTCTAAACCAACTTTCAAATGGTTTAATCTTTTACTGACAGTCAGAAAAGGGGCCTCTCAAGGATTAAAAGATGAAGAAAGACAATCCGGAGAGAGATAAATACGTTATTGTTATTATATTTCTTGTCAGCGAAAATTCATTCGTAATTTCCATTAATCATCGATATGTATAAGGGATGTCTTACTGGGCAGAATTTCGCTGCTTTGGTGCTAATGGAAAGGTTGAGTGACATTAAATGATTTTAAATATTATACGATGATTTATATTGGGGAAAACTGCATATAGTTACAGATTTAGGAAATTCATTAATGGAACAAGAGTAAATCATTATTTTTCAAAACTAGTTTTCTATCTACCATATTTACTCGAATCTTAGCCACCATCGATTCTAGGCCGCACTCCAAATTCTCAACATATTAATTAGGAAAAAAATGTTGCCATCGATTCTATATATATATAAACCATATCCCCAAATATCAACAAGTATTTGAGAGTTCATCATTATACGTTACTTAAGAATTTTTTAAGAATTTAATGAGAAATAATATGTTAAGTGGTTTCATGGGTGTTAAGCTTCTTTAGAGGACTTAAAGTATAAACAGTATCCAAACAGGTATAATTATTTTAAACTCTTAAATTAAATAATTCAAATCTTTTCCACATTATTTATAAATGAACGGGGCTTCAGAAAAGTATAAAATGTTTAAAATATAATCATGATTTAAAAAATTATAAGCATATGAAAATAAGAAAATTTTCTATAAGAAATATTTATTTTACTTTGCACTTGCTATTTTCTAAGATAATAGCTTTAATTACTAGCTATAAGTTGATTTAAAAAGTTAAATGTATCATTATTACACTGTAATTATGCACTAGTAATATTATATTAATAGAATAATAAATTATATTTTTTAAAAAATAAAAAAAAAATTACATTTTCAAATTTTTTTTTTAAAAAAAATTTAAATATTTTTGTAATATTTAGAAATACACAAAAGATATTTTAATCAATGATGTAGGGTTTTTAAGAGTATGATACATTTCATAATTCTATAAAGTTTTATACATCGAAGGCTACTATTTTAGAAAATAGCGAGCACATCGCAAAAATTACTATAATTTATTACAAAATTTTCATATGCTTATAATTTTTCTTTTTTTAAAAAAATTATGATTCTATTTCAAACATTTGTACTCTTTTGAAGCCACACTCCCTTGTAAATAATGTGTAAAAGATTCGAATTATTTAATTTAAATTGAAGAGAATTATACCTGTTTGAAAGTTGTTTAAATTTTCATCCCTCGAGAAAAAATTAACGCCCCTTAAACCCCTTAAAAATTAATTTTTTACCAGTATTAAAAACTTTCAAATACATGCATGAACCTATAATTACTCTAACCGTCAGTAACATGTTTTGAAAATGATTCGTCACTACCATTGCTACAATTGACTTCGGATTGGATGCCGGCTTTGTTGTTTTCCTACACGGTATCGTCTTCCTTCTATACAATGCATTTGTTATGCAACATTTCTTTAAAAATAATGTATTATGGAACAAAGCAAAAGAATTATTAAATACTGATGAGAATACTTACAAGCAAAAACTATATTTTTGTTTACGCCATAGACGTATATTTGTTTCATCCATGCCAAATGTTCACTAGCCTCTGCTCTCTTTCCCTTTTTTTCTGCATATAAGATTGCTTTTCTTTTCATACTTGTGTCATAGTGAGCTCGTCTTGATACTATTACCGATATCTTAGATGTTTAGGTGATTAAAGGAAAGTGTAAGCAAAAAATTTCGTAAATACGAGCAGATTGATTGATTGATTGATTGAATATTAACGTCGCACTGTTCAGCTACACTAGGGCTTTTGGCGACGGACCACGTAATTTTGAATCATGGTCAAGTGACGTGGACAACACCCGAGCTGGTACCCCCTTCTCTTAACTACCACTCCACACCAACGGGAGGACATTTAAGCTCTCGACAGATTTAAAATGCATCGCTGCCCTACACGGTGGCGCTTTAGTGGTACTGGGCTCGAACTCGTGACAAGGCAAGCCACGATCCGATACCTATACCAGTAAATACGAGCTGACAACGATATTTAGGTTATACTGAAAAGATGCAAGTGGCGGATGTACATTTACATTTACCCTTGTGAAAGGTGTGTAAACTCAATTTTCCTCATCAAACAAATGTTTTACCTTCGATTGTAAGCCGCACTCGCTTTTTATTAGCCTTAACACTGGAAAATAGTGCGGTATAGATTGGAGTAAATACGGTATTTATTTCATATACAATTCCGTTTGGAAACTATAAATTTTATATACAGATTATTCCATTTCTTTAATTGTTTTATTTAATTTGCTTAATTATTTTAGTCATGTTTTATTCATTTTCTCCTTGCTCTTTTTAATTAATTCCTGTATGTAAATATTTCTGTATATAAATAATATAAATGATTTATTTTTAATTTGTCTCACTTATCCAATACCATACTGTTCGAGTGCAAATTTTAGACATAACATATTTTCAATATTTTGGTTCTTGCTCATTCGCTGTTTTCTTGGTACTAATATGTCTGCTGAAGGTGGGAATTTAGGATCATATAAAACACGTTTAACTCTACAGAACAGCTCTTAGTCTGTGTCAACTTTTGAAAACGTCACAGTTTTTCATTTGCATTCATTACTTGTTCTTATTCTGTTAATGTTTCCTGTGCTTCCTGTTCTATTCTTAGGAATTTCATCTTTTTCTGATTTGTAGAATATATTTACTATAGTAATATAATATACCTTTGGCTTCAAAATATTATATATATATATATATATATATTTATATAGATATATATACTAGCTCTGGTATACCGTTCTTCGCACGTGTGAATTTAAAAATTAAACAATACAGATTGAAATATATAAAGAAGTTTTTAATGAGTTAATTTTAAGAAAAATGCAAATTAAAAAAACAAAAAGCTTTTTTTACATATCTCATCTGAAAAAAAAAAAAAAACATACTTATCAAATTTTAAGTCTGTAGATCTAATAGCTGATAAAAGGGTTTTTTATTTATTTATCACTCCTCGTAACATTCTTGTCGATCGATTTTTGAAAACACCTTCCTAAGCTGATCTCCGTTAAGCAAAAGTAAAAGATTGTTACAGAATTCGGTGTAATAGATGCTTAAAATAGTGTAAATAATTTATATCTGGAAGTGTAATACGCGTTAATATTGCTTTCTGTTTTTTTTTTTTGTTTTTTGTTAAAATCTTGCCACCACCTCTCCCTTCTTAATTAAGTTTTATTCTGAAATAAAAAAAAAATATAGTGATTGCACTGATCAAAGGAATAAATTGAAAGCAAGCCCGCACTGACGCGCATGGTGTAGACAAAACAAAAAGCGAAAGTTTCGCTTCACACATAAAATATAGATAAATGCTGTTGAGGGCATTTTTGCTGATGACAGCATTTTTTCCAACTTTTTTGACATTTATCGTCATATGTTGGACATTTCACACAATATCTTTATAAATTATAGCCTATGTGTTATTCTGATGTATAAGCTATATTATTGTAAAGATCATTTCAATCCATTCAGTTGTTTTTGTTTGAAAATATAACAAACATCCATACAAACCTTCGCGTTTATAATATTAATAAGAATATATATATATGTAGAGAATGAAGCATGCATGCATTTAAAAATTTACTGTATAATTAATAAAACCTAACAGTTGACGCAGAATCTATTATAAGAAATTATTCAAACCAAAAATGTTGATGTCAATCCTTCGCCAATTTGCATGATTCTCTCCAAAAGTATCCTTTCAAGGATTTTACATTTTTGGAGAATGATTCCTCAACCTAAACTTTAGATGGATGTCACCTCAGTTTTTACCACTCTATATAGCCTTGAAACAAATTCTTAAGAGTCTATATAATCGAGTTGTAGTAGGTATGCGATTGTCAATTATACTTACTTGATAATTTGTTCCTTTCTTTTCTAAATTATTTTTTTTAAAAAGTTTGGTGTTACAGAAACCCTATTTTTATGCGACGCATCGCATTTATTTTACTTTTATTATTAATTATTTCACGTTTATTGATCTACTAAACTTATTTATGCAATTTAATTCAATTTTCCAATGTGTAATGTTTTAGAATAAAAAAATTAGAATATAATTTATTATTATTATTTTTTAGAGAGGAGTGCAATGTTATGTAATAAATATTCTATACTCACTTATTTACTCTTTTTGCTAAAACACAAGGCAGACTTCTTAGAGTTATTCGATACAAATAAAACATTTAAAAAATATTATTAAACTTAACATTAATCTTATCTATAATTTTAATAATTGTATGCTTTTAAGGTATCCGACTACGTTCGGAACCGTGATTTTGCCGAATTGCATAAATGGATAATTTTCATGATATTTATTGTTTCTTAGATTAGAGTACATGTACAAAATTGTTTTAAGGACATTTTGACAAAAAGAAAAAAAAATTATTTAAATACGATATTTTGGCAAAAAATTAACTTAGAATAATCTTTTTCAAAATGTTCTCATTTTGTGAAAAATGCTTCTATTATAATAATATTATGCATGTACATAGCTCAGACCTATGTACAGAGTTTCAATTAGGATTTTTGAAATATGTAACTTAGAAGTGAATTTATCTATATTTTATGACAACGCGGAGGGGAGCAATTTTAAGAAAAAACGTCAATAATTATATTTCAATTGGTGGTAACTCTGAAAATAATGTGATTTTTTAAAAAAATTCTAGTTGAGTCTCTGTAGATGGTTTTGAGCTATGTACTGGCAAAATATTATTATAATAAAAGCATTTTTCACAAAAGGAGAATATTTTGAATAAAGATTATTCAAAGTTAGTTTTTTGCCAAAATATTGTATTTAAATATTTTTTTTTTGTCAAAATGTCCTTAAAACAGTTTTATGCATGTGCTCTCTAATCTGAGTGACACTAAATATCATGAAAATTATCCATTTATGGGCTTTTTTAAAATCACGGTTCCGAGAACGTAGTCGGATACCTTAAATAGTCATCAGTTTATACCATTGCATAATTTGTATTAAACTAAATTATCATGTACGTTATGTTCAGACTTATTCATAAGTATTAAACATTTATTTCTTAATGCACAGTTTAAATATGTATAACACCTCTAAAAAATTGTTTAAAAATAATACCAACTGTTATTTAACATATTACCCACCATTTTTCAATTTATCAGCCGTTTCAAACACGCTTTTAGAATTCATCAGCTTTTCCTATCCTTCAAGAGTCAAGAAACGGATGTTGGGATTATTTTGAAGAGTGAACAAACACCTTTCAAGTGTTTTCGTTTGTCGGAAATTTCTGGGATGTCATGCGAAGGCGATTGGAGGATGAGAATATTTCCTTCAGAACATCTCGAAAGCAAAAGTTAATGAAATATGCTATCATGTATACACACCCCTTCATCTACTCGAACGATGCTTAACAAATGTTATGGAGTTGTAAAATTTGTCAGATTCTGAAGAGTTTAATTATTTTACATCGCAGTTACTTGAAGATGTAACAGACATTACGCACCTTTACTCTGATATGGCTTAGTAATCTGCATTGATAAAGGTGACTCAAAATTTTAAAACGATATTTGTTCATTAAACATGCTGAATAAAATTTGTGAAATGTGCAATTCTATAAAGAAATGGGAATTAACAAGGCATTTCTATCTATGTGTAGTTATTTTAAAGTATGTTTCGCAATTGTCAAACAATTTGTCCATGTAGTAAGCTAAGCATTTGCTATTTCTAGGATTATGTACATTTTTAACTACTGTAGTCGTTCATTACATTGGAAAATAAGTCCGGATAAATATCACGCGTTTTTAAAGGGTTTTATTATAATTTGCAGAGTTTTAATTTTTTTAAATGTGGTTATCTTAAACAAAAAAAAAAAACATTTCAAAACCTTATTTAAATACACTTAATTAAACAACAAAAGATATTTATTATATAGAGATTGCTTTTGTGTTAAGTACGGTAGATTTCCAAAGCTTTTGTCGCTCGCGAGATTACAGAATTTGAGGAAGCGTGTCTTAAAATATCTGGAAGAACATAATGAACTGCCCAGTGAGTGCTTGTTACTCCAGAATGAAGTCTGGCTATGGGATTTAGCTTTTCTTATCGATATTAGAGGATATTTTAATAATTTTTTTTTAAGATTACATGAAAAATATTGTATTTGTTTCCCTCTAAATGTGATCATATATCTTCTTTTGGGAACAAACATTTGCTGTTTTATATCTCGATTTTGGAAAAAAAAAATAACGCATTTCACATTAATGCAGTAACTATCGGCCAAAATTAACAGTACTCCAAGCTATGATAGATTTTAAATTTCATTTTTATTTTGTACGGTTTGTTCAGTGCTAAGTTTGAAGATTTTCAAGCAGAATAAAAAAAATAAATCTTTTTTCAATTTCTCTGCAAGATGTTAATTATTACCCTCTTGAAATCCAAATCGAAATTATTGATTAACAGCAAACTATGTAAGGAACTTGTTTCAAAGCTGTAAATGATCCGACTTATATTGAATTTGACATTTGTTCTAACAAGCAATTTTCCAAATTTACGTAATTTGGCTGTCAGATATCGTAGGTTAGGATCAACATACGGTTGTGAACAAACGTTTTCTGAAATAGGAACATTATAAAATCAAAATATCCAAAAAATTGAACCAATTAATAATAAAACCCAAGTTTCTATTTTCATATTATTTATTATATTATTTTTAAATTTTCACTTCTTAGTCTTGCATTAAAAAAAAGGTGATATTTTGTCAAAAATCAAAATTAAGCCTATAATTAACATTTTTTCACATTTGTTTCAATTTTACTTTGTTCGAAAAGTTGGTAGACATCATTATTTTGCATCAGATAGTGCCACTGTTCCCAAAAAGGTTGTATGCTCCTGGCTTAGTGTAAACAGTTAAGAGGAGAAAGAACCAATCACATAATTTTAAGAGAAATTCCCTTCGGGTGAAATATCTACCACCCGTTCTGTAAAGGTTAAAGGCTGGCACTCGCAACCTTGCACAAGTTACAAATGGGAAAGGCCTTACCGCCTTCCATGAATCTAAGGTTTCCCTAGTTACGCCAGAGAACATCAAGAAACGGTTTAACAAGGTATATCGCACAGATGTACAAGTGTTTCGCTAGATGTCAGTAGCCCTTACTCATGATTAATATACATATATAAAACAAGAAAAATATTCAAATTAAAAACAATAAATAAGTTGTACATTCAAATAAAATATTATTACAGGATACGTTTTAATTTAAATTTAAGTTAAGTTAAGTTTAATTAAAGATTAAGTCTTAGATATCTATGCTAACTAAAACGGTTATGGGTACATTCAGACGATTCCAAACTTAACTCGCTCTGTTAAGAAATCTTTGGCCTTTATTTTTCAAACTGAATGGAACACTTTAGTTACTTATTATTATAAGTGTATTTCAGATTTTTCTATTTTTGATTTAAAAAATTATAAATTTGAGTTCTTATGCGTTTGCTTAGGCTATTTCCTTTTTTCCCAAAGCTGATATTTGGGGTAAGTTAACTTTAAGGTTATACTGTGTTTTTCAATAATACATTTAAATATTATGATTTATTTATATTTACAGGCGCATTTGTACTTTTATTTTAAAATGCAATATGTTAGTCTCATTTTGTAAAAGTAATATTAAAAGCCATAATCACGAATTAAATTATAAATGGTTTTGAAGGTTGGATTGAATTAAATAAAAAACATTTGGTAAATAAAAATCCATGTTCAATATCATTTGTTTGAGAAACTAAACATACACAGATAATGAAATAGAATAAGTATCAAAAATTAAAGAGCAAAAGGCTTCGATTCGCCTGAAAGTTTCATCTTCATAGTTTCTCAGAATTTTTAAAGTGTCTTAATATATATAGCAGACAAATTCCAAAATAGTTCGAATGTAGTTCGTTAATTAACATTCGCAGAATCCGAAGAATTATTTAAAGAAGTAGATAAATATATTTCTCGGTAAGTATACAAAGGGCATTTGGAAATGAGAACTTTGTAAAGGATTTCTCGAATCGGAGCTGGAGTCTATCCAAACTCTGCTAATGATTGAACAGATATGATTGTTAAAAATATTTATATCAAAAGACTATGTAAATGTAGTTCACATGTAAAATAGAAGTAAATACTCTATTAAAGTACCCGACTACGTTCGGAACAATGATTTCGCAAAAGCGTATAAATGGATAATATTTATGATATTTAGTGTCACTTACATTATAAAATGTATATAAAATTATTTTCAGAATAGTATTACAATAAAAAAATTATTTAAGTACAATATTTTGACAAAAAATGAATATAGAATGACTAACTTTCAAAATATTCTCCTTTTGTGAAAAATACGTCTATTATAATAATATTTTGCCTGTATGTAGCTCAAATCTCGGTACAGAGGCTCAATTAGAATTTTTGAAATACATAACTTAGAAGTGGGTTTATCCATGTCTTACGACAACAGAGGGGAGAATCGCCTATAATTATTTCAATTGGGGGGGTAACTCTTAAAGTAATGTGAATTTTTCAAAAATCATAGTTGAACCTCTGTATAGATATCTGGGCTATAAACAGGCAAAATATTATTATAATAGAAACATTTTTCACAAAAGGAGAACATTGTGAAAAAGGTTATTCTAAGTTAATGTTTTGCCGAAATAATATATTTAAACAATTTTTTTTTGTCAAAATGTCCTTAAAACATTTTTATACATGTATTCTCATCAGTAGCGCAAACAGGAATTTTTCTTCAAGGGGGTCCGGGGTTGAAAGTTTACCATTCTTGTATCATGCTATTTTTGATTTTGTCGATTTTCAGGAACAAAGCACAGTTAAACACTAATTATTGAATAAATAATTAACATTAATTAATAAAATTAATCATTAATAAGAAGTATTTAATTAATGTATACGTATTATATACTTAGAATTATAAACAATCGGAAAAAATCAAGGGCTTTGGAGGGGGCCCGGACCCCCAGGATCCCCCCTCCCTTGTGTGCGCCACTGATTCTCCTCTAAGTGACACTAAATATCATGAAAATTATCCATTTATGCGCTTTTTTTAAAATCATGGTTCCGAACGTAGTCGGATACCTTAAGTTTCCACATCAGTGAATGAAATAACGTGAAGTTAAAACTTGTTATGCAGTTATTCTCGTATAATAGTATTAAATTTTCAAATTAACTTGTAAGTCTTTAAAAAGGTCTCATAGAAATGAATTCTTAATTATTTTCAAAAATTATACACCATAACATTCAATAGCAAATATTTCATTTAAATTTATATGGATGTATATATCAAATATTCCATTTTTACTTTAGGAGTGAAAATTTATACCCTACATTTCAAAATTTTTAATGATTTTAAGTGTAATTGTTTTTACATATTATTTATAAAATCAATTTTTTAAAAAGAATGTAGGTAAGAAACAAAACAAAAAATAATTTTCGTTGATTGATCTTCATTACCTATTAAAGCAAGCTTGTCAAGTAACAAATGGAGTTGATTCCATTTCCAGTACGTAATTTCAAAAGGTTAAGTACTACGAATCATAAATAGTTAGAGAATCTATAAAATCACAACTACAGTTTAGCTGTTTTGCTTATGTTATAAATTATATTAATTTGTCCTCTATATTTAAAAGTAAAAATTTGAATGACTTGTTTTTAAACGCTTTTTTTATCTCTTTCAAAGAATGATTCGTATTATTTGTTACTAATTAGTAACACTAGAAAGGGTTCCATTTTAAATGAAACTTTTTTTACAGGGTTTTTGGAAATATTTTTGTTAAAAATAAACTTGAAAGCAAAGAAATTTTTAATTTCCCCGGAAATTTTCCCTTGGGGTACCAAAAAAAACGGAATTTAAATTTTAAAAAAACCAACTTAAAAAAAGGAAAAAAAAGGGGGGTTTTTTAATTTTCAAAACAAAAATTCTTTTTTTTTTCCCAAAAAAAATATTTTTAATTTTTGTTAAGAACAACCCTTTTTGGTTTTTTTTTATTTTTTAAAATTTGTCAAAAAAATAAATTTTAATTATTTGTTAATTTAATTTTTCCCCCTTTAAAAAAATTCCAAATTAAAAAAATATTTGGTGGGTTTTTAAAAATTTGGAAAGGAAATCTTTTGAATAAACCAAAAAATCATTTTTTTTTTTTAAAAAAGAAAATAAGTTTGGGTTTATTTTTAATTTAGGTAAAAAGGAAAAATGAAATCCCAAGGTTCTTTTAATAAAAGGAAAATTTGTTCACCTTAAAATACAAAAATTAAATTATTTTCCTTTAAAAAACCCCAAAAATAAAAAAAACTTGTGAAATTAAAAAAACCCCCTTTTTTTGAAATGGGCCGAGTCGCCCCAAAATTATATACCAAAAAATTTTTAAAATCCCAAAGAAAAAATTGCAAAAATTTTAAAAACTTTCAAAGGGAAAAAATTCTTTGAATTGAAAAAAGGAAAATAAGCTTTTTAAAAAATTTTTTTTCCCCGGGTTTTAATTAATTTTCGGGCAACAAAAAAGGGGAAAAATGGCCTCTAAAAATGTCAAACGAAAAACCCCCCCATTTATTTTTTCCTGGTTTTCCAATGTTTTTTTTTTAAATTTTTTCTTTCTTTTCCTTTTAAAACGGGGTTTCTCCGACGATTGGGTTTTATTTTGGTTGCCCAAACAGGTTGAACCTTTTGAAATTTTAAAAAACCAAATTTTATTTTAAGAATTAAATTTTTAAAAAAAAAAATTATATATATATATATATAAAATTTCCCGATTATTTTTTCTGTAAAAAAACCCCCTTTTTTTAATTTTTTTTTTTTTTACCTTTTATTTTTTTTAAAAAATAACATTGTAATTTGGGAACCGTTCTTTTAAAAAAATAATCAATACATATGTCGAATGGGATTAAACGAGTCTTTTGATCTAATAATATATTTTGTTTAAAGTTATTGAATGCTAACTGCGTCAAAAAAAGTTACAATTATACATATTTAATTAATTTTACTTTCATAAGAGAAAAGAATAAGCAAATGATCTTTTGATCAATTTATTACAATTATGTTCATAGAAAAATTTCATTGGAAATTCAAAACAAGTATTTTTTGCGTTGAAAAAAAAATGAAAAATTTTTAATTAAAATTAAAAAAATTTTTAAAAAAAATTTTTTTTTTTTTTAAAATTTTTTTTTTAAAAAAAAAAAAATTTTTTTTAAAAAGGGGTTTTTTTTTTTAAAAAAAAAAAAAAAATTTTTTTTTTTTTTTTAAAATTTTAAAAATTTTTTTTTTTTTTGTTTTTTTATTTTTGGGGGGGGTTTTTAAAAAAGGGTTTTTTTTAAAAAAAAATTTTTTTAAAAATTTTTTAAAAAAAAAATTTTTTTAATATTTGGCCAAAAAAAATATTTTCCCTTTTTTTTTTTTAATTTTCCCAAAAAAATTTTTTTAAAAAAAAAAAAAAATTTTTTTTTTAAATTTTTTTTAAAAAATTTTAAAAAAAATTTAAAAAATTTGGTTTTTTTTTTAAAAATTTTTATAAAAAATTTTTTTTAAAAAAAAAAATTTTTGGAATTTTTTTTTTAGGGGTTTTTTTTTTTCCCCCAAAAAAAAAAAAGGGGAAAAATTTTTTAAATTTTTTTTTTAAAAAATTTTTTTTAAAAAAAAAAACCCCAAAAAAAAAAAAAGGGGGGTTTTTTTTTTTTAAAAAATTTTTTTTTTTTGGGGTTTTAAAAATTTTTTTTTTTTTTTTTTAAAAAGGAAAATTTTTTTTTTTTTTTTAAAATTTTTTAAAAGGGGTTTTAAATTTTTTTTTAAAAAAATTTTTTTTTTTTTAAAAAAAACCTTTTTTTAATTTTTTTTTTTTTTCCCCCCAAAAAAAACCCCCCCCCAAAAATTTTTTTAAAAATTTTTTTAAAAAATTTTTTCAAAATTTAAAAAATTTTTAAAAAATTTTTTTTTAAAAAATTTTTTTTTTTTCTAATTGGGCCAATTTAATTAAAAAATTTTTTTTTTTTAAAAAAAATTTTTTTTGGGAAAAAAAATTTTTTTTTTTTTGAAAAAATTTTTTTAAACCAAAAAAAAACCCCCATAAAAAAAATTTTTTTAAAAATTTTTTCCCCGGGAAAAAGGGGGGGCCCCTTTTTTTTCCCAAAAAAATTTGAATTAATAAAAGGGAAAAAATTTTTAAAAACCCCCAAAAAAAAAAAATTTTTTTTTGTTTTTAAAAAAAAATTTCCCAAAAAAAAAAATTTTAAAAAAAATTCCCCGGTTATGGAAACATTTACTTTTAAAAATATGTGTATATGCCACCATGCGCATTAATTGTTTCAACATTCGATCATTATTTGTCAGTATATTTGAATTAATAATTTCACGGGTTACGTTTGTAGTTTATACCCATTAAATTGCAAAAAAATAGATATTTACTTATGCATTTTTGAGCTTCTAACAACCATTTAAGCAAAAAAAATTAATTAAAATAAAACTTCACTTCATTTCAACAATATTAAGATTGGTTTATTGACACTGGTTAAAATATATGTTATACGATATTTTTTGAGAAAAATAAAAATTGGTATTTAACACTTGAACGTCCTTCGTTGTCAATTGGACACCGGGTTTTTTTTACTTAGTTCTCCTTTTTTTCCCCGCATTTTTGAAGGGAATTTGAAACATTTTCGTGACATTAAATATTTTTCATAGAGATTACACAGAAAACCTTTTGTGGCTCTAGGTTAATTATATAATTAGGAGTGACTTTAGAACTAAATAAACCTAGAACGGCCACTGGTGACACCAATGCAATTTATCATTATAAATAGCTGTCGTTTAACAAAATATAGTTCACTATTAGTAAAACAATATACCCAAAGTCCTATCGCAGATTTATTTGATCTTAATGTTATTGGATTCGAAGTGGAAATGAACCAATTATACTAAATTTTTTTTCGTTATATAGAATTTGCTTATCTGTAAAAAAAATCATTTAGTTTTTTAACCTTGTGCAGAGCAGTCACCTTGAAATGAGGACAAACAGGAAAGGTTCCAGGTCTGATGAAAATGCTAATCTGTTGCGATAGCTTTCTGAGAATGAATCGGATGATGGTGGGCTGTCTTGCTCTTATTTATATTCCAATGAAGACATAAGATTGAGTCAAAGTGACTGCAAAGAATCTGAAGAAAGTGCAGATGCAATTGATAACATTCCTGTAAATTCTGATATATACAATAAAACACTAGGGATGGCACAGATTGGATACCACATAATAAAAATGCTCCTGGAAATTAGCGACTCGAAATGTCTTGCGACAAAGCAGTGGTACAACTAGTTAAGCGAAAAATAATGTCTACGTCAATTTGTTATGATATAAAGGGTCATATATGTGACAATTACAAAGAATATTATTAAAAAATCTTAAAACTAAACCCTAGTGAACAGGAGTTCTTTAAATATTTTTAAAATAATTATTTTATCTATTTTATTATTATATTTATAAAATCCCATACGCTCTAATGTTAAATTCATTTTTAAAAAATATATATATTCAAAGTAATTAGTTCTTACATGTATTTTTTAAGGAATTTAAAATTTTTGCTGTTTTGCGCCTTGATTTTGTATGCAAAAAAAAATGGAAGGGTTATTGCCGCAAATTTTTGACTATCTTTAAAATTGCCTTACTTATCAAAACTTAAAAAATAAGGTGAATGTGTCTAAATTAAACAAAAGAATTGAAAAAAAATATTTGCATTGGGAAAAAATGGGGCAAGATAACTATTATTTCATTTTAAAATCTATCAGTTCAAATAACCATAAACAATGCAATTTAAAAAGAAAAAAAAAATAGTTTTTAGGATATTTTCATAAAAGTAAACCGTTAAAATGCTTCTAAAAAGAAAGACAAAAACCCAAAACCTTTGAAATTGAATATTAATTATCAAGCACTATTTTAGAAAACTCACTTATATTCAGTGTTCCACAAAAAGAATTATCATATGTCAAAACAAAACCTAATCAAGTTTCTAAAACACATTGAAGTAATTACTTTAAGATAATAAATAATGCGAATATTTTTTTTTCCAATTTAATTAAAGCAACAAGATAATAAATATACTACCAATCAAAAAAGAGATAATGAAAAACAACAGAACACAGATTGATTTTTTGGTTATGATTATTAAATCCGGCACTATATATAGTGAGATTTTTTTTTAATTGATTGTTTTTGTTTCCCCATGCAATTTTTTTTTCAATATTTTGTTTTTCCTAATGCTTGATTTTCCTTCTATTTAAAGATAATTTCGACTGGAATATTATTGAATTGATTAGAAGTGCTTGACATTTTAGTTAATGTATTTTAAATAAAAAGAAGTGTACTTTTCAACAAACGTTAATATGGAGTGTTGCTATAAATGCTTAATTCTTCGAAATGTAATTGAATTATGAATTTACTGATATGAAGGATAGGGTGGCTTCTAAGCGTCATTACATGATAACTCTTTAAACTTTTTTTTATTTGGATCTATTAAAGATAGGTAAAGAAAAAATTCAATTTATATATTTAAAAATTCTCTACAAATTTTTCAAGAGAAGAGAAACAAGTTATTATTTATTCTAATAATGATGTATTATTATTAAAAGTATATAATAATAATATGTAATCATATATATAATCATATAACAATAATTACTTTTTTGATAATAAATTTTTGTAAGCTAAATGAATATTGAAATGTAATTTCTCTTTAAATGATGACTTAACTCAGTAGCTCAATAGCCCATGAGAGCCAAAGCCTACTGTTCCCAACTTAGTATACGTGATCTTGGGCCCTTAGGTGCATGAGCAGATATTCCGGTCAGGTGGTCAGTCTGACGTGAATGAGTGAGTGAGTGAATATTAACGTCGCACTGTTCAGCTACATAAGGATATTTGGCAAGGGACCTCATAATTTTGAACCATGGTCAAGTGACGTGAACGACAACGAAGCGTCACCCCCTTTTCTAACTACAACACCACACCAACGGGAGGACGTTTAAATCCGACCGATTTGTGCATCGCGCCCTCACGGGGGGTCTTAGGGGTAGAGTTTTAATTTGTGAAAAGGGCCCACCCACGTTTCCATACCTTGACAACTCGTCTACCCCGGCCACCAGTCTGGCTTGAAACCCCAGCGTTAAGTTCCCAAGCAAGATTCGTACTCATTTGTCAACCCACTGAAGGGATGAAAAACTGAGTTTTTTGCCAGCCCGGGGTTTGAACCTCGGACTTGTCGTGTGAAAGATCGATGAACTACCATTCAGCTACTGGGCTTTAAATGAAAACTTAAAATTAGAATCCTTATTATTTATTTCTTAGACACATTCTTAAATTTTTTAAAATGCGTTTTTGATGAATATAGACTTTATGGATAGTAACACTGAAGTTCTTGCTTTTTTCTTATCTTTTTATAGTTATGTTTTGAGATAAGGAATATAAACTCAAAAGTTTGGAATAATTTATGTTCAGGACGAAGTCAAATATTTTTTAACTATACATTCATTTAGCACTAAAATACGTGAAGAATTATTAAATAAACAAAATTTTCTTTAAAAGTTTTTTCTTATTTGTATTTTTAAATTATCAATTGAAATTTTTTTAAAAAAAAGTCTTAACGTTTTTTCCTTATATTAAACCATGGAATAAAGAGTTTGAAAGTCAAAAATTCGTCACTCACAGAAAATAGGGGGAGAAAAATTAAATTTGAATACATTTATACAATTGCAAAATATATTTCCCCAACTATTATTTAAATATCAATGTTTGTAAATAAATTTTAAAAGAGCAACTAAGCCTCTTACATATATTTATTTTATTATTAGCATACAATATATTTAATGTGAAAACGCATCTTAAATTTCAAACAAAATTCGAATAAAAAATTATTCCAAGTTAAGAAAAATATTTTAGAAAAAAAAAAAAGTACTTATGTGTGTGTGTGTGTGTATTATAGACCGATTTCACCAAATCAAAAAACACCGCTAAATCAAAAATCGTCGCCAAATGCTGTTATCGTTTCTAAAAAATGTGAGGAAGCAAATTCCTGTGCATTCGACAAATAACTGGCAAAGATTAAGAATTCAGTAACTTTTTTAAAATCAAACCCGTACACATAAAAAAAAAACACACAAATAATATCTAAAATGTCATCAAAATTGCGCCGAGTGTAATTTCTCCATGTATACTAACCAGTATAAAGTCCATAAAGACGAATTTAAGCGATGCCGTTCAAATCTGTTATGTTTCTTGTTTTCCATTTTTTTTTTCTAAATAAATTAAAGTCTCTCAGGTACTTACGCACTGTATTGAAATACTCTCCTTATCGTTATTTACGTAGATGCAAAATTTTAATAATTTTTTCCAACTAACTAAAATGAATATATTTTTTTCGGTAAATTCCTAGAACAGCACGCTACTGTATTTGGCGACAAAATTGTTTAACCAAGTGGCGCCAAGGATAAGCCCACGTTTTTCAAAATGGCGTCAAGAGATGAAAAACGTGGGTTTCTAAAATGGACAACATATAGGAAACATCAAATGGAAAATAAGAAATCCAATACAAATTATTTCCAAATTTCGGACATCCATACTAAAAGATTCTACCAATCCTTCTTCATATAAAAAACGATCATTACTTTCTTAGCTTTTATTCAGAAGAAAATCCATTCGTCGTGTTTTTACGATGAAAACGCGGTTTCTAAAACGGATTCTATAAGAAAACTGAAAAACCCGCTTCTAAAAAAGCAGCTGAAGAACAAACTAACGAATGCTTTAAGCGTGGTGAACTAACGATCTACAATTTCTCTCAAACGCAAATTATTTTCATATTTAGGACATCCATACCAAAATATTTTCAATCTTCATTCACTCATTCATTAAGCAAAAAGTTCTTTCTTACCTCTTTCATTCAAAAGAATAAAAAACGATTGGTCGAGCTTTAAAAAAGAAAAACGTGGTTGCCAGAAAATTGCTTAAACCCTTCAATATGAATGTCGGAAAAAAAATGATCGCTGTTCAAATCCTGAAAAATTTAAAAAAAAAAAAAAAAAAAATCCAGTCCGAGTAGGTTTATACTTTCCCTAAGTCTTGCAGGGTTGTCATATTGTAAACTTTATCGCCAAAATTTTGCACTCAAAAATTTTGTCGCCAAGAAGTATGCCCTCCTAGTATCCACCCATTTTTTTTCTGTTGAGGCTTCGGCTTGGTTTCAACATTGCAGACTTAGTATATTCCTGGAGATGTGTGATATCTATTTTCAGTGAGGCACCATACCGGTGGAATACCAATCACCTCACGCAATTTTGATGCACTTTCCTCGCAAGAGGGAGACACCTAAGCTCTGACGATGCGAAACTGTACTTAGTAATTTAATTTTGCCGAAGTCACGCAAACCTATTCATATTAAACATGAAAAGTAAGCGAACCGAACACGTGATTAAAATAATAATACGAATTATAAACAATGTTATTATTTTCAAGCATGTGTAATTAAGAAGATTGTGTTGAAGCATGTGTGGAAATTTTACAGTCTATAGTAAGAGATTATTTTCGAGCATGTGTAAATATAAGATTGCTTTTTCCCCCTTTTGAACATAAAGGAACGGAAATTCACAGCTGGTTAAGTACAGCGGTATTTGGTGACGTTTTCTGATTTGATGAAATTGCTCGATGGTATAATACGTAAGTACCAAAAAAATGAGTTAATAATATCACAGAGACTGACTAATCCATTTGTAGGAGAAATTAAACAAAAATAGAATTTATTACGTTTTAAGTAAAATAAGTAAATTACAAAGAGGCATTTCTTAAAAATTATGATTATGCTTTAGTTTTTATAATACTTGGAAGCTGAATATACAACATTAAACATTCATTCATCTCAGCTGTAAAAAAATAATTTATATTTTCTGTAGAATTTTTATATATCTAAATCCGTTTAATGAATCAAATATAAAAACTTGTGTCATTTTAATTGTGGATAAAATTGGTTTTTGAGCATTTTTATTTCTATTTATATAAAATTCATTAAATCACATACTGATTTTAGTTTAAATAATGTCATTATACAGCTATAAATATGCATTTGTTCCTAAAGTTCTGCTCAGAAAGCTAATTTTAAGTACCGTAAAATCCGGCGTATAACGCGTACTTTGAACACAAAAAATAAGACTGAAACTTAAGGGTGCGCGTTATACGCCAGGTATAAAACGATAGCTTTAAAAATAGAAAAAGATGCGAACACATAAAAAATAACTTTTCTTCTACATGTATCGAAGCACTGTATTTAAAAGAAACGCCTTGCCTTACGAACTAAAAAAGAGAGAGAGAGCGAGAGCTGTAGTTCTAGAAGCATACTATTTTTTCAAAAATTTGGGATAATACCTCGAATAAGTGATTTCAAAACATAAACGCAATGTATACTAATATTTTAGATTTCTTCGTTAAAAAGGGGGGTTTTTACGGTAATTCAAATGATTGATTTTTTTTAAAATAATGATGAAGATATGTTTAGAATCTGTTGTTCTCTCACATGCTTCATTGCACCCGCCCCTTGCACCCTTCCTGCGTTTCATTGCATGCTCGGTAGAAGGAAAAGTAGGAAAATTTTTAAAAAAAAATTTAGAATAGTTTCATAAAAACATATAATTATATGTACGAAACAAATTCTAAAACCAGTGCTTCTTAAACTTTTAACATTTGTGCGAACCTGTTTTCAATCATAATTTTTATCGCACCATAGGTGTCATTAGTAATTATTAGTGACTACAAATAAGTTAAATAATTATAATTATTATAATGATTATAATAGTGTGTGTGTGTCATTGTGTAATAAATTATTATAATAAGTTAAATAGTTATAATTATTCAACTTGCATTTAATTTAGTATTGATAAATTATTAAATACATTTGTGTGTGTGTGTGTGTGTGTGCAGTACTGATACCTTTAAAACTGTATCATTATAAATTTATATGTTATTTTGTATAACATAAAAGAATGCATTTGGTTATGATTCCTTTCACTAAATTAATAACTATTTTAAATCTTTCATTTTCAACTTTTAGATATGCACGTTCCCCCACGTAGGGTTATCAAGCCCCCTAGTGTGCGTGCCCCACAGTTTGAGATACACTGTCTAAAACTTAATAAATGTTCAGCATAAACAATAATTTAGATCAAAGATCATGTATTTGTGTTATTTTATAGTAAGGATATACGTAATTGATTCTAATTGTTTAGATTATACATTATAAGAATCTTTAAAATAATACGTTTACAAAATCCTGTCAACACAAAATCTATGGAATCCATTACACCTCACACACACAGTTAAGTTACGAACAAAAAATACTGTTACTTCATTCCGTCAAACTCCTTATGGTGGTCATTGAAAAACATTTTCTTTTACCACGCGTAACGGTAAAATACTCACTAATCTCTTACTTTTCTGGAAAATACTTCGTCTTCGAACCGAACTGCAAAGTATTCTTTCTTCTTTTGCTATTTTTGAAGCCATGAATACTGTTCATTATCCGCTTTTGTTAATCGAGCTCTAAGTACGTCATTGATGGTTTTAATCAATTGCTCCTTTATTCTTTCTTTTTTTCGGGAGTAACTCCAGAATTTCTGTCGGTAAGTTAATTAAAATTAAGTGAAGGAAATAATTTATTAGCTTCGAGTTAAAAGGTGATCATTTTCCTGCTGTTCTTATTTTAAAATGGATTTATTAATTATTTCTAATATAAAAATAAGCACTTATGTAGATAATTATTTTTTCATTATTGATTATATAAAAATAATTTTTTTAGAGAGTAGTGAGTCATAATATCTTTCCATGTTAAAAATGCATTTAAATTAAGAAGTCAATAGAAATAACTTCATATTAATATTTTAATTTGACTATTTTTCTTTCTGCGTGTGTAATTTGAAATCAATATGTATGTCGGAGCATTTTAAATGCTATTAAAGACTGTTTTTGCTATGTAATAGTGTTATTGAAATTTTGGTCTTTGTCCGCTTCACAGTCGAAAGAGTATTGTGGCCGGAAAACTCGTTTGTAAGTCAAGAGAGAAAACTATTCGGGAATGAAATGAGCTGGAGTTATTTTTGTTGCAAATGTGTGTGTGTGTGTGATTGCCAAGTTGCCGAATTTGGAAGCAAAAATAGATTTTTCTGCAAAAATTCAGATTGTTCTGGAATGATTATTTGAGAGTTTTTTTCTAATTTACATAAGTAGGATGCAGGAAGCAACACTGAAGTAAAAATTTGACAGTGAATGTGCATATCATTGTAATATTGTGCTCAATAATTGCTTTATTTGAATGTGTGCTATTGTAGATATAGGCTTGCGTGTTAAGGCTGTCTTCGGCTAATGTTAAAGAAAGGAGCCAAATTCGGAATATTTTTCAGATAAACATTAATACTAAATTCTGGCTTCACTATCCTATAAAGAATCATTCTATCATACTACTCGTTTTTAGCCGAGTTTCAATACACTTTTCCTTTTACAAAATGTGTTTCGCATTTTTTCTTTTACACCGTAATGCTAAATGAGCTATGTCTTTACATGTTAAAAGAAAAAAACGGATTATTTATGAAATATTTTGAAATTTTAAAAACACTATATTATAAACAAATGCATGAGGAGTTAGAATGTCACAATTTTTTTTATAAAAACTGAGGCATTTTCTTCTTTCCGTAAACGTGCTCCGCGTTAAATTCACTCTGCCTTACATATGGCGAAAACAGCCTTAATTATATCATGTTGGAAGAGGTAATATATTATAATCCCTAAGCACAGTACCTAGAGAAACTGAAAAATCCTGCCTGTTAATTACATGGACCTTTCAGGTACTTAAAAGACGCGATTCACCATATAGATTCTTAACAGTCAAAAGCATTTATGAAATTTTATTTAGACGTTATGGCTTAGTAAATTTATTTTTCTCATTTCAAGTGATATTAAATGCCTATTTTTAAATTATCAAATGTAGAAACTCTTCCAAATACTGAAGAAAACCATACATTACTTTTTATCAAAGCAAATGCAAACATACTTTACGTGCAGCAAGCATATTGTAACTATTTCAAATTTTATAAATTGCTAAATAGCATAAAAGATAAAAAGTTTTACATTTGCAGATTGTTTCCACATTTAATTAAGAGGAAATAAATCATTTTGTTAGGAAATTCCCCCTTTTTAGCTATAGGAAATGTTAAAATTTTTTTTTTGATATGCGTTTTTTAAAAATTTTTCAGGGATGGGAAACCAATTTTTTTCCTTCTAGACCAAAAAGACGTTTATTTTTGAAACACAAAGATTATGCAAGTATATTTTCCTCAATATATAGAAATTTGAATATTTTGACTTGCGTAGTAACAGTACATTTACATATGACAAGAATATGGTTTCCCCAGATTTTTGTTTTAAACCGAACTGGTTATAAAAGGGGGATATGACGAAATAAAAGTTAAAAGGTTTTTTGTTCTTCTATCAAAAAAAAAAAATATGCTGGAAATTTTTCACATATTGCTTGCAAAAATCTAGATTTATTTTAGTTCTCAGTATATTAAGATATGAACAAATAATTCGCATACGTTTTTAAATATTCATTACGTATTTTAATGTTTTCTAAAATATATTAAACACATAATGTTTTTCTGTAAAACAGGAAAATAAGTTATAAAAATGTCATGAAATTTAACACTTATTGCAAGTAAAATATTTTGGAGGGAGACTGAAAGTGAACATGTGTTGACTGATGAAATTTTTAAAGTTATGTGTAAACGTAAAATAATATATATATATATATATATATATATATATATATATATTAGAGCTTCTCTTTTAGTATATTGTATACAAAAGAAAAGTCCCAGTAAAAAAATTTAACTATTAATAAAATTTTGACTTATTTTCGTTTTGAACAAGTTTTAGTGCACAAATTTGTTTCTATTTAATGGGGCATTTAATCCTTTAGAGGGCAGAAAGCTATAATACACTTTTCTGTGATTCAATATTTGATAAATATAATGTTCTCATCCTATATAAACATTATTTATTCACAAAAGAAAAAAAAATATTTGATCAAGGGTTTTTTTTCTGGGTGGTGGCCAGACGTTATAGCCACTGCGCACTTAAGACATTTAACTTTTCAGGACATAAATAATGAATCATATTGCAATAAACCTTTTATGAAAAATTAACCTGTATGTAATAACTATTTTAATAATAATTGAATACAAAGTATAAGTGTAATTAAAATAATAATAGAATAATTGTACAACTTAGAATATATATACTTACTTATAGAATATATATAAAATAGAATATACATTTAAATTAGTATACATCTACATTTTATATTTTATTTAATTTTAGTATAAAAAGTTAGAAATAAAGTAATATTTTTCAGAATTTAAATGAGTTATTTCACAAATTTGGTGAGCTATTTCCTGTGGTACTTTATAATATGCAAACGTTTTCTCCGAGCAGAAAAGCTGTAGTGAAATATTCTCCACCCCGTGAATCCTGTACCACATATTTAAAACCAAAGTTTGTCTATATTTACGATCCCCAACATTCTCAAATGATTTTAAGTGCTCTCTCTTGAGTGGAGAAAAAGCGAAAATTTCTAGGTATTTTTTCTGTTCTATGCGGACAGAGGATAGAACCTCTATCCACATATAAAAGCTTTCCAAAAACCTAAATGAAACCTTTTTTTAACTGCACATTTGCTTAATTCATTCAGATGAGAGAAAAGTATACTTAAGACATGTCGATTTTTTTTTCAAAGATGAGACATTTTATTTATAGTAATCAATATACAATTTGTAGATTTATACCGAGAAAAATTGTTTCTAACTACCCATCAGAGGATGAAATGCAAAAAAAAAAAAGTTATCGTCCTGCCATCTGTATTGATTTTATGGTTTTTTCTTCCAAGGCATTTATAGACTAAATATATACCCGCGGAAATTTTTTTAATATGTGGCTAGACCTATTAGCCACTGCCGGCGAAAGGGTTGAAACATTTTTGTAGCACCTTTTGTTTAAGTATATTTTAAATACGCGGTTGATAAAAAGGGGCAAAAACTACCTTTCAAAAGGGTAAAAAGGGGTTTTAAAATGCTATCCCCAACCTTTAATCTAATCGTCAAAGATAAAATTAAAATTAAAATTTTTTTCCCTTTGAAAGTTACCAGGATATATTCGCGAAAAAAATCAGAAATAATACTTTTAAAAAAATTATTTTTCAATTTAGTATTAAAAATGTGCGTTTTTTTCTGGATCAAAAATGTAAACACTTACTTTTTTTGGAAAAAAAAAAACGTAAGATATAAAAAAAGTAATTGATAAAAGGAAAAAACGACCACGCCACCCTTCCCTTTTAAAAACCGTTTTCGGTTTAATGTATAAAACCATTATATTGTTTTTACTAGAGAATAAATTTTTTTTTTTCTTTTTGCCCAATCGGTGGGCGGTGTCAATTGAAAAAGGTATCGGATCGTGTTGGTTTCCCCGGTTTTCCCCCCGTACCACTAAAGACCCGCGGGCAAGGCGCAAAACCCCCCAAATCAGTCGAGTTAAAGTCCTCCCGTTCGTGGGGTGGTAGTTAGGAAAAGCAATCAGGTGCGTTCGTCCGCCATGTTTCAAAATTACGTCGTCCGTCCGAAAAACCTTCTTACTCAACAGTGCGACGTTTATTACTTTAAATTTTCCCATTAAAGTTTTTAAACGTTTTTTTAAAATTGTTTTTTGGGGGGAAAATAAAATTGAAATATTAGGTTTTTTTTGGAAGTTACAAAATAACTTTTTTAAAAAATTATTTAGTATTTTTATGTTTTATAACTTTTAAAAAAATCTTTTCTTTAAATTTATTACTATAAAAATATTTATATATTCTGGTATAGTATTATGTGTGGCAGAAATATTTTACGTATTTAAAAAAGAAAAAAAATTAAATGAAAAAAAAAAGAAATAAAAACTATTTTTACCCCAAAAATGATTAAAATTTTTTACTAAGATCACAAAAAATCTAAGCTCTAATAGAAATTTTAAAAAGGGAAAAAAAAAAGGGTTCCAAAAAAAAAGGGGCTTAAAATTTGGGATTTACTTTTCCGAGCATGTTCGTGCCTTTTAACAGAAAGAAAAAAAAAACAGAAGAATAATATTTACATTTAAAGAATAGATAAATTTACAAAACACCAAGGGGAAAAGTATTACCCCCCCATGTTTATGTAATATTAATGAATTATCTGTTTTTTCCTTTTTTAATAATTTAATTTGATATTTGTTAAACTTTTTTAAAATAGTTTAACCATTGTTTTCAAAACCCAATAAATTTTCAAATCATAAAATAGTATTTTTATTGTAAATTTTTATTTAAATTTTCAAATTCGAATTCTAAATGCAGGAGACAAAATAATTCAAAATTATATTTCCATTACTAAAATAATCTATTATTTATCTACTTTTTCTTTTTTAAAATAAAATAAGGAATACTTCTAACTTTAAATAAACCACTTGAAATATGCAAAATTACTTTCTCCAATAAATAAAAATTCAATTTAAATTACGACCATCTGCAATAATTTCTCGATGGCTGTGTCCGAAAAATCCTTGTCATGTTTATTACTTCTCGCGCGACAAAACAACCGCATCCTAGGAAAAAAAGTCTGACAAAGCCAAGAAACAATTGTTCACTCTTACGAAATTTTATTTTAACGATTGCAATCATTTCTGGGTTTTCACAATCGTTAGTGGCTGAGTAAACAAGTTAATTATTAAGGAATAAAAATTGTTATTGCAATCCGAGTAATTAACTGCCATCCTATCAAAAGCAGTCTTAGTCATCAAACGCTGGTATTGTCGATAATTACTTCACCTCACAACTGTGGAAATTTATTTTTAACTGCAAACATAAGATGATGGTATATGTTGTTTTTGGTAAATGTTTACTTAATCGTCACATTAATGGAAGAGTTCGAAAGCAAATCAGTGGTGCTTCGCGGATATTTTATTTTAGAGAGTTTCGATACTCGACAAAATACCAATTTTCAGTAATAAGCCATTCGATTGATATTATTTATGCGTTATTTTTATTTCTGAAATTAGGTAAACAGTTTTATTTTTACAAATTACTTATTTTATGTATTTATTGATCGGAAATTTCCATTCGAATTAAGAATTAATTTAAAGTCTTGTTAGAAATATTTCAGTTATAGTTTATAAGACTTCATTCTCGTTGCGTGTATTTAATAAAACCAAGTATACATTTTTCGAGAACATATTGGTCTATGGTTTTAACTCAAAAAGTGGAAAAGAGATAAAATACATTTCCTTTCAATTGATTTATGAAACTGTTGGATGCAGATAAATCTAAGTGAAAAGATTCATAAGAAAATAAATTTTATAATTTGTTATGTAACTATAATGTCTGTATTAAATCTATATTTTTAATACAAACAACGTCACTAAAAACTTTGAAGCCGTTAATGAAAGATAAGGAATCAGATATACGGCTGTTATTTAAAAAATGACCCAATTTCTTTTACATTTTTAACCTTTTGTATACTATTTGAAAAAGAAAAATTATGATCACACATAGTACTAATTTTATTTGGAATACATTAGTTCATTGTACTTATTGTGCAGTATTTATAGTACAAATTACAATTCATTCCCAAATAATTTATGTTCTAAAATAATATTATTATTAGTCTAAAATCATTTTTTTTATTTATACCTAGTCACTAGGTATTAATAAAAAAATGAACACTAGGTTACAGAACACTAGGTCCTAGTGCTCTGTAACCCCAAAAACAATCTTATAAATATAGAAATACATTCAAAGAATTATAATGCTTTCACCAAAAATAAAGTTATAATATTTTTGCTGTAAAAAGTATTTGGCTTAGTTTTAGCATAGATATTTTACTATAATTAACATCGTCTATATTAAATCATGTATTTTTAACTAGATTAGCTCCTTTAAGTACAAAATTCTACAATTTGCTTCCTTGAATAAGATTTTACATTATATTTCACGTAGATCTGATATTTGCTACATTAGAATTCCTGTACAAGATTCTACAGTGCAATTGAATAAAATATTTTATGGAGTATTAAAAATATGCTTACATTCTACACAGAGAGAGAGAGAGAGAGAGAAAACAATCCTTTTAAGATGCTTTATCACCAATTACAACATTCATTTTCTATTTCATATAAAGTACTCTATAAATAATTCATGCGTAATAATCCTATATCTGGGAAAGTTATATAGTTTTTCTGGAATATTGTCATGAATTATTAAGATTTCGTGATATGTATTTAAGTTCGATAAGAATACATTCGAACATCTATATGACGAATTTTTCTATACAGCGAATTTTTTCCTGGAACCTTAAACATTTCACGATTTTCTTTGCAAAATAACTTCTTTATAGCGAAGTGCATTTTCTATATAACGAACTTTTTCTTTTATGATTCAATTTTTGTTCTCCCTTTTTTTAAAAGTATTTCTGAAAAAATTTCAAGTTATTCTCTCATTAACACATTTTACTGTGGTCAGAAACCTTGAACTGGTTTTATTATATCCTAACTAGGCTAGAGCAATAGAGTTCAGGACGTTTCATCTAAAGTGCAACCTTTAACCCCCCCATTGCCCAGTTCAACAGAAACATCTTCCATATCCTCTTTCACCCTCAGTGGAGTTATCCGTGTCCTAATTTTAAAATGAGTTATTTCACAAAATTTGGTGAGCTATTTCCTGTGTGGTACTTTAAATATGCAAACGTTTTTCTCTCGAGCAGAAAAGCTTCCTTGGGTGAAATATTCTCCAACCCGTGGATCTTGTACCACATGGTAGGCAGGGTTTGTCTATATTTGACCCCCAACATTCTCAAAATGATTTTAGGGTGAGGTGGAGAAAAGCCCGAAAATTTCTAGGTATTTTTCTACCTGTTCTATCGGACGAGAGGATGATGAGACTTATCTATCCACATATAAAAGCTTTCCAAAAAGAAACCTAAATGAAGACCTTTTTTTAACTGCATTTTGGCATTCATTCAGATGTAGAGAAAGTATGCTTGAGACATGTCGATTTTTCAAAGATGAGACATTTTATTTTATAGTAATCAATATATATACAATTTGTAGATTTATATACCGAGAAAAATTGTTTTCTAACTACCCATCAGAGGAGGATACCAAAAGGTTATCGTCCCTGCTACATCTGTATTGTTGATTTTTTGTGGGATTTTTAGCACAGTGATACAGCATTGTATAGACTAATAGCCATCACACCCGCTTGGAAATTTTTATGTGTAGTAGCTGAACCTATTAGCCACTACCATACTTAGAAGCCAGGGTTGAAACATTTTTGTAGCCACCTTTTTGTTTTAAGTATATTTTTAAATACGCATGTATTGCACCAATAAGGGGCTAAAAACTACACTTTCACAAGATAAGCAAGTAGAGTTATAAATGCTAGTGCTTCATCCTTAATCTAATCAGTCAATAGATCAATTCAATTAAATTTTAATAATTGAAAGTTACCGGATACATTCGCGTAAGAGAATCAGAACATCATATACATTTAAAAATTGATTTTTCAATTTTAGTATTAACAAATAGTGCGTATTTTTCTGGATCTAAAAATGTAAAACACTTACATGTTCTTTGGAAAAATAACCGTAAGATATGAAAAAAGTAATTGATAAAAGTGTAAACAAACGACCACGCCACCCTTGGCACTTTTTAAAAGACCGTTTCTCTTGTGTTTAATGTATGTAAACCATTATATTGTTTTTACTAGAGAATAAATTAATTATTTTTCTCTTTTTAATGTCTAATCGGTGGCCGCGGTAGTCAATTGATATAGGTATCGGATCGTGTTTGGCTTTCTCACGAGTTCGAGCCCAGTACCACTAAAGAGACTTAACCCGCTGTGCAGGGGCAGCTATGCGCTAAATCCAGTCGAGCTGAAACACGTCCTTCCCGTTCGTGTGTGAGGGTGTGGTAGTTGCAGGAGAGAGGGAAGCCAACTCAGGTGTCGTTCGTCACTTGACCATGTTGTTTCAAGAGCCCAAAAGTCGTCTGTCACAAAGACACCTTCGTGGCCCAGCTCCAGCTTGGTGCGACACGTTTAATATTGCTTCATTTCCTCATTAATGTCTAATCGTTTTTTTGAAAAATTAGTTTTTCATGGGAGGAATAATAAAATTGAGATATTACGGTTTTTTCGGAGAAGTTACAAGATAACTTTATGAAAAAATTATTTGAGTATATTTTATAAGTTTTATAACTTTTTAAAAGAATCTATATCTTAATTTATTACTATAAAAATATGTTCACTATATTCTGAGTATAGTATTATGTGTGTATGAGAAATATTTTACGTATTTAAGAGATACATTTTTACGAAATGTTACCTATAAGCATGTGTTATGAGATCTCAAAAACTATGACCAACTTAAATTAAATAGAAAAAAAAATAGAAATAAAAAACTATTTTTGCATTTCCAAAGAATGATTAAAATCTCTTTACTAAGATCACAAAAAAAATCTAAGCTCTAATAGAAATTTTAAAGGTAAACAAAGCGTTCCCATAAACAAAGGGTCTTAATTTTGGCATTGTACTATTTCGAGCATGTTCTGGTGCCCTTAACATGAACTTGAAAACAAAAAACAGAAGAACGTAATATTTACATTTGGGAAAGAATATTGACTAAATTTATCATAATGCACCACACGCGCGAAATGTATTACTCCTCAAACATGATTTATGTAATATTAATGAATTATCTGTGTTTCTTTCCTATTGTTTAATATTATTCAATAATTTGATATTATTTGAATAAACATTTTTTTTAAAATAGTTAAATCATTGTTTTCAAAACGCAATAAATTTTCAAATCACAAAAGGTAGCCATTTTATTCATGTAGAAATTTTTTATTTAAATTTACTCCAAATTTGAATTCACAAATGCGGGGAGACAGAATAACTTAAAATTACTCTTATTTCCATTACTAAAAATAATCTATTATTTATCTACTTTTCTTTTTAAAATAAAATATATAAGGAATACTACTTCTAACTTTAAAATAAACCACTTGAAATATGCAAAATTACTTTCTCCAATAAATAAAAATTCAATTTAAATTACGACCATCTACAATAATTTCTCGATGGTTGTGTCGAAAAATCCTTTGTCGTATTTTATTACTTCTCGACAAGGCTCGCGCATCCTAGAGGAGGAAAAAGGAATCTGACAAAGCCAGAAACGATTGTTCACTCTTACGAGGGAATTTTTTGTTTTAACGATTGCAATCATTTCTGGGTTTTCACAATCGTTGAGTAGCTGAGTAAAACGAGTTAATTATTAAGTGAATAAAATTGTTATTGTGCAATCCGAGTATTGAGTAACTGCCTGCATCTATCAAAAGCAGTGCTGGTCATCAAACGCTGGTATTGTCGATGAGTATTTCACCTCACAACTGTGGAATTTATTTTAACGCTGCAAACACAAGATGATGAACATATGTTGTTTTGGTAAATGTTTACTTAATCATTCACATTAATGGAAGAGTTCGAAAGCAAATCAGTGGTGCTTCGCGGATATTTTTATTTTATGAGAGTTTCGATACTCGACAAAATACCAATTTTCGAGTAATAAACCATTCGATATTATTTATGCGTTATTTTTATTTCTGAAATTAAGGTAAACAGTTTTTTATTTTCAAAATTACTTATTTTATTTATTTATTGATCGGAAATTTCCATTCAGATGCAAAATTAATTTAAAGGGAGATGCTTGTTAGAGGCTGTTCCGGTTACATAGTTTATAGGGCTTCAAATTTCTCGTTGCGTGTATTTAATAAAGGCCAGTACACACATTTTTAGGGAACATATATTGGTCCATGGTTTAACTCAAAAGTGGAAAAGAAAGAAAATACGTTTCGTTTCAATTGATTTATGAAACTGTTGGACCGGAGGGCTCGGAAATCCTAAGTGAAATTCATAAGAAAATAAATTTGATAATTTGTTATTTAACTATAATGTCTGTATTTAAATCTATATTTTTAACACAAGTAACGCTACTAAGTTCGTAGAACTTTGAAGCTATTAATGAAAGACAAGGAATCAGATATACGGCTGTTATTTAAAAAACGACACATGTTTTTTTACATTTTTAACTTTTGTATACCATTTGAAAAAGAAAAATTATGATCACACATACTATTAATGTTATTTGATATACATTAATTCATTGTACTTATTGTGTAGTATTTGTAATACTTATTACATTTCCTACCCAAATAATTTTTTAATTATTTTATGTTCTAAAATGATATTATTATTAGTCTAAAATCATCATTTTCTTATTAATACCTAGTCACTAGGTATTAATAAAAAAAGGTCCTAGTGTTCTGTAACCCCAAAAACAATGTTATAAAATATAGAAATAAATTCAAAGAATTATAATGTTTTCATCAAAATTAAAGTTATTTTAATATTTTTGCTGTAAAAAGTGTTTGTCTTAGTTTTAGTACAGATATTTTACTATAATTAACAACGTCTATATTAAATCATGTATTTTCAACTAGATTAGCTCATTTAAATACAAAATTCTACAATTTGCTTTCTTGAGTAAGGTTTTATTTTATATTATTTCGTAAGAGCTTTCATATTTTGCTACATTAAATTTCTGTACTGCAGAAGAAAGATTCACCACCACGAAGTGCACTTGATTAAAATATTATATAGAGTATTAAAAAAAATCCTTACATTCTACAGAAAAAGAGAGAACAATCCTTTTGAGATGCTTTATCACTAATTACATCATTCATTTTCTATTTCATATAAAGTACTCTATAAATAATTCATGCTCAATAATTCTATATCTGGGAAAGTTATATAGTTCTTCTGGAATATTGTCATGAATTACTATGATTTCGATATGCATTTAAGTTCGATAAGAATACAGTCGAACCTCTATATGACGAATTTTTCTATACAGCGAACTTTTTCCTGGAACCTTGAACATTTCACGATTTTTCTTCACGCCACAAAATAACCTCTCTCTATAGCGAAATGCATTTTTCTACCATAACGAACTTTTTCTTTTGTGTGATTCAATTTTGATTTCTCATTTTTTTCTTAAAATTATTTCTAGAAAACTTTCAAGTTATTCTCTCTTTAACACATTTTATGGTAGTCATAAATCTTGAACTGGTTTTAATAGATCCTAACTTACCTAGAGCAATTGAGTTCAGGACGTTTCATCTAAGAAATGCAAATTTTGAAAGCATTGCCAGTTCAATGGGGAAACATCTTCCATATCCTCTTTCACCCTCCAGTGTAGATTTGTCCCGTGTCCTGAGTATAAAATAGTATATGTTTAATATTACTTGTATTAACTGAGTATAAAATGTCCTTATATAAAATTCATTCATTTCAGTATAAAATTATTTTCTTAGTATTGAAAATACAGTGAATTCTTCGCATTTTTGTTCTTGTTTTCCTTGCAGTTTTTCTTTCTTTCTTTTTTGATGGGAAAGATATATAAAATAAACATATATTAATTTTAAAAAGGTGTGAATAATTACTTTAATATATAGTGTTTATGAATTTAAAATTTGTTTTATGTGGTTTATAGTGTATATTAAAAGAGGAATCTCTGTCTAACGAATTTTCCATATAACGAACTTTTTTTGGGGATTTAACGACTTCGTTATATAGAGGTCCGACTGTAATTTCATGTAAAACTATTTGCCTCAACTACCTTATATTCATTGAAACTATTCTCCATCAGTGTGGACACCTTGACTTTTAAGCATCTTTTCAGTATTTTAACAATTGCTGTCTTCTTGTTGTTGGAGGGTCCACGATGTGCAGATGGATAAGAAAGAAGCTTTAGATTGACCTAAGGTTGTTGAGGATAGCGTCGTCAATTTCAACAGCTTTATCAAATTTTCTGAGATGATCTTAAAAACCCTAGCTTGAATTTTTGAGCAGCTGGGGATATCTTGTGGAGACAGTTGGGCATTAGAGCAACTTGGACAATGAATTGTGTATTTTTGCCTGTCAGTTGAGATTTTCATTTATTTTACGTGTTTTGTTCTGAGTCTGGTTACTATGGATGCTATTATACGGCAAGTATTTAGAGCTGGGATATAATATTTAAAATTATTGTTGATTAATCTTCGTGGCAGCTTCACTTAAAATCGGTCGTCAATGTTGTTTAGATCAGAGGTTCTCAAACGTTTTTGTCTCGCATAGACCTTACCGTATTTTTCGTTTTTTGGATAGACCCTGCTTACGCCAATATTCAAATTTTGCAAATTTATGAATTTAAATATCGTTTTGATAGCTGATACTACTACTTAATTAAAAATAATTAAAATTCTAACTGCAGTGAATTAGCATTTAAAGCTTAAGAAGCACATATTAATGAATTAAATTAAAATAGATTAGTTCAACAGATAAAACAACTGTTACATGAAATAACTGAACAACAAACACTTTTTTAATGAAAGCGTTCAAACTAGTGCTTCACACGAATATTCAATATTTAATATCGAGTAGTCCAGGTTTTAACAATAAATCTCCTTTGTTAGTAAGTGTGTCCATCCCACCCTCCACCTTGAGGATTGGCAAAAACTCACTAAAATTTTCTCTCTCTAGGAAAAGCAATTAAAAACACACTTTCACACGATGTTCCATAATTCGTGACAAATAACAGGTCTGTCTTTTTAAAGACAAAATTGATGACATCCATTTCTAAACTCTAAACTTCATTCTAAGATCTATTCTGATACGTTCCTTGTAATAGGCTTTCAACGAGAAATATTTACTGTAAGAATTCTCATTGTTTACTGTGGTATTACTATAAAAAACAATCTCAAACCTAGCTTTAAAATCTGTGTAAAGGAAATTTAAATGCTGAACGTGGGTTAAAATGTCCTGACAGGTTGTCTGTGATAAATTGGGAAAATTCATGATGTCCAATATTATACTCCTTTAATTTAATTCTGAAAAGAAATGCTGAAATAGTCCTTGTCTTAATAAAATTTAAAATTGTTAAGTTGGTAAAAATCTGGTTTCCATTAGACCAAATTAATTTTTTTTAAAGATTAAAGTCAATATCTGGTTTAATGAGAGCCACTATTATAGACCTCTATTTACACCTCATTGACCCAAATTATTTATTCACTGGCGTGAAACCCTTGCAGGTCATCATAGACCTCTGGGGGTCTATATAGACCAATTTGGGAATCACTGGTTTAGATGATTGGGGGAAGCTCTGTATTCCTTGTCAAATTCATCGACTTTCTGCCGAGGATGGTTACGTGTGCTGGTATCTATTTCAACGCACATGATCTCTTTTCTGTGATGATTTTATCTCTGCATTGGATGATTTTGTGGCTAAATTGGCATTTGCCTTTCTGGATGGCTTGCAGCGCGGACCTTGAATCTGAAGATGATAATGCCACTTGATTCTTCGATGCTTTTCCACTTGTATTTCATAAAATAAGTTTTAAACTTTGCTTGCAAACATTCCCCATGTCAAGAATATTTTCATAATTTTAATTATATTTAATATTTGCATGCATATCATCTACAAACTAGAAATTTTGAACCATTATTTAATAAATTTAATGAAAAAAAAATCCTACTAAACAAACTAAAAATAATTCAACATCTTAGTTCCCCATTAATTCCTGAATGATAACCATTGCATTTGTGGGAATTTGCGTGCAATTATCCTTATTGGTTCTTGACATATCAATTTTACAAATATATACTCATAGCTTAGAGAAATGAGTAAGTAAACTCTTTTTAAGCTATTTATTTTCATAGCTGTAGCAGAATTTTGAGTGCATGTAATATTTTTAATTGGTGCATAGCACTAGCACAGAAACAAATTTAGGAAGCTAGTTATTCGAAATTTAAGAAGCTAATTATTAGAAAAATTTAAGTTAACGCTAGCTTTTAAAATGGTAAAATAAATAGGACATATGTACAATTAACAACCTTAACTATGAAAAAAAAAATAGGAAAAATACAAAAAAATGTAACCTCTTTATATATGTTGACACTCAATACTTCTCCAAGAAAGGATGAAGTAATCGGAAAAAGTATTTTCACAATTCACACACACACACACATCTGAAATTAAGTTTTAAATCAAATATAGTGTACTTTAAATATCCAGGGGCATCATAAAATTTCCGTCAAATAAATTGTCATCAATTTGGCAGTTATATCTACTCAGTGGGGAGGGTCATGGAAGCATGCAATTGCTACAAATTTGATACTCCGTTCCATTTGTCGTCTCTAGTGTTGACGTGTCGAAATACTTTAGACCGCCGATCCAAATACAAAGACATGGCTGCACTTCAATCCAGACCTTTATCAACAAACATGTCACAAAAATTCCGTCTTTTCTTAAAAATTCAGAACAAGAGCCTTTTTATATGTCAAAATAGGGTATCAGCTCCTGTGTCATCCACGTCACTTGACCATGGTTTAAAATTAAGTGTTCCGTCGCCAAACGCTCTCGTGTAGCTGAACAGTGCGACGTTAATAATCACTCACTCAGCTCTGAGTGAATGTTTATTGACGTATTTTATAGCAACACAAGAACTATTAGTGCGGACCTCATATATTTTTGTGCCATGGTCAGGTGACGAGGACCACACCTGAGCTAACACTCTGTCTCCTAATTTCCAAACCAATGTGAGGTATTTGAACCACTAAAAATTTCACGTACAGAATCCCCTTTTTATGGGTAGGTCTTTTGTGGCATTAGGGCTCGAACTAGGATCATGGGTTCAAGCTATATCCACTAGGTTACCGAGACATTCATTAATAGATCACGTTGAAGTACACAGCTCAATGACAATAAAAATTAAAATTAATAAAACTCCATTAAATTTGGCTTTCTTTAAAAATATGAGATCAATGAAAGCTGAATGTAAAATGTTTTATTTTTTTCCTGAGACGGGTCCTTTTATAGCTCTTACCATTTACCCTTGACACACAGTGTAGAGGTTTTCGTTTCACGTTGATTTTTGGGCATTTAAATTGAAAGCTCTGAACTCATTTCCATGTATGGTGGTCTTCGATCAGCTGGGGGCTTGACAGGCTGAAAGAAGGTTATCTGCAACTTTTTAAATAAATATTCAATGATACAGATATTTTTTATTTCTTCTATTTTAGGTTGAAATGTAATTTTCATTTAAATGTAGTAATAAATTAAGTGACATAACGAAGAAATTAAAAAAATAAAATCAAGAATGCTATACTAAAATCGACTTTAAAATTGAAACAACATTTCGAAATATCAAACGTGTTCATTTCTCGTAATGTAGTTTCTAAAAACAGAAGAAATTGCTTGATAAATTAATTTTTACACTAGTTTTTTAATGGCTTTAAAACATATTAAAACAGTATATATACAGTTGCATAGTTTTTATGTAAGTAAATCAGAAAATTCATCACATATTTTATAGTATTTTTTGTCTATTTTTATCATTGTGTTACGTAATGAAAGCATACAGTAACTTACATACCATAAACAAATTTTCTTTTGCATAAAAAATATTTTCAGAAATATTAGTCCTTCAAAAGCTCTAAAATAAATACGTCTCTTCTATGTCTGCTAATGACAGGAAAAACATTTTTTCCAGTCATTGACAAAAGGATTGTCAGTGAAGAAAAATAAAGCACAAACTTTTAAAAATCAAGGTATCTTTAATCGAATCAACCAATTATCTTCAAATTCATTATTACAAAATAAGAACAAAAAAATTCCTTCATCATCCCTTCAATATCCCTATCTTAACCACTGAAAAACTTTTTTCCTTCCTATATCTTTTTAATACTACCTACAATAATCCTTTCACTTTTTTTTCGTTCCGTAAGCGATCCTATAGTTTGAAACAAAGAAACAAAGTCTTCGTTTCTTACTACTTCAGGATAAGGTTATTTAACCGTCTTTTGTTAGGCATGATTTAAGGACGTTATTGTCGGTCTTATTTCTTAGCATTTTTTTTTCTCTGAAGCAGCAACAAAAAAAAAAAATTGTCTGAAGTTAATTTAAATTCAGTGAAAAAATTTATGAGCTGTGAGTTAATGGAGAAAAGGTTTCTTATGTGTTTATTTTAAATAAAATTGATGTTTTTTTCTGACATGGAAAGTGTTTTACCCAAAATTATAGATTCAAAAAAATGTTGAAAAAAATTAAACTTTTTAAAGATAGACAACATTAAGCGCATTTTTATACGAATGCAATGAATTTATTTGGAACACTGTAGAATTTGATTTATATTGTTTTTGACCTGATTTTCCCTTACAAAAATTTGCAAGTATTACAATTGTAAACACGTTTTATTAAAATATTCTGAAAAAACTGCTTTTTATATATATATATATATATATATATATATATATATATATATATATATATATATATATATATATATAATATTTACCTTGATTGCCTTAGATATTTTTGAGAGAGTAAGTTAAATCTCTAAATAAAATAAATTTTCTTTAATACATATACAAAATTAACGCATTGGATGTTCATAATAAATAAGAAAGAAAGAAAATTACATGTATTTTATTAATAAACAGGATTTAAAATATAATTTGCATCGCATTGTAAGCCATTCTTATTTATTTTTTCACTCCATTATACATACAGTTTTTAGTAAGTTATTCTTAGAGATAATTGAAATTGCTTGAAAATTAAGAAGTGTTGGAAAGCTAAAATCTTATTTTTTTGACAATTTGATATTTTTACATTTTCAAATGGAATAGATTTTAAAGTAAATTAAAATATCTTACTTTAAACTATAGGGTAAATAGACGCTTTTAAAACCTCTTAAATAATCATTGAAAGTGGGCCACGCCCATTTGAATGGCGAAAAATGTAAACAAATTACTTCGTTTCTGCTTATATATATAAAACGTCTGATATAAACCCAAACATGCAGATTTTATTGTAAATTGAGCCTTTTATTTTTTTATTTCCTAGCCAACTAGAAGTGTCACTGTATACATTAAAATTAATTTATATCAAATTGTAAATTTGGATGTTGGATGTACCTTTTCGAGACACTACTGTTCACAGGCATGATAATTTTATGATATATTTATAATGATGGCTAATATATATTGAAATGAGCGTTTTGTAAAAAAACTCAAAAATTTATTTTTTTACAAATTTTTTAATTGAAAAATGGGCCAAATTTCGAATTTTAATAAAATATTTTATAAATTATTAAAAAATTCAAAATTAGCAAAAAGCTCATTTCAATATAGTGAGAAAGGTGTACTTTAATTGCATGAAAATTTCAGGCATGTACATATGAAAGATTTTGAGAAAAGTACATTGAAAACAGCCCATTTAACATTGTCGGTATAGAGGTTTCTACTCCCCTTTAAAATATAAACATCATTAAGAACTGTAATATTATTAACGCTGACTGAGAACAACTATTTAATTTACATAAAAGAGAGGTTTAACCACTTTTAAGGTTAGCCAAACGTTCTTCTATTTTAGAGTATTGAGTGAAATCCTATGTAATAATGGATATAAATTCCACATAAATTCAATTATAAATAATTACGCTAAATTTACCAAAAAATACTTAAATAATGATGAATCTAAGAACAAGAAACTAGTTATTCTCAGATTCTATGTTTCAAATGTGTATTAATAGCTAGAAAAATAAAGGCTTACTTGAAGCATAAGCAATAAGTATTATATTATGTTTAGTAATATATATGCATAATGTGCATAAATGTATGTGTGTTAAATTGTTTTTAAATTAAAGTTAAGTAAAAAAGTATTCTGCTATAAGAAGAAAATTATTTTTTTACATTTGCATACTAAGAATCAACGGCTATTTTTATCGTTAAAATCAATTTAAATCTCTATATTTTAAATAATAATTAATAGGAGAAAGATTTTTGACATAAAGTTTATTTAATTAATGTACACTACTCACCGGCTCGGTAGCGTCGTTCGCCTGGCAATGACCTTGTACGTTCAAGTCTGCGCAATACACACAGGCCCAAGTCGGTGGATGATCGACAGCGTCAATGTCGTATGATTACACGAAATGTTTAAGATCACTAGGTAACGTGTTTCGCTTTGGGTGCTCTCGTCAAAATTAAATTCTTAGTACAATTTCGCGTCGTAAGAGATAAGGTGCTTCCCTCTGGTGAAAGAAAATGAGTGTCAAAATTAAGTTGTAACGATTGAGTATCCACCTATATTGTGACACGCTAAAATTCGATATCAATTCACGAGGAATATACTAGGTTTGTAATGGTAATTGCCAATTCACAGCCCCATTAGTAAAAAAAATGTGTACACTATTCCTTATAAGAAATGCAGTATCATGAAAAAATCAATTTAATTGAATTTAATTATAGGAAATGCAAAATACGTAAGTTATAATATGATCATGAACGCTTGGGCAGAGAAACATCCTTTAAGTTTTTAACGTGAGTCATGTAGATAAAGCATTTAAGGACGAGATGAAATATGTCCACCGTCCTGTGCCTGCTGTAAATGAATGATTAGAAGTAAATATACATTCTGCAAGATGCAAAATGCAAAATGCCACATGGGCACATAATAGAGTTCGAACCAGACTGAACATTCGGCTTTTATGATGATGAAAATTAAAATTTTAAATATTTTCTCTTTATGATTAATTTCTTCCCTTAATGATATAATAATCAAATAATAATCATAAAAAATATCCATACTTATTTAAATCAACCCAAAATAGTTTATTTTTAATTCTGAATTTCAAATTGTAACACATATAAATGACAATTTATTACTGCTTATGCTAAGCATTTCATCAATTTATGTAACTTTTTTTGTTCAAATAACTTTTAAATTTATATGTTTAAATGTACTTCAAACTTCCTTTTCGTAGCCTAATAAATCAAACCATTAAAATGCGATTTCTCCAATAAATACCATTCAGTTCCCAGAAAATTAAAGAATCGTGGGCAATCGATTATTGAATTTCGTTCAAAATATGGAACGTGTCAGAATATCATTATTTTCTTGTGAAAGCATTGTTATGAAAAATGGAGTCGAACTAATACATTTTCTTTTCGAATGGAGAATCGATTAAAAGTATCAATAAGTATTGGAATGTTGTACTATTACTTACAAGTGATTTATTGAAGTTTACATCCTCTTTGTATCTTTTCAATTGAATTTTAAAATGTTTAAATTGATTTTATGCTTTGAAATGTTTCAATAAATAATTGAAACAATTTGTTTTCTATTAATTTTAATAAAATTTCCCAAGCATGTGCAGAAGTATTTGAAATAAACTTTCTATAGGTATTTGTTACTCAATATGTTAAGGTATACGACTACGTTCGAAACAGTGATTTTGCAAAAGCGTGTAAATGGATAATATTTATGATATTTAGTGTAACTTAGACTAGGAAATTATATAAAATTGTTTTAAGAATAGTATTACAATAAAAAATTATTTAAATACAGTATTTTGACGAAAAATGAACATAGAATGACCCATTTTCAAAATATTCCCCTTTTCTGACAAATGTTTCTATTATTGTAATATTTTGCCTTTATATAGCGCAGACCTCTGTATAAAGACTCAACTAGAATTTTTGAAATATATAACTTAGAAGTGGGTTTATCTATGCTTTACGACAACAGAAGGGGAAAATTTTAAGACAAAAATGCAGATAATTATTTCAAACTCTGAAAATAATGTGAATTTTTCAAAAATTATAGTTGAGCCTCTGTACAAATGTCTGAGCTATATACAGGCAAAATATTATTATAATAGAAGCATTTTTCACAAAAGAAGAACATTTTGAGAAAAGGTTATTCTAAGTTATTTTTTTGCCGAAATATTGTATTTAAACAATTTTTTTAGTCAAAATGTCCTTAAAATAATTTTATACATTTATCTAATCTAAATGACACTAAATATATCAAGAAAATTATCCATTTATGTGTTTTTTTTTAAATCACGGTTCTGAACGTAGTCGGATACCTTAAACGATTAGATGTAAAATAAATAACTCATGAATAATTTGATTTAGTTTTGATGTAATTATTATCATCTTATTAATCGCAATAGGTATCGTTTCATTCTACTACAGCCGCAGCGGTAGCATCGGAGTTCAACATTTGCGCACACATTTTTTCGGTTGATTGTCAATACAGTGACGTCATTACAGTCGGATTGTGTGTTTTTAATATGCCTTTATATGCTATGTAACGGAATCTTTGAACTCGATTTTTCCCCACTTTTAATGGTCAGAATTATTCGAAATTTAGCACACTTATCAAGGACAGATGAGAATATAATAATTTTATAAGTTTGTTGAATTTCCCTGATCAGGATCATCAGGAATAAAGGTTTCAAATTTGGTGACTAATTCTATATACCATTTCCAGATTTGCTACAAAAGAAATGTTACAACCCTAAAGGTGAATACGTTCGTGGTTAATACAAAAAAAAAATTGTTCTTTATTTAAAAAAGAGGAGGGTGCGTCTGCAATTTCTTATCATTTTTAATAATTTCCCAGTTTTTTTCTGAAAATGTGAATAAAAAAAAGACGAGCGTGTGGAAAAAAATAATTTATATTCCTGTTGTTAAATTCAGACATAAAGTATATTTTTCTAAATTTTCTTGTCAGATTTGTGGAATGAAATATCATTCATTGCTTCATTTTACCAAAACAGCTGAGAATTGATGTAGAGGTCACCGGATTAAATAATTCCTCACAAATTCTTCGATTCAAAACGTGTATTTTTGTGCCTAATGCTGATGCAAGCTTCAGAGAGAATATTTAATTTTTTTTAGTGAAAAATATCTTTGACTTTACACCTTTTCCCGCATAAAATATTTCAAACTTAGCTCTCTTAGAATTCCTTCAGTTGGCTGAACCTACATTTTGCAATCCAGAGCGTATCAACGCACTGATACGATGTCAATGTGGGTATTCCAGATTCTAAGGAAAACGCATTTAAGATTAATTCAGCAATGAATAAATGATGGAACTTAAAAACACGATTTTATTGTAGATCGAACTAAAAAATAAAATAAAAAATTTATAGTTTAAAAAAAAATAAGACACACGCTTTTATGGTTAATCGAACTAAAATGTAAAAAATAATTCTTAATATAAAAATAAAATGATTAACAATACAATTAATGTCATTGGGGTAAAAACAGGTGGGGTGCTTTGTATTACATTTTTATACTAACACAGCTTTTCGGAATAGAACTAGTACGAAATTATAACAATAGATTTCGAGCACCCCACGCTTTTACCACAATGTCTTTAATTTTCTCGTTAATCATTTTATTCTCTATTAAGATTTTTTTTTATACATTTTAATTGGATTAACCATAAAAAGGTATTTTAAAAAGGTATAATTTTTTTTAACTTGTGATCACGCGTTAGTGAGCATTCAAAATGTTTCAGACGGTTACCTATTTTGTCGAAAATGAAGTACTTTCTGTAATCCGTTTTTTGAACACAAAGAATGTTACACCAGTTGAAATTCTTCGTCAACTTTTAAAGATTTATAGTGAAAATGTTAAGAAAGATGGAATGGTGAGAAAGTGGTTTCGAACTTCAATGATGGGTGCACCAATGTTCATGACGATGCACTGAGTTGGAAACCTTCTGTTATCAATGATGGTTTGCTTGAAAAAGTGAATGAGAAAATTAGTGAAAAAAGACGATACCCAATAAGATTATTTTGTAATGTTCAACGATACTTCTCTTCACTGGTGTATTTTTTGTAAGATAGTATAGACAAATTTTGGGTCCCTGATGTGACGAATGTCTTTACGAAGAGGGCAACTATGAAAAAAAAAAGCTGCCTGACATGCTCTTTCATGAAAAAAGGAATTTCGTTTTGAAAAAAAAAAAATATTCGAGTTTTTTCCAAAACCGTACTTAGCTTCCGGTCATGTCTTGAAACTCCAAGTTCCTGCTTTATCAGTTGTTACCATTAACAGATAATTCTTTCAATGCAAGCATCAGAACATAACTCAAATCTTCAGAACATTGTCCCACACACCCAAGTCGGCTCACAACATCTATTACACCTGAATGTAACATATCGGAATAAATTGCAAGGACCTTACTATAGATAGAATCTTTGATTTCAGTCAATGTTGACTGAGATAAATGGTACATAAGTGATTTCAAATAACCTCACAACCACAAGTCGACTGGATTTAAATCGCCTGAACATGATGGTCATCTTGCAACCTCGTCAAATTCCTCTATTATCAACAAAAGTGGTTAATAGGAATTGTTTTATAGCCTTGGCATTGTACGAAGTATACTGTACATGCAGTGGCGCACACAAGGGGCGGGGGTCCTGGGGGCCTGGCCCCCCCCCAAAGCCATTGATTTTTTTTCCGATTTGTTATAATTCTAAGTATATAATACGTAAAATTTAATTAAATATTTGTTACAATTGATTAATTTTATTAATTAATGCTAGTTGATTATTGAACAATTAGTTTTTTACTGTGTTTTTTTCCTGAAAATCGACAAGATCAAAAATTGCATGATACAAGAATGATGAACTTTTCAACCCTGACCCCCTTGAAAATTACTGTGTACATGTCATCCTGCATGAAGCTTGTTACAGATAACATACCTTTTTGATTTAATGCGGACACGACTAAAAGTATTTTTACTGTTATATAAAATTTGATTTTTTTAACCTCTTTTTTCTTTTAAATTGCATTTTTTATCAATATTTCTTTTTTATTATAATTTCTTAAAGTTTGAACTAACTGGTGGCTCAATTAAAAAAAGAGTATTTCTTATGAAAATAAATTAAACTGATTTTCATTTTGATCGCAAAATTTATTGCGTTCTTTATATGGCTTAGTTTAATCGAAGCAAAGCAATTAAAATGCTATCTCGATCTTTTAATGCTTTACCTAAAGAATACAATACTACTCTTCCCAACTAAAAATTACCATGAAATTTATGCCCCTGCGAATAACTTCTCGATCTCTGCTTCCGAAAAATTCTCAAGATGCTCGTTCTCTGCAGCGAAAATGCCGTACTCGCAGCAAAAACTACGGCAGAGCCAAGAATTCCGCCGTAGGCTCTCATTAAGCTCTGTTTTAAAGATTGCAAATTATTCCCAGGCTTTCACGATCGTTAGTGGCTGAGTAAACAAGGTAATTATTAAGAAAATAAAAAGTGTTATATTGCCGTCTCAGTAATTAACTGGCTTCTTTACGGAAGAAAACTTAGCCATCAAATTGTGATTTTATCAGTGAATTATTTTACCACAGCTGCGAAGATTTGTAAATAATTCGAGAATTAATATATTGTTCTATGCTGTTTTATAAGTCTTTAGCTCTGAAATTAAAGGAAAAACATAAAAAAAGAAACATATTTTTGCGCACAATATATATATATATACTTCTTTTTACTAACTAGAGACGAAATTTGTTTATTTTAGACTTTTTCGCGTAGATAGCAATTTAGATTTCAAATTTTTAATTGGATCAATACCTTGGGGAGAATCTTTTGAATGTGTTATTTATGTTTTCAGTATACATATTTAATGAATATGTATATATTTTACATAATTTTTCCACTGAAGACCAGCAGCGTAGAGGGGGCCTATGTACGTTAAATCTGTCGAGGCCAAATGTTTTTCTATTGTTGCAGGGGGGAAAGGGGGGGTTAACCCGATTTAAATTAAAGGTAAGATTTCAAGAAAAAAATATAAAAAATGGAATGGCAGCACAACTACCCTTTAAAATTTCAAGAGAGTTTTTTCGTTCCCCTTTGCAGTAAAGGGATTTCTTAAGAACAAAAAGTATTCTATCTCACTTAGGAAATTATTCCCCAGATCATAACTCCTGAAGAAAGTCGAATATATCTAAGCCTCCGACAGCTAGTTTCCAAACGCTCATCTGGTCTTTCTCAGACTTATATGTAGACAGCTCTAGCACCAAGATCGAAACGGGAGTTACAGGAAGAATAGCCGGAAACACAACAAAATCGGGCCCTGTACCCCCCAAAATGGAAAAAGCAGATGGCTTTTTATTCGAGTTTCAAGGGAAAATTTTGAGGGATTTGGGCCCCGAAACCACCGCAAGCAATCGATTTGGAAGATCAGTTTCGCTCGAGACAAATGACAACTCCATGGCAATTAATTCTTTTCTTAACCTCTAGTACTTAGAGGAGAGAGAAATCCTTTCACACGTGCTCACAGAATTGACTAAAAGGAAGTACTGGACTCATCGTTATATGATTTGTGTCCAAAGAAGCAATAAAAAGTGTTCTTCATTTTTAATACACAAGTAGCCACGTGTGAAAATCATAATTTCTACAACATCTTTTTTTATATGAACCATTGGGGGGGGACATAGGGGTTTGAGGCCCCTTTAAATTTAAATGGTTGGGAGGAAAAAGGGCCCGTTCCCCCTTTAAGGGGGCCCCGGGATTTCTGTTGAAAACTAGCTCACGGTTTTGTGGGTCCTTCTGGATGTGGGTAAAAGACCCATGAAAAGACCCATATGGGGAAATTTAAAAGCTTTTTTATTCCTTCGGGGTCAACATTGCATGGATGAGTCTGATGTTCCATTTTCTGTCAATTTTGTGTCCACGAGTGAAGGAATTTTCTCCCCCTCATCATAAAGGTGAGGTAACAGGAAACAAGTTGAACGCCACAAAATTGCCTCGAGTGAAAGTGGTCTATAGTTCACTGTGTCACTTTGGTGCTTTAAAAAAAATTAATATTTGCTGTGAATGCAGCACGATGCGCTACAGCAGTGTTTCTCAGAGTTTAAATATTTGCGATCCAAAATTCAATCATAATTTTCATCGCCCTCCATACAATGTGTTTTTAAATTTCTTCACAAAACAAAGTTTCATTACGACTTTAACCCTTAAATGCCACCGACATATAAACGTTAGTATAGCGTTTTTTTTTCCCGGTTTTAAATACGTTTTTCCTAAGAACGCCTTTTTTCCTGCACCGCTATCCATAAAATTATTCCGAAAACTTTGGAAAAGTAAAAAAGACATTGCCAGTGTTTATGAACGATTTACTTATTCCCGAGGATTTACTTATTTTTTTTTTTCCCCCTTTTGAATACATAATTGCGTGCCCACGCGGAAAACAGTGGCATCGGTGTGAATCGCGTAACTTTAATTCAGCTGTAAAGGGGGAGAGAGAATAATTGTAAACTACACACACAAAAGTTTTTAAGATAAATATTAATTTTTATATATAATTTTTTTTAATTCCAAGCCCATGAGGTCATTGGTAATTATTAATGTTGTTCTCAACTTAATAGGGTTAAATTAGCTGTCCAGTACGGATACATTTATAAATTCATATAGGTAAATTTTATTTTTTTTTTTCTAATCGAAAATATTTTAAGTTTACTTTTTAAAAAAAAAATTTTTTAAAAAAACCTTTTTTTTTCGAATTTTTTTAATATGCTTGCCCCGTAAAACCGCCCCCAGGGGGCCCAACAGTTTGTGAAACGCTGCGCTACAGCTATGTGCCGAATACGGTGGTCTTCCTTGCCTGTGTGGCTGGGACCTGATCGTATTGCAGCTGTGCCTTTTCAAGTGCACTGCTGCCAACCATCATGTTCATTCTTGCGAGGCCTTTCTGCGATATCACGGAAAGAAAAATCGCGTCCTCTCTCATACCCCCATCCCAGACAAACCCGGCGTCCCTACCCCTCCCCTCTTTATGTATCAACGAGACATCGCGGACCCCCAAGATTTTGAACACTCCCGATTTGATTTTTTATCAAAAAAACGTGTTCTAGTAAGTTTTTTACTGTGGTCAATTATTTTCTAGTCTGACGGCAATTTTATTTTTCCGAGACCTTTTAAATCTTGGGAAAATTCCCTTGCAAAAGAATCTACGGATCTTCTAGAAAACCGGAAACCCCGGGTCCCGCAGTTTAAAAAAACCCTTTTACAATGCATAGCACCGTGAACCAGTAAACGGGAAAGGGGAAACCCTGTTCTTAAGTGTATTTTAAAACCGGTTCCCACAATAAATCAGTATTTTAAAAAAATATTTTTAACCGAATATTCTCATAATTTTCATCGCGCCCCCCCCATACAATAACAATTTATTGAATTAAAATACTATACTTTGTGCAAATCTCAATACAACTTAAACCCCCTTTGCCACCGGGAAACGTCTCGCTAGCAAAATGTTGTTTTCCCGGGCGCATAAAGTCGTCCAAAACAATCCGCTATCTATAAAATTAGAAAAAGGGTTTGGAATGCAATAAAAGAAACTGATAAGTGTTTGAGAAGGAGTTTTTTTAGAAGATTTGTTTTTTTTTTTTCCCCCCATACATCACATATGAATCTACGGAAAAACGGGGGAGGAAAAACGTAAATTTTAAATATGCAGTTAAAAATTATAAACCAAACATATTATCAAGATAAATATTAATTTTTGTATATAATTTTATATATGATAAGACTATAGAGTAATTATTAACTTGGTCCTTACTTACTACTGCAAAATTAATTATAAAATACATTGTGCAGTACTGATGCATTTATAAGCGTATTATATCAATGTAAATGTGTATTTTATTCCTTATTATGTCATAATGTATTTTTTTACTTTCAGTAAATTAGTAATTTTTAAAAAATACTCTTTTGTTTTCGACTTTTCAATATGCTTAACCCCTTTCGTTGAGTTATTATGTCCCCCAAGAGGGGCGTGCCCCACAGTTTGAGAAACGCTGCATTAAATATTAAAAAGAAAGCAATATTTGTATGCTCGCAATAGTACAATAGTAATCACGCTAGTATGGGTTTTTTTTTTTCTTGTGCAAAATCTGAATGGACATCATCTTTCAGATATGTAAACATGCCTTCCACAAATTTAGTTTATTTCGGACAAATATTTCTTATAGTTCGGTTTATTTTCAATTATTGTAATATTTTAACGTGTGGTAAGATCCCACATTATTTTTTATTTTTGTTTTTGTATAGAGATTAATATTGTTGCAATTGTCTCTGTATAGATAATATATAAAAATTCAAGCTATCAATAAATTTCCGAATTTCTACTAAAATATTTAATTTTATAAAAAATGAATAATACAATTCAATAATTAAACTAATACATATGAAAAGTAAATTATTCAAGCACAATACAATCATATAAAGAACCTAAAAAAATAAAGCAAAACACATGAACTGATAAAATATACCTTGATAAACTAATAACATTAGTTTAAACATCTGAAATACTCTCGAGTTATTTTTAGAAATTGTTTCGTTGTTTAAATAAAATAATTAAACTTTTATACAAGAAAAAAAAAAGGTTTATTCAATCAAAAAATAAAAATACGAGTTCTCTTATCTGGGAGAAATATACGAATAATGATTCACACAACTCTAACAGTTTTTCAACTTAGATAAAATAAATAAATTTAAGGCAAGCAAATGGAGCAATTATACGAATGTAATTTAATTTGAAAAAATGGTATAAATTTTCTGTACAAATTCTAAGAAATCTAAGAAAATTAAAACTATTTTTTATGTTAAGAATAATATTCTTGTAGCATATATAATTCAATTAGAAATTTAAATTACTGAAAAGTTATTTTTTTATTCTGCTTGACTAATCAATATTAATATTATTTTTATATTAATTTAGCTCAATTTTCATAAGATATTTCGCTTAAATTAGCTTGAAAATCAGTTAATGAAGAAATAAAAATCAATAAAATTTATGCAAAAATGAAAAGTTTTATCGAGCGTTATATTCAAAATGTGAACTTAAAATGTTGTCTTATAATACCTAATTTTTTTTTTTATATATATATATATATATATATATATATATATTATATATATATTTTTTATATATATATATATATATATATATATATATATATATTTATGTTTTAATTATCAAATATTTTAGCCATTTATTAACTGTAAAAAGATTTAAAAGCTTCTTTAATTTTTCAAATAATGATTAAAAATAGATGTGATTAATTTCTGCTTCTAAACTAATACGTTTTTGTGGAAACATTTGTAATCTTTTACATGTTTATGGATTAAGATTTTGGCTTATTTAATTTCTTTATTAACTTATTTTATTATTTTTGTTGCAAGATATTCATGGTGAAAATGAAGGAACATTAATTTTGACTAAACGTATTTGTACTTCATGCTATAAAACATAAAAGTTTAATAAGATATTCATTACCTAATTAACTTATGTAATTTTCGATGTAATCATACTCCATGAATATTGAATTTTTTAGTAGATTTTCAACGATTACACAATGGATTTATGTCCTTCTGTATAGAAAATGAATAATGCATAAGACATTGACATTAGAGAGGAAATAAATCAAATTCTCTTTAAGAAATTCAGAGTTCTCTTTTTATATATATTTAAAACCCAAAACAATAAAACTAAAATTTAATATTTAGTTTACATATATTTTAGCTTTTAACTGCACTTGCCTTCAAAAAATTAATAAAACCCTTTTTTTAACCCTTCTAAAAAAAGATTAGTAACAATACAATTCAATAACTATATGAATGATAATTATCTACTTTAACCCACGGCCACTCGCGCCTGTTTTTGCTACCGTCGTTACTCGCGGGGCTTAGAAACAAAATTTTTTAAAACATTTTAATTTAATTCCAAAAAAATAAAATTAAAGTCTTTTATGATACATATTTATAAAGTGCAAGTGTTTTTGTGTTATAAAATAAAATTTTTAAAATTTATTGCATACAAATGAGACTAACATTAATTTAAACTAAACATACAAATTTTTCTTTTTAAAAACCCCAAATTTTATAAACCAGTAAAAAACGTATACCCCAGAAAATAAATGTTTTTTAAAATTAATGAGATAATGATAGCAGAAAGTATATAGAAAAAAATTTTTAATCATTTTCCAAACATTCAGTGAAAGACTGTATACAAAAGTTCAATTTCCCGGGGGTTTTCCCCCAACCCCCAGATAAACTTTTTGAAGGTCATTTACTTTCCCAATGGTTTAAAGAAAGAGGGCCCGCATGGGCCAAAAGGTTCAATGATCTAAGTTTGTGCAGCAAAAAAAATCGGGGTTTTCCCGCATTTTTTTAAAACCGGGAAAGGGTTTTTTTCTTGTTTGCGGGGGGTGTACGAAAACCCCGGAAAGGTGATCGCAGGTTATGAAAACCCATATGCAAAAATTGTAGTCATAACTTTTATTTTAAACGAACGGACATTTAAGTAGAAATTAGGAAAAATGTGTAAAAACCAAATTTAAGTCATTGCTGAGTACTCTATGTGTATGATTGTTGATTATCAATAGTTGTTGTTAATTTTGTTGATAATGTCGAAGAGGGTTTAGAAGTGTCTTGAAGTTATTATTTATTTAAAGGGACCAGACATTGTGATGAATGGAAAAGGGCTTCTCACAAGCTGAAGCTGCTAGAGTGTCTCAAACGGGCTCCCAGTGTGTTCCAACGATTGTGGGATCCATTGGAGTTCAAGGACAATGAATGTAGAAAGCACTTAGTAAGTCAATCATGAGTTACAATACCTGCTGGAGCCTATTTCCAAGCTCTTTCAGGCTGAATGAGAAGAAGACCTACAATGTCTTCTCTCGTTGTAGATCATTTTGTCATATCTGGATCTTCGCTGTAATGGTGCAAAAATGCCTTCACAATGCAAGTCTTTATGCAAAACGACCATTTGTGCGTGTTCTTACAAGACATCGACAGAAATTTTACCCTTTATATTCGGCAAAGGAACATGTTTCGTGGACCAAACAGCAATGGACATAAGTACTTTTCACAGAGGAGTCTGTTTACATTAAAAGGTGATTCAAGGCGTCTGCTGATCTAGAGGGAACATCACACTGGTTATAACCAATACAACACTGTTAAAAGATATACCAACAGAGGTGGTGAGATCATGGTTTGGGCAAAAGTTTCTTTCAGTGGTCACACTGACCTGCATGTCATCCATGGAAGAATTCTGACTGGAGTAAGATATCGGGATGAGATTCTTGATTGATATATTCACCCATACACCACTCTTATTATTAATAAACTCATCCTGATGGATGATAATGCTCCGAGATGTGCTTGTTGATGTATCTTTTTAGGATCAAGTCTGGAACGAATGGAAAGTATAGTCTGGTGCTACTTTTGATCATTCGTTGCTGTTTAAACTTCTACACTAATGTCCTTATATGAGCAGGAACAAGAGTTACACCGTATTTGATCTTCGTTTTCCATTTCTGCATACAATAAAGTAATTAGCAAGGAAAAGTCGATGCTGCCAATGCAATGCAGTTACTAATGGGCATTTTTCTTATTTTATCCTATTTTTGTATTGTTTCCAAGACATGTTTCGTTATAAGTCATGATGCTTTGCTTAGTCCAATAATGAATTTTTTCTCAGCAAAGCTTTATTTGTTGTAAAGTATGTTTGTGATTAACTTATGCAAATCTATATATATGTCCCATTCAATAAGAAACTGTTCGGTGCACTTTTCCTCCAAATTTCTTGTGTCTGTGTTAGCTTATTTTCAAATTAGATAAATTAAACAGATTGTACCTTAACTTTTAGGAGTTCAGTATATTTTAAAATTTAAATCTCTACGGCCAAGCAATGGAGATTTTTCAACTTCTCACCACACAAACGTGAGGACTTTCGGCCTCTATGGATTCAAAGTAAATAATCTCTGTAACAGAGTGACATGCATTCAAAGTACTTTTTCGCAAAAACGTATACAGTTTTAAAATTTCCTTAATTTTAAACACGGGTGTATAATATTCATATATATATGTTTTAAAAACACTTTATTGATTGTTTTTTGTTATTTAAAATTGAACACAAGCATTTTTTTTTCTTAGTTTCCCTAACTACACTGCTGTTACATCTTTGATTTAACTATCGAAAGAAATATATCGCAAAGTTCTTGAATTAGATTAAATTGTAATATTTTTATTCATTTGTCTCAATATATATTCTATACAACCATATACTACTAATTTATGCTTGAGTATGAAGGATAAACTTGAAACACATCTACAAGTATAAAATAAATAAAGGATAAAAGCATAAATTCAGCAAAACTAAATAAACGTGTAAATTGAAGTTTAAAATATAAGCAAAAATTACAATTAAAAATTACAATTAAAAATTACCTATTCAGAATGTAGGCGGAAAATGGGGGTCAAACTAGTTTAATGGTACCAACTTTCCTCTCTTTGCATCTTAGAAGGCTAGTTAGGAAAAATACAAACAGTAAAAGAGTGAAAGGAGCAAAAAGTTTCAAATCAATAAATGATTAATTAAATAATTAAAATACAGCAAAATACCTCTAATTCACAAATAAAAGAAAAAAAAAATTATATTCACAAAGAGAAATACGCCACCCAGTAAGCCATATTTCTTCATCTGTAGACATCAAATACTTATAAGTAAAATGATGGGGAAAAAAATCTCGAAACCGAACTGCAAAGCGACATCCAGAGTTGACCCAATACTTGACGTCTAAATTTAGTGTATCCAGAAATCCCGAGCTGTCAAAAAATGCAACTCTTAAACTATCAACCATTCGACAGTCATAAATCTCTTCTCTGGAGAATAGAGTTCGTCGAAGTATATAATTCTTACATATTTGACAGCCCGTTCCATTTGTCGTCTCTAGTGTTGACCCGTCAAAACACTTTTTCAGGCAGCGGATTCAAATACAAAGATCCGGCTCCACTTCAATGGAGACACTTCTCAACAAACATGTCAGAAAAAAAAAAAATCCTTTCCGTCTTTTCTCATATAAAATCGTTATAATAAATAGTTCTTCAGAAAATTTGTTAGGTCAATGGCGGCTTTTTTTTAATTCATTATTCTCGGGGGGGTTATTGGGATTTTCAATTTTTTATTGCTTCAATGTTGATAAATATTACTTTATTTGAAGGTGGAAATAAATTTAAAAATGGTTATTGTCTATCGAATGAGGCAAAAAAGGAACACATATTATTGTTGATGTGTTTTAAGTATAATTGGCTTTCGTAAATACTTTTAGAATGATCTATGTCAAAAATCAAATGATCGAAGTTCAACAACACAGTTAATTTAAATTTCTGAATATTTGAAGTATATGTTTCTTTATATAAATAACGTTTATATGTACATGAAAATGTATCGTGTTTTTAAATCTATTGTAATTTTGTTAGCTAAAACTTTGTATTAATTGTAATTTTTCGTGAATTTGCAATTATTTAATTCTAAAAAGAGTTTATTTTACTATTGCGCTTTTAGAAATTGTTGTTCTAACTTAATAAATTCGTTTTGTTTAAATGTGGAAAATAAATTCAATAATGATCTAATTAGAAACACATTTTAATATGACCTGTTGGCTTAAAAAAGTGCATACACAATGTATCTTTCAACGAGTAATGTATTTCAAATGTCTTTTTTTTTTTTTACAAATATATTAATGAGATGTTATTCATATTGATGGGTGGGTTTACAGTGCATTATACATACATATGTGAAAATAAGCTTGCAACAATGTAAAAATGAAGGCATGTATACATATACTTATTTCACGAGGATCATCCAGAGAGTAATGATTATTTAGCTTTAAAATGAAAATATATTTATATATTTATTGGAAATAAACAACTCTGCTACATACCTTGAAGCTTCTTTTACTGCTATATATATAATCCTTTTCTACATTTAAACATTTGTACCATTTGTTCACGAGTTCTAGAACAAAAAAAGCTCATTGGAAAACTTTTGGGAAAGGAGTCCAACTTTTCGTCTCTTCCAAAACGTTTACCAAAGAGAAACCCTTGCCATATTTCCCTCATCTAAGGAGACAAAACAGTATAATTCAGGTATGTGACATATTTTTCCCTCATAAATATAGTGTTTTCATTTTCTTCTTACTAAACGAGCTTAATTTGTGCATTAACCTTGTATAAATTAATCAACAATAATAAAATTAAATCCATGGATTCTATCATCGAACAGACTTATTAACTAGTAATCATAATGTTTCGAAGAGAAATATAATAAAATCATATGTGACTTAATATTACTGTGTGAGTAGATTTTAATTAAAAGATGACAGGTTGATGAACCCTAAGTAATTATATGGCAAAAAAAAAAACTTGTAGTAGATAGTTAGAGGTGCAGATAACTAAATTGCGGTGAAACGAGGTTGAGAAATACTTAATGAATACTGATGTTTAGGATCATTAGCGTGATGTTATAATATTCAAGAGTATTAATTATTATGTTGATGTACTAATTATTATTGTAGAATAACTTTCTTAAGCAAAATATATAGTTGGGAGAATGAGAAATTAGTGTTGAAATTTTAGTAATTAACTCCTCGTAGAATAATATGATTAAATTATGACGTCCGTCGTCAATAGCACTAGTGTTTCTTCATATTGCGACATTATAAATGACGATTTCAAATAATTATATTTTTATGATAATGGGATTCTATGTTAATGAGACGAAACTTTTTTTAAAAGTCTCCAAATACACTGTAAACTTGAGAAATGACTATATTGTCATAATTCTTTTGATTTTGTCTATATATTCGAAATACTAGCTCTTCAACACCGCATTTATTTCAACACATCCTTACACAATTATAGCACAAGGAATTTTTATTCTTTGCAGAAGCTAATTCCAAGGAAAACTACTTTTTTTTGCTGTTGTTTATTGTTTTCATGGAATTCTTTAACAATGAATTTCAAGAATTGGGGATTATTCTCTGAACTAATTTGAGTATTAACTGGAACAAAGAAAACCTTATTAGACTTCGTATTCAAAATAAATATAATAAATTGGTATAAATAGCTTAAAAGAATCTTGGATTAATTCTTTAAAAAGAGTTTCAAATGTTCTATGGTAACTATTATCTTGAGAACGTTGTATGAATATTTAATAGAGAATTGCTAACAAATTTCGAATTGTATTGAATTTTTTTCATGTTTCAGACATTTTGTAAGGAAGTCACTTATAAAAATGATTAACCAAGATATTCGCATACAAAAATCATTAAAAAAGTCCTCTCCAACCAAACTGTTTTCGTGTAGTGGCATATGGATTTAATGGATATATCTATATAAACATCTCTTAGGCATGTTTGCACCCGTTTACAAATGTTCTCGAAAATTCAACACATTTATAACGCATAACACACATCGCATCATAAATACATATAAGCGAATATTGAGAGTGTATAGAGAACACAAAAATATATTTTATAACCCTACCCATTTCTATTGAAAATAATCGTTTTTCTTCAGATATAAATTACATTCCATCTTGTCTCCTATATCGTAATGTTAAACGAATTTTAATTTTATGTCTTAGGTGGAAGTTATTGATTTATACACTGCTTTTAGTTTTAAAATTTCAGAATTATAAGCAGTTTTATGAACTGCAACATTGAGAAATTTCCCTGTATGAAGATATGTTCCCAATTTATATCAAACTTTTGCATTTGGGGAAGATAGCTTTAATTCCTTATTTTTTTAATGAAACCTTACCCTACATTCTGTTAAATTAGAGATAAAGAGAATTTTCAGACCCTCCTTTCATCGGTGGCTACACTCACTGCCTTCCACAAAGGAAAATTGTAACCTGTTCATAAAAGATATTTTGGAACAATAATGGTAACTCAGGTAACTCAGTCACCTAGCAAAAACTGCTTGCATCCCATAAGAAAAGAGGGAGATATGTGACAAATACGTTTTGGTTCCCACGAAGACAGTCATGTTGGACAGAGCTTCTTAAACTATGGGGCGCCCAACTACGAGGGCGTGATAATCTTAAGGTATCCGACTATGTTCGGAACCATGGTTTTGCAAAAGCGTATAAATAGATAATATTTATGATATTTAGTATCCCTTAGATTAGAAAATGTATATAAAATTGTTTTAAAATAGATTTACAATAAAATGTTATTTAAGTACAAAATAATATTCTATGAAAAAAAATAATATTTTATGAAAAAATGGACACAAACACGAAATATTGTTTAAAAAAAGTAAGTTCATTTCTTAAATGTTATTTATTAAATTAACACGCGCGCGCGTAAATCTGAAAACACAAATGCCAATGAAATTTTATTCCCCACTATTTTTGTTTGTGTATCATATATACTTAATTATTTTAAAAATTACATTATTTTTCTCAAGCCTGTTTAATAGTTATTATCCTTTTAAGGAATCCGACTACGTTCGGAACCGTGATTTTTTCAAAAGCGCATAAATGGATAATATTTATGATATTTAGTGTCCTTTAGATTAGAAAATGTATATAACAGTGTTTTAAGATTAGTATTACAATAAGATATTATTTAAGTACAATATTTTGAGACGAAAAATGGACATAGAATGATATATTTTCAAAACATTCTCCTTTCCTGAAAAATGCTTCTATTATAACAATATTGTGCCTGTATATAGCTCAGACCTCTGTACAGAGGCTCAACTAGAATTTTTAAAATATATAACTTAGAAGTGGGTTTATCCATGTTTTATGACAACAGAGGGGAGAAATTTTAAGAGCAAAAGGCCGATACATAATTTAATGGGTTGTAACTCTGAAAATAATGAGCACTTTTCAATAATCATAGTTGAGCCTCTATACAGAGGTCTGAGCTATATTCAGGCAAAATGTTATTATAATAGAAGAATTTTTCACGAAAGGATAACATTTTGAAAAAAAGGTTATTCTAAGTTAATTTTTTGCGGAAATATTATATTTAAATCATTTTTTTTTATCAAAATGCCCTTAAAACAATTTTATACATGTATTCTAATCTAAGTGACACTAGATATCATGAAAATTATCAAATTTATGCGCTTTTTTAAAATCACGGTTCCGAACGTAGTCGGATACCTTAAGATGGGGGCGCGAGCCTATTGAAGAGTCGAAAACAAAAGATTATATAAAAAATTATTAATTTATTGAAAATAAACAAGAAAATCACATTCTGAGGCAATAAAAATTTTTTAAAAAACATTTACATACTGATATAATACACTCATAAATGTATTAGTACTGCACAATGTATTTTATAATTAATTTAACAATACTAATTTAAAGGCAAGTTTTATAATTACCAGTGACCCCATAGGCTTGACATATATAAAATTATATGAAAAAATTAATATTTATCTTGATAATTTGTACGGTTTATAATGAATTCCTTAACTGCCGATTAAAAATTACGCGAATCACTTCCTAATGCAACCGTGTTGCACGTACTACACGCGTATGGGGTGTATTAAGGGAGGAGAAACGGAATAAATACGCAAATACTCTAAAATCAGTAAATCCTTCGCAAACACAGTCAAGGTCATTTTTATTGAATTCTAAAACCTTCGGAATAACATTGTATATAGCAGTGAACAGAAAAGATCGCACTGCGGATAAACGTATACATATATTCCGGGCAATTAACGCACTGGCTGAGCGAGACGTTTTTATACGCCGGTGGCAATTACGAGGTTAAAGTCGTATTGTAGCTTTAGCATCAAAGTATCGTATTAAGTACATTGTTATTGTATGGAGGGGGTAGGCGATGAAAATTATGATTTAATATTGGATCGCAAGTACATAAAGTTTGAGAAGCACTGATGTAGGAGGATACTGAAAAGGTCATTGGTAACAAAAACAAACAGTTTTCCCAGAATTAAAGATTCTGTGATCCCCTTGGGTGACTATGTGCCCCGCATGACGAAGACTGGACTAAAAAGAATTAAAAAGGATATTTATCATATTTTATTAGATTTCAAAATACAAAAATTCTACATCAGTGAGAACTTTTATTTCCATAATAATAAAAATAATAATATTGAAGTAGCGCATATCCTTAGGACAGAACCCATGACTTATGGGTTTGTAGCTAAATAATATACCGTTCGACAAAAGTGATCACCACTGTATGGAGGCTGTTACTGGCTTATATTCATTCCACCGCTACAGTACTCCATCACCAGTGAATAGGTGAATAGGCAAATGAACGATATATTTGTTATGGTAAGTGTGTGCGCTGTTGCTGTTGTTGCATCAAAGGAGTCTGACGGCTTTGACTGCTGCGTCAGGTGAGTCTGACGACTAAATTTTGCTTTTTGCGGGTAGATGGCGCCACGACGGATCAGAAGGTTGCTTGTTTTTAATTCAGCCGAGGTCATCAATGAAGTGGTGCATATCCGGAGGACAGGCCCATTATCAATGCATCCGCGAAGCCCAGTAACATGACCACTAGACAAAATTGAGCAACAATATCGCTTTCAACAAAGCGCTGCAATATCTTAAAATTATTTCCTTCACTTCAAGCTTCCTAATTGTTCAAAAGATCATAAACAGCGCATATTCTAGGAAGTATTTAATATTTAGAAACATATCGATCTTAATAATTAAATTGACTCTTAAGAAAGGAAGTAATTATTTATTCCGAAAATTGAATATTGACTATCAAACAAAATCATAGAAAACACACTTATTATATCCAATCATCCACAGAGAGAGAGAGAGAAAGAGATGAATCATTAAGCAAAAAAACCTAATTAAGTTTATAAAAAAAAACATTTGAGTAATTACGATAAGAGAGGACACAATATCAATTTGTTCTTTCCGAATTAATTAAAGCAATAAGATAATGAATATTTCTTCTTATCAGAAAGAGATAATGAAAAACAAAACAAACTGATTTGATTTTTTTCGCTTATGATTATTAAATCATTTGCCAATGTGTTACATATTTTTTTTATTTTATTTATTGATTTGCTATTTTTTTATATAAAAAGTATTAGTTGAAATGCTTAGTTTTGATTCTATTTAAAGATAATTTTAGTTACAATATTATCGAAGTTATTTGACGATCATCATTTTTCAGCTAAAGTAATTTTAAGAAGCCGATTTATTTTCAAAATATATTCTCAAAGTTTTTTTTATAGTTTATTTGATCATTTAATCATTCCAGTAATTGTATTTGAATGGCCCAATTTCTCATTAGAAGGATAATTTATTTCTAATTTTAATGATGCAAGATATAATTAAAAGGTTTACATCTAAGATATGTTTGAAATTTAAATTGCAATTTTTCAGGATATTATGTAACATTTGTTGAATATATATATATAATATTTCTTTAATATTTCTGGAGAGTGGTAATGCTAACTATAATGTCGTGGCCAGTGGATGGTACTGTATCGAAAGGAAAGGGGTTGACCAGTGGAAGGGATTTCTTATATTGGATCCATTTTTGATTATTGTTGATGTTGATTAAAGATTTATTTTAAAGTTATTGCAAATCTTGAAACACATAGGCATATTAAAATCATAAAAACATGGACGCAACTACACAGGACAAAGAAACTATGACACTACGCATTGCAGCACACATGATTAAAAACACAGAGAGTAGAGAGAAGATAGCGGGATTTCCAATGATCTCGGTATTTATACCCAGTGGGACATCACATGATCTGGGGGTGGATGGATGTTGTTCCAGAAGTCCTCTTTAGGTGGGTAACTAATTGAAATAATTAAATGGTTGTCCTGAGGAATGGGCCGTAAATAAGTCAAGAGTTATAAAAGATCAAATTACTGGGAATTATTATTATAACATATATATATATATATATATATATATATATATATATATATATATATATATATATATATAGCTTTACATTGCACGTATGGTGGCATCATCTAATGGTATATATACGTTCACGTTCACGATACGTTTCACGTTCCATAGTGACAGTGTGGTTTAACACCGAAGAGGAGGTGGTCACACACGTTATTGTCCACTTCTGAAAATGCAGGCGAGTAACAGAGAACCACGAGGAGTTTAGATTTTTAGAGTTTTCGATTTTTAGCGGCAGGTGGAGTTGGAGGCTGTGAAATACATCGACGGATGAAAGCTGTGTACAGTGAGTACAGAGTCTGTGTCTTTCAAATGTAGTGAAATGGCACAAAAGATTCCTTGAAGACCAATGCGGTGAATACGAAGTTGCAGCAGTTTCGGTGAGAACCCCTGGAACATCCACCGTACAATCCAAACGTTTCACCGTGTGATTTTCTTGTTTTTGACATCTAAAACGAGCTATTCGTGGACATCGATTCACAAACAAACGACGAAGTGTGTCCAATAGCAGCGTAATAGCTGCTTCAAAAGTGGAATCGACGGGCTAGTGTCGCAATTGGATAAATGTATCTTTAGTTTTGGCGACTATTTTTGAGTACGTGTACTGTGTATAACTACATCTTTGAGTTAATAAAATGGTTACCGTTACTTTCTGCTAGTGGCCGGGCTTCATTTGAATACCTCTTATATTTATATCCCATCAATTTCGTGTTAAACAAGTTTTACTGCAATTGCAATAAATTTGCTGAACTTTTCTAAAGCTCTTCTGGAGGAAATAAGTTGGTTTGAATTCAGATGCCCTTGACAGCCAGCCTTGGGGTCTTTTTTTTTTTTTTAAAAACTTGGAACATAGAATGAGCAAAGGATTTACATATTCTTTGCCAACAATATTATAATTACAGGAAAACGATGGAACCTAATTAAATTTGTTCAAATATCTTTTAAATTTACCATGACCAGTGAAAAATCGGGTTATTTTTTTAATTAGTACAAAATCGATGACATGGAAATCTCTTATAAATGGTGCGAAAAACTTTCTAAAGCTCCCTTTATTTGAAATGAGACATTCTTGGTTCCAAGACTCTTCACTATTCTTTTTTTAATAATCTTCTTATAAGAAGAATTAGGAATAGCAAAGGGCAATGACAATTTCGTAATTGGTGGCATCTTTTGCAAGCCAATATGCCCACTTATTTCCAAAAACACCCGTGTGTCCGTGAACAAATGCATGGAAACGTGAAAAATGATGAATTAGAGCTTATTGTGAAATTCGTGACTTTACGAGTGGATTTAACAAGAGTATGTAATTTTCATTAAGGAATAGCTTTGTTAAAGATGTCTGAGTGGATACCTGGGAGATTTCATGAGTCACTGAGACAGTCGTTTTTAGTCATGCTAGGAAATTAAGTTGTTGTTGCTAATGCCACCTGTCTGACGTAGTTAGATTGAGGTCCACGAGATTCATCATGGCAAGAGGCTAGAGGCAAGCATGTCTTTGGCCGTAGCCTTCAGCACCCTACAGGTGACAGTACGAATTAGTTAGGTTCCGCTCCAATTTTGAGGGAAAAGATCCTGGTGGAGGGTAAGGGGCCTTCCACTTATCATCCCCTGCCCCAAATACGTATTTAGCATAAATCAAGCCTTTGACCCCTAGAGTCCTGCACTTCCCCCCATGATGTGGAGGTGTACGGTACGCCACTGATATGTAGACACTTCAAGACGCTCTGTTCATTTGTTATAAACAGTCTCCCGACAATGCGCATTCAGTTGCTTTCTCTCGACGCTTCAGTAGCCCGCGCTTGATTGAAGACGATACTTTCAATTACAGTGACGTTATCAATAATTTGATAAATTATGAGGACAGACAAGAAGGCAGACTATTTGAGAGCGGATAAAAATATGCAGGTATCTAGCTTTCCAACAAATTAGAAAAACATTTTCTTAAAATAGATACCAGTTAAGAAAGGAGTATAAAATTCCAAAAAGGGCTTCAATCATGAATAGCTGGTTATCGCGACATTTTCAAGCTACTGTGTGTGTGTGTGTGTGACCACCCAAACTTTGTCACAAAAACTTATCTCTTACTCAATGTTGCCAAAAAGTAAATCAATTGAAATTGTACCTTCAAGTGACGAAAGCGATTTTGAACTTATTCATTACAGGGCTTTGGATTACAGTGAGTAGCAATGAATTATGTCTGTACATTTTGAAAACTTATCCGTGTATACAATGAGAATTTTTGTGCTTTTAAAATGTTTCCATGTGTAATATTTAATTATTTATTTGGTTATGGAAGTATTTTTAAATAAATTTCGTAAGTAATTGGCATATTTTATAAATGTGACTTTTTTTTATGTGGTCCCTATCCACCACATAAAAAAAGTTTTTTTGTAATATCTCCAAGTTCATTATACCTAAGAATTTATTAAATTTTTGAATTTTTTTTGTGCGTTTTTTTTTTATGTGGTCCCTATCTACCGCACAAAAACAGGCTCAACTGTATAGATGCATTTAAAGTAAAGATTAGAATACAAAACCCTTATGATTATGTACAGCAAAACAATTCAGTTACTGAACTCGAACATAATGGAATAATTCTAACAAAATTTGCTTTTTGTAAGCATAATCTATTTTTCTCTAATCCAGATTGAATATCTTAAAGTTTTAGCAACACAACACTCACACATTTTACGTTTACTTATTACTCTGTATACATTACTCCATTAATATTTAGAATCATTGTTCTTTTATAATCTCACTCAATTTATTTCTCTTATTTACCTTTAAATTAAATATAATTAAATCTGTATCAATACACACGTTCGTTTGCAACCGCAAAATTCTAAATTATTTTAATGTAGACTTAAGGGAAAAATAATCTAACTTTTCACTAGATTTGAACACAAATTTAATTACATTTATCGTGTTAATCTCAGTAGCCGTGATCAACATCATGTATGTAATTATTTTTACTTTTATAATTTAAGCCTCTTTCGTTTCCATCTCGGTTTTTAATTAAACTCTTAAATTATTTTAAGCAACTGAAGTTAATATTGTTTTGCTATAGATGTAGTTAGTAAATATGTTTGAATAAATTGAATTGTGTGTGGTGAAACTCTAAATATCAATTTTTAGTCTTCTAACAATTAGTAATTTTACGTATGTGGTATGCTGGATAATTTCTAATCATAACGCAAATAATTGTAAGTCAACAGAAAGTTTCTCCATTGAAGATGAGTATATTAATTTTTAACCCTTATTTATACATGATTTTTTTTTTTTATTTTTGAAAAAAATCAGTGAAATATATAATGAGTTATAAAAAATATACAAGAAATCCAATGTTTTTCAACCACAACAAATAGTGGAATGACAAGTTAAAACCCATTATAATGTTATGCACATTTTTTAGACAGCTACGTTTTTATTACTCAATAGTCGTAAAAAGAGTTTCCAGCAACAACAACAATACATCTATTTTGAGTAAAGGTTTTCGTTCACTAAATGTTATGCTAAAATATTCCCTCGCCATACACAATGAAGGGTTAATTATTTAGTTATAGTTAAAATTAAATAATCAATAAATTGAAATTTTTGTTGCGATCTTTGAGTACCAATAAAGTTTTCTCTAATTTGATTTGAAGGGAGACATGAAAGAGCGAATAAATGTACTTGTTCAAATATGCATTTTTTATTCTTTATAGGTACACCAGCACCAGTTTAAAAAAATTAATTTAAACTTAATAAAGCCAAATTAAGATTATAAAACGTCTAGTTCTTTCGTTAATCCTACACCTCTAGCTCCGCGGGTAATCAAAGAAAAAGGGGGGACCTAAGGGGGATATCCAAAAAACTTGACGATATTTAGCAGGAATCTTCTTTTTAAAACCATTCTTTCAGAATATGGAGCACGGGGTTTATGATGATATTTTTGCAAAGAAAGTGAATAGTTTTATAGCAGAAATTGCGTTTTTTTGCAAAATTTTCATTTTTGTCCGAAAAAAAAGTTTTGTCAAAAAAATGGTCTTATTTTTTTTTTATGTTAATGAAGACCTTAAAAAGTTTTGGCTATTTATTTTAAGTGAAAATTTGATAACTAATTTTACAGTTTTAATATCTTTAATATTAATTTGCTCTAAAAATTAAATTTCCCAAATTAGTATTTTGTTTATGTATACCCTTAATTTTCAATGTGTGATTAAAAAAAAATATATATTGCATGAAAAAAAACCCGTAAATCATAATCGGTAGATAAAGGGTTTAAATTGGTCATCTCTTGGTTTTGATTTATCAAACCCGTGTTGTTTTGTTTCAAATAAACAAAATAATTTTGAACGGCTATCTTCCTTCACATCTCTAAGGCGGGAAAAATCCCCAAAAATTTTTTTTTATTTTTTATTTTTTAGTTCGTTATACAATAAAAGCGTGTTTATTAGTTTCTTAAACTATCATTTATTCAGGGAAATTAATTTTAAAGCACGTTTTTTTTGAATCGAAAATCATGGCTTTCTACCCCTTTTAAAAAGGTAAAACCAATTGAAGGAAATCTGAAAGATCTAAGTTTGAAATATTTTAATGCGGACTAAAGTGTTAAGTCAATGATATTTTTTACTATAAAGAGCACTATTTGTATTAACCATGAGTGTTTTCGTTTTTCGTTTGTGACTTTATCTTTTATTAACCAAATCTGAAATTAGTCACCAAATGTGGCAATGAGAAATCGTTAACCCTGATAATCCTAATCAGGATAATGGAACAAAATTGTTAAATCATTGTACTTTAAAAGCGTGTTTTTGGTTGTTTTTTCAGTTCCTACCATTAGCTCACTCTCTCTATTTATTTATTTATCTTAGTAGAATTTTCAATCGTTAATAAATAACGTTTTAAAGCGCTCAATTGAGCTGAAATTTTATATATATCATTATTTTGGATGACCATATAATAATTTAACTATAATTAATAAAAATTAATTGATTAAAACTAAGTATTTAAAGAATTACAAATACACACACAGCCACGTTGGAATCATTTTTGGCGAATTAGAGACCATTTTGGTGACTTGTGCCAAAACTTGAAAATATTTTTTTTCTCACGTTTTATAGCATTCAGTTAAACGGAAATTTTATAGACACGATTGTTTTGGATGACAATACGATACTCTAATGATAATTAATAAAATTAATTACCACTTAATGTTGTGATTCAGGCATATGTTTATACATATTTATATTAATTGTAACTATTTAATAAAAAAATAGCTAAAATAAAATTTTTCTTTGTTGATCTATATAGGAATTGACTTATTTTTTTTTCTTTATATTCTTGTTTTAACTATGATTTATTTGTAACAATGATACGTTTCAACATTTTATGTAATGGTGTACAAACTGTAATATTGCAACTCTAACATGTTTTAAGAAACTACATTAATATTAACACTTCAAATGAATGAGCGGAGCATCACTGAAAATTGATGTTTAGTTTATTCTAAGTTACCACGGAACGGATATAGAGTAACACTTTATTTTTCCAGAAACCCGATTATCTCCAAGGCAGCAGATCCATCTGGTGGAGAGGGATAAAAGCAATTTAAAGCTCTCCCTCTCTGCCAAAGCCATTGTCTTTTTGAATGATTTGCTGGCGGCACGTGACTCAAAATAAACGGAGCCTGTCACATCGAAGTGCACAAAGAAATTTGTCAAGACACTGCCGGAGAATTCGAATCAACCGCACGGGCGGCCGTTGCACTCATCGATTTCTGAAAGTGGAAAATTACTTAAATCCAAAATATGCATTCTGACAAAGACTCGAGTGCTTGCCGTTTGTTTGCCTTTCAAACTTCTACCTACATCAGTTAGATTGCAGACCCTTTTTCATCCTCCCACAATAGAGGGGTGAAAATTTTAAGAATAAAAAATGGCCTGTAATGTGGAATGTTCCCCCTTTCTCTGAGGGTAAGTTGGGGAGCTCTTTTTTTTTTCTTCTGTTCGGGGTTCATAAAATCCCAAAGTGGACTTTTCAAGACCCCATCGAATTTATTTCTAAATAAATGACTCTCGTTTAGATTTCCGTACCGTTTCTGCCCAATCATTTTTTTTCTCTTATCTTAAGCAGTTTATTTTGGAAAGTGGAAGGGCTTGTTTTTTTCATCATTTTTTTCACGCGTCGTTTGGTAGAAATTTTGAAAGCCGTAGTGATTTGCTAAATGATTTCGAGTTAAGATCTCTTAGAAGCATGTTGTGTAAACAACATAGATGGTCGGACGATTGAGTTAGTTTGCAATTCCTAGCACGAGAAACGAGCAAATGAAAGCATTTTACAATCACGCGAAGGTTGATAGAAAGTAACGGTGTATTAGTATTTTATTCAATTGTAAATTGACATGAAAGAAATGTATTATAAATATAGCGTCTTGAGTGGTTTGGATTCAGAACTTTAGTCTGTTTAAGCGGTGCTGACTGCAGAACTTGCTCTTGAAGTACTTATAAATCATAATAAGCAATCCAAAAAAATGTAATGGTGAAACAAGGTGTCATTCAGGTTGGTTTTCGGAGACTAAAAATAAAGAGCCCTTTAACAGATTTCGTTCTAGAGATTTGACTTATTGAATTGGGATTTGCAAGGCTTTATAACAAGATAAATTTCTAAAAAATTCATTGCACTATTAAATCGTTAAAAAATCTTAAAATAATTGGCTATTAATGCACAAAAAATAATTCATTCTGTTAGATTTTATAAACTTTTTTAAATTCAAATACGAAACAATTTTTTTTTTTTTTGAAAAGTGGCATTTAGTATATTATTATAACGCCTTCTTACTTGAGTTTAATAAAAATGAGTCTCCAACTTCTTTATATATATATATATATATATATATATATATATATATATATATATATTCACTGTCCTAAACCAGTGACAGCTCGGTAAATCATAATAGTTTTTTCCACTCTAGCTAAATTTCTTTTTTGGTTTGTCATACCTCCATGTTCTTGGTTCGATCTTAAGATGTTTTAGGATTTATTAGTCATCTTTTTAATTTATTTACTGCTATATATATATATATATATATATTATATATATATATATATATATCAAATATATATATATATATCTGCTATATATATATATATATATGATTATATGCTTATTATATATCTTATATAATATAATATATGTTAACGCACTAGTCTTATATTTTTCCATATTATATATATATATATATATATATATATATATATATATATATATATATATAATGATTATTAATTGTAATTAATATAAATAATGAGTCAAAACTCTTACATCATTCTGCAATGTTGTTTACAAACTGATTAATGCTTATCTGAATTTTCTTTTTTAAAAAAATGAATGTCATTAAATCGCCACTAGTCTTTCATTTTTTCCCATATATTTTCATTTTCTTTTAGTTTCAGTTAATTTCTATAAGATAAAACAAACCGTGGTGATTTACAAACTATAAATACCAAAACCCTTTAAAAAGAGAAAGAAAAAATTTTTCTTCATTCCACTTAGAATATCACTTAATTACATTATTGACCATTAAAATCGCTACACCAGGAACAAATGCAAATAACAAAATGATATTTATTGGAGCAGTATATTATACTAGATAACAAGTGATTTAAATTTTCAAGGAATTAGGTTGCATAGGTTCTGAAAAGTCAGTACCAAAAACAACCTCCCCTGGTAGTAATAACAGCACTTATACACCAGGGCATTGAGCAAACAGAGATTGGAGGGCATATACAGGTATAGATGCCCATGCAGCTTCAAAAACGTATCACAGTTCATCAACAGTAGTGACTGGCGTATGGTGACGAGCCAGTCGTTCGGCAAACATAGACCAGAAGTTCAAAGTGCCGTCAATGCTAACAAGAGGTGACCCAGACGTGTATCCAATATTACTCCATACCATCACGCCAGGTGATGGGCCAGTATGGTGATGACGAATGAACGCTGCCAATGTGCGTTCACCACGATGCCATCGAACACGGGTGCGAAATTCTTGATGCTGTAAACAGAACCTGAATTAATCTGAAAAAATGACGTCTCGCTATTCTCGGACCAGGTTTGTTTTTGATTACACAATGAAGACGCTCTTTGATGCAGCGTCAAGGGTAGCCGTAGCCTTGGACTCCGATCTGAGAGTCCATGCTGTTGCAAACGTCATCGAACTGTTCATGTAGACACTTCTTGTCTTGCAAACGACCCTAATTCTTAACTCAGGCTCGTACGAGCTGAAGACTCTTTAAAGGATGGCAGGTAACATGCTCTGTCTTTCCATGCAGTATAGGCTTGAGATCCAGCACGGCGTTCTATATTAGCGTCCTGAATCCATCGAATCCATACTCTGCTAACAGTCATTGATCTCGACCGATGCGAGAAGAAATACTATGATACGATAAGCCGCAATACCGGTACGCTACAATTTGACCTTTATCAGTGTCAGAAACGTGCTGGTACGCGTTAATGTTTCTTACACGAGGCCTCAGAACAACTTTTCGCCAGGTAACAACATTCAAATTCAATTCATGTATGAGAAACCTACTGAACAATTTTTTCATTTAAACACATTGTAAGTGTCGCTACTGGCGTCTGATTTGTCTGAATGCGATGAAAAGCTACTCAATTGCATATCAGAGCACTTTCTTCCTGTCTTTAAATTTCACGTCTGTAGCAGGTCGCTTTCTTGGTGTAGCAATTTTAATAGCCAGTAGTGTATCTAACAGTAACCGAGTGGGGAAGCTTGTAAGACGAACCGACGATAATGCAGCTAAGCTGTGTCATTTTTCGTATTTTTATGCTAAACTGTTTTCCCATCGTATAGTGAACCAAGATGAATTAAGTTTATTAATGTCCTTATTTTGGGGTTGGGAATATAATGTAAAAAAGAGTGTAATTACTTGACAGTATTTAAAAGTATAAGGTGTCAAAACAAAACTTCACCAAATATCTTTCTTGTTTCTTAATAATCCATATTTACCGTCAACGAATATAAATTTAAAGTCGTGTTTTTGTTCTCAACTGCCAGTTTGGTTTCTTAATAAACATATTACAACTAATCAAATTAATTTTAATTACTTAAGGGAGGCAAGGACATCATAGACATTCAAAAAATCGATTTTTTAGTTGTAGTATTTAAAAATAGCGCATAATTTTCTGAATCTTAAAAAGTTCGTTGATAAAATAACCTTAAAATAAGAAACAAGGAATTGATAAAAATATAAACAAACGCTTACAAATGTTTAGTTTTTTAGTCGAAGTAGTACATAGTTCATAGTTTTTTTAAAAAAAAATAGTTGCATGTGTAAGAAAAGAGAAAAACAAATAGAAATTCTCAAAATTACAAAGATTTATAATTTTTTTAAAAGGCTATCTTAATATTTCAATTAAAAAATAGGTTCCCTATATTTTGTGTATTGTTTTATATATGTGCAAAAATATTTTATATATTTAAGAGATACTTTCTTAAAAAATAACTTCTAAACATAAGCATACATTATGAGATCTCAAAAATTATATCCAACTTAAGTGAAACAGAAAAAATAACTAAAAAAATTATTATTGTACTTTTACAGAATGATTAAAATATCTTTAATAAGATCACAAAAAAAAAAAGCTCTGCTGTAATTTTTTTTAAATATATCCACACACACACACAATAAACAAAGTCTTATTTTTGACATTTGTTTCGCTTTTGAACATATTCTGGTAATTTTAAGGTGTCCTACCCCGTTCGGAACCATGATTTTAAAAAACCGCATCAATGGATATTTTTCATGATATTTATTTTCACTTAGATTATAGAATACACGTATAAAATTGTTTTAAAGACACATTTTGAAAAAAAAAATATTTAAATACAATTTTTCCCAAAAAAACCTTACAAAAAACCTTTCTTAAAAAATGTTTCCCCTTTTTTTTAAAAAATGCTTTTATAACAGTAATATTTTTTGGTTTTTTTAAAAAGAAAAAGGAATTCCCCGGGAGACCCCGAACAGAATTTTTAAAAAATTTAAAATTTAAATTTTCAGTATTACCACCCATTAAAATTAATTATTATTTTTTTTTCCCCCTTAAAGTTGCTTTTTTCTTTTTTTGTGAAAACAGGGAAAAAACCCACTTCTAAGATATATACTTAAAAAATTTAAAGTTGGAGCCTCTGAAAGAGGTCTAAATTATAAAAGGAAAAATATTATTATAATAAAATTTTTCAAAAAAGGAGAACATTTTGAAAAGGGTCATTCTATGTTCTTTTTTTCAACATATTGTACTAATATAATTTTTTTTTTTAAATTACTATTTTTAAAAAAAATTTTATGTAATTTTTTAATCTATGGACACTAAATATCATAAAATTATTCTTTTTATACACTTTTGCAAAATCAGGTTCTGAACTTTAGTCGGATAAAACTTAAAAAACCTTTAATAAAAAATTCAGATATTTTTAAATTTTCCAAAAATTTTAAAAAAATAAGAAAAAAAAGTACAGTATATATTAAATTTTTTAAAAGTTTTTTCTTAAATTTTATTTTTTAAGGAAAAAACCACTAAAAACCGTTGCGAAACCCCTTTTTTCCCCGGGCAAAACCCAAAAATAAAATTTTGTCTTTTTTAAAAAACCCCTTTTAAACCCAAAAAGGAACCCAAAAGAAGAAGGGGGGGGCTTAAAAATTACAAAAAAGGGCAGGGAAGGGGGGGTTTTGGGATCCCCCCGCGCGTGGTTGGAAAAAAATTTTGGGGTTTTGAGCTATTAGATCAACGTGGCAGGCATGTTTCATTTGTTGAATAGAGTTCCTTAAGGAACGAGCTTTGCGGAATTCATGCCCTATAACGTCGCAGAAAATAATATGCATATATTTGTTTTAGATAATTATATAAATTGACTTCAATGAACCTTTGAAATCCCGGGAATATTCATTTTTTATTTATGGTATTTTATTTTTTTTTTTAAAAACTCTTTCCTTGAAAGGTTTCTCAAACTGGGGGGGTTTTGGGGGGCGGGGGGCAATATCGAAACGTTGAAAATAAAACATTATTTAAAAATATTAATTTATTAAAAAAAGAAGAAAAAACAACATCCCTTCTGTCATAATAAATAAAATACGCATTTACAAATTTTTTAAAAATATATTTATAAATGTATCAGTATGCACCCCTTGTTTTTTTGGTAATTAATTTTAAAATGCCGCTAAGAAAAATTTTTAAAATAACCATTTACCCAGCGTTTTCATATAAAAAATTATATAAAAAAATGTAATACTCATCTTAAAAATTTTGTACGGTTTGTAATTAAATTCGTATTGAAGATTTACGTGCCGAAGAAAATTTTTAAATTATTAAATTTAAAAAAACTTTTTTAAATTTTTTGGAGGGGGAAAGGGGGGGAGGAAAGAATTATGACTGAAAATTGGGTCGAAGGTATCGAAACTTTGAGAAGCACTGCCTTGGAGATTAATTTGAAATTTACTTAATTCTTTTGAAATATTTATTAAATTTTTACCTCATTAAAATTATTTTTGTTCTTCTTTTTTGATAGTTAAATTTTTAATTTCCACCCGTAAAATGGTTCTGTTTTTAATTTTAAAACGCAATGGACAAAAGAAACATTTTTTTACATTTTCTACTATTAGGTGCTCTCTCTCTCTCTCTCTCTTTTTCTATCCTATCTATCTTTTTATATATATATTTAAATATATTTTCCTTTACCCAGATTTCTCAATCATTAAAAAACAACTTTATTTTTTTAATTTTTCCCAATTTCCCAGATACTTTTTTTTAAAAAAAGGGGAGGGGAATTTGATGTTAATACAGTTTTCAAAAATTAATTCTTTAAATTTAAAAACAAAAAAAGTAAATAAATAGTAACAAGCAAAAATAATATTTCAACACCATATATAAAAAGGAAAAATAGTTCGGGGGTTTTTCCGTAGCGAATGGATACCCTGTTGTACTTCTAATCCAAAGGTCAGGGGTTTGGGAAATCCCGCCTAAAAACGGCCAATCCCCGAGAATGTGATTTTTTTTTTTACTATACTTTTTTATTAAAAACCAAAATTTAATTAATGAATAAATGGTAGCAAAAAACAAAAATTCCCTATATAGAAAGGGAAAAATAAAATATTCCCAAAAAACTTACTATTTCCATTAATTTGTGATTCTGTCATATGTATAAACATATTTATATTAATTGTAATTATTTAATAAAAATTAATTAAAATTTTTTTTTTTTTTACCTAAGTAGGAATTGATTTTTTTTTAAATCTATATTACTTGTTTCTCATTCACAGTTGTAAAACCCAATTTTCAAGCTTTTCAAGCTTAAAATAAGCTTGATTCAGCACTGTAGTCTGCCATCTCTTAAAAAATTCCTTACTGAAACAATTTATATATTCTATTCTAACCCCAATGCCGAACCTCAATCTCTTACCGCGAAATCGAAACTACCGCCTCCAAAAAAAAGGATTATCTGACCCCTGTTCTTACACTAGATGGCTCTGGGTGCCTTCAAATGGACGAATCTCATCCACCGCGACCACCCAAATAAATGGGGCCCCCGGGCTTATCTGATGGAGTTTTTCGATTTTCACACAGTGGGGAAATGTTACTTTTCGATATGCTTGGCTGCTACGCACTGACACTTCTTTGGATAATAGTTGGAAAAGGTAAGATAACTTTTCCCAACTTTTCGTTTGGGTTGATATGGCATTTAGTGAAGGGTTGCATTTTAAAAATATGGTGGAATTTATCTTTAGAAGTTTTGAGCCAAACGAGATACATGAAATCGTTTGAAATATTTATTTCTGATTCATATTTCATATGACCAATAATAATTTTGGAGTTCAGAATTTTTTTGAGTTTTGTTTTTTAGTGGTAAATATGAATTGAAATTTTAGGAAATGTCATTGGTATTTAAGTTATTTGAGATATAATGGATTATTTGGACACAAATAACTTTATCGATGGACACATGATTTTATGGATAAAAATGTTATAGCGAGACTTTAAAACAAATGTTTTCCATGTTGATCTGGGGTTGGGGAAATTTTCATTATTTTTTCATATTGAAAAGGGAAAACCCCCTTTAAAACGCATTTTAAAAATGAATTCCTAATTAAAAATAATTTATTAAATATAGCAATGTAAGTAATTAGAGTATTACTTTTAAATTAATTCAAGTCCTTTTTATTTCCTTTATAGCATACCATTTTTTTACTAAAAAACTTAAATTTTCACCCAAAATCAGAAGTACTTTTTGGTAATGAATCCAAGCATTCCTAAACTATTTGTCAAAACTTGAATTGTTCATTTTTTTTTTGATTGTGAATGAAGGTAAAAATTATTAATTTCTTCAATTATACTTTCTTATATTTTATACTAAGTACTTTATTTTTATTGTTAACAACATAATGCTAGCTAGTAAAAAATAATTCAAGAATCATTAAAATAGATTAAACATATTTTATCGGAATAAATGTATATTCTTCTACTGTCTTTTCCATTTTTTAATTTAATAGCATTTAAGCAGGTTATAAATTTTATTTATTACATTTTTAATGTGTGTGTATTTAGCAAAATCTGTAAAAATAATTATTTTATTAAAAATCGGGTTTTATTGATATCTTCAAATTAATTATATTTTACAGCAATTAATGTCTATTTTTGTTTTACATCCTCTCTCTCATATTTTGAAAAATATTCGTTATTTATATAAATTGTGAATTTCAAGGTTATTTTTTTTTTTTAAATTTCACTAATAAATATCTTTTGCAATTTCTTGTGATATATTATGAAATTTGTTTTTAAAAATGGACCATGTTAAAATATGTTTACAATTTTAAGTTCGTTTACCGTACAAATGTTGAAAAAAATACCCCATTAGATGCATGATTAAGTTCTGTACAAATCATATACATATTTCAGTGGTTTCAAGGTTTTTTTTTCTTTTTGTTTCAGTATCATTTTGTGCATTCGGCTTCATTTAGACAACCATTTAGAAGATTGATTTTTAAATTAGTTTTCCTTTCAGCTCTAAATAATCTATCATTTTTAAAATCCATTTTACGTGACAGTTTAGTGTGTTGCATACAAATTCTATGATGCAATTTAGGGTTTTTCTGAATATGCTTGATTCGAATATACACCTCTATGTACTTTTGTGGCACCTTTTTCAATTAAAATGTTATGTTTATATTTTAATTGCATTAAAAGAAGATAAAGCAGATGTTACACTGTATTTTTTATATCATGAAACTATAAATTAAATTTTGTTATTATGCATCAAAAACATTTCCCTACACGTATAAATGTTAAAGGTATAAAAGTTATAATGGTTTTTCCCCTTACTGAGACAGATTGTGTACCCACAAAATATATCTTTGTATTTCACAATTCGCATTTAATAGCTTTTTTTTCTTTTTACTTTTTAGAATTTTTTTAGCATATGTAATCACAGTATGAAACCGTTATGGATGGCGATCGAAATCTTATACAAAACATTATGATTTATTTTTGTAAGACTTTCGAATTTGTAAATATTTTTAATTCTACGTATTTACAGATTGTTAAATTTGAGTCAGTCAGTCTTTAAAAGGACCCCCACTCCGGTTTTAAAGAGTGACCCGGGTAATTTCCTCACTTATCTATCTTTTTTATTGTAAACCTTTAAAAGAAAAAATGCTTCATGAAAATTCATTTTAAAAAACCCTATTTTTGGGGGGAACCCTTTTTTATTTGGATTTAGGGAAACTTTTTTGAAAATATATTATTTTTTATACATATCACATGATTCTTATCAAGATAAGCAAAAAAAGAAAATGTAAAATACACTTGATAATACTCTCAATAGTTGCTGACGTGGAAGTAATTTATACAGCATGAAAAAGGGAAAAACAAAAAAACAAAAAAAGGGGGAAAAAAAAATCTTTGATGGCGTTCGTCATAACTATTTGAACCCAGAAAAAAGAAAATTGCATGAAAGTTTTTGGATGTTTTTTCGCCTATAATGTGGATAGTTTCGGTTTCGTAAGAAATATAAAAAAGTACGAATACATAATTTTATGTATATGAATTACACATAGGGAGTAGAGTAGAGTTATACACATAAGTTATTAAACTCCGAACTTAGTTGGATAGAAACATTTGTATTTTGTTGTCGTTAAATGTAAATGAATATGCTTAAATTTAAGCCTAAGAGTAATGCATCAAATCTCCATATCGAAACGTTACGAGAACTGTGTAGAATGTTGTGACCATATCAAAACATTACATGAGCACAAAACCACAAAATTTTTGTTTTATCCTTTCGTCTTTTGTATTGTATTGTATTGTGTAAAACGTATTAAAATATATTGACTTGGTTGAAAGATTAACATATGTGAAATAATTTTTAACATCTTGAATCATGCTTACAAGGAAGTAATTTTGTATATAAGTCGGCTGTGTGGCGGTGTTAGTTTGTCGGCTGGCCTTCTGTACCCAAGTTTGCGGGTTCGACCCTCCCAAGTCGATGGATTTTCATGAAGCAGAAAATCAATTACATGGCATGATTACATGACATATGATTCCCCAGGGGGTTTCCAAAAGGGAAAATTAAACCTTTAAAACAGGTTCGCATCGTCCCGAGCTCAGGTGCCTCCCCTAAAGAGAAAAAATGGGCGTCAAAATCACCTGCCGGGGATTGGTATCTTCCCAAAGGCGTCGCAAAAAAAAATACCAGCTTTCGGTGAATGTCCCCGGGGAGATTTATGAACTCAATAACTGTTCAAAAATTTCCATTAGGAAAAAAAAAAAAAAAAAAATTGCTTGTTCTAATTTACCGAATAAGTGAATAATTGAGAGTTATGTAAACGTCTTACTATGAAGTAACACGAATACTATTTGGTTACGGACTTCGTAATTTTGAGACTCATTCAAGTGACCATGGCCATCACCTGAACTGGTACCTTCTCACCAAACTACCACGTCACGCCCACGGATGGACTTTGAGATTAAAAGATTTAATGTGCATCGGGCCCTCTACATGTTGGGTTTCCAGTGGCTCCAAGGTTCAAACTCACATCACTCCGGTCACAATTTCAGGGCCATAACCGCCATTAAATTCAAAATCACTCACTCAGGACCATAAACGCTAGGCTACGTCAGCCTTACATTATAATTAAGCTATGATTGCGTTAAAGAAAAGTCGTGAAAATGGTATATATAATGCACGTTACATTTTTCGGCGGGAGTGAGTGAATATTAACGTCACACTCTTCAGATACTCCAGGGCTTTTAGCGACAAGTGAGTGAGTGAATATTAACGTCGTACTGTTCAGTTACACGAGGGATTTTGGCGAGGGACCTCGTACTTTTGAAACATGATAAAGTGACGAGGACGAAACCACCCCTTCTCTAACTAACACACCACGTGAGGGGGATTTAAACCCCGAAAGACTTCGTATTATTCCCCCAAATGGATCTTTAGTGGTACTGGGCTCGAACTCGTGACTTGCCAGCAAAGAACTGTTATCTTGACCACTTGGCTACCATGGCCTTTTAGCAGCGAAGTTCATAATTTTGAACCATAGTCAATTGACAAGGACGGCAACTGAACCGGAACCTCATTCCTAACTTTCACGCCACACCAACGGGAGGACGTTTGACCTTTTGAGATTTTATCGGGCTCCTGCACTCGGCGGGTCTTCAGTGGTACTGGGCTCCAACTCATGGCACTCCGACCACAAGTATGTTACCTTGACCTCTAAGCCACTGCTTTACATTGGTCCAACCTGGATATGAAAAGTGTGGTGTGGCACCTCTTCCACATCCATAACTTCGTGTATTAGAACAGTGTTTCCCCACATTTTTATCGCCACGGTCCGGTAGAAGTTGGAAAATTTTACCGCGGCCCACTGAGAGAGAGGACGTTGATTATTTATATTTCAGACTGTTTTGATTTAATAATTTTAATTCAGTTGTGTTTAATCGTGACTTCAAAACAAAATATAGCTAGACCAAAAAGTGAATGTAAAGTGATTTTCATAAAAAAAAACTCACACCTAAGAAAAATATACCGTTGTAAATAAAAAGGTAATAATTTAATGTTTCTTGTGCGGATCAGTATTTGACCCACGGACCGGTACCAGTCCACAAAGCGTTGGTTGGAGACTACTGTATTAGAAGATCGAGGGTCGTGCAAAAATAGGCACTTGGAAAAATCTTCTCTATATAAACTTATTTCGCCAAAAAACTTCTCTTCAAACTAAATATAATACATATAACTGCAGATAATCATAAATATCAATTTAAAATTTGTTTCTATTTCTCCTGATGAGTTTAATTTCAAATAATAAATTAATAAACATGTGTGAATTTAATTATAAATAGATTTGATGTTTTAATTAAAAAATTAATTTACTGAAGCAATTTTTTTAATTTAAAATTTTCCTTTCTGCATTTTACGCATCTTATAATTTAATAAAAAATAACATTTAAAAAGTAACTTGCTTATATAGTGTAATTAAATTCCTGAAACAAACATAAACATAACACAAAAATTGCATTTAATATTTTAACTATAGCGAGGTCTTAATAATTGCTGAAATAAGGTAACTACATCGCAAGTAAACAAGTGTTTGAAGGCAGCGAAATATGTGCTTATTCTACCAAAAGATAGCAATTACCCAAGAGCTTTACTGGTTTTGTGACACTCCTCTTGAAATGTGTGGAGGACCACACCTATATTAGAATTACCTGTTTGTGGGGTTCCGTGTATATTCGCACGGTAATCCTCCTTTGTATTTTTTATTAAGACAAAACATATGGTGATATGTTTCCAAGTTCAACAACGTTTCAAGTACCTGTCATAACAAATGCGGAGAAGTTTATCATAACTGTTAGTACAGTTATCGATTAATTATTTTAGCAGACTAGTCAGAGTTTTTACGCGTTAAGATTACTTATTACGCATTAGTAAACATTAGTTATACTATTACTAATAGTTAATTAGCAAAACAAAACTTATTAGTAAAATATTATTAATTATAACTAAAAGTGTTAGAGAGAGCTATTTGAAAATTATTTTTTTTGTTTTTGGGTTGCAATAAATATGCTTATTATAACTAAAATATTACTTATTAGCAAAATATTACTTATTAGTAAAATATTACTTACTATAACTAAAAGTGTTAGCTATTCTAAAGTTAAAAGATTTTTTTTCTGAGCGCAAATCATATACGAGTTATGATTAGTAAATAATTCACGATGTGTTTTTTTCCCTACAGATATAAATTACATACTTTAAATATGTCTCATTGTTAACACTAGAACGTTCGTCGGTGTGGATTGGACACCGTAGCTTGTTTAGTTTGTTCTCCTTTTCGCATTTTGGCAGGCAATTTGAAAATTGTTTGTGAATTTTACTAATTTTTCATGGTGATTACATAGGAAAAAGTGGTGTGGTTCTAGATTAATTAGGATATATTTTACAGCTAAATATACCTAGAACTTCCGCTGGTGTCGTTCCGATACCAAAGCATTTTATCACTACAAATAGCTGTCGTTCAGCAAAAGATAGTTCACTAAGTAGATATCATTCGTACAAAGAATTTCAAGAAATAATATTGCACATTTATTTTACCTTAAATACAAAGTTATTGTATTCTCAGAGGAAATAAGCCAGTTATACTAAAATCGGTGTGTCTAAGCGTTTCGTTGCATAATGCTTCCTTATCTGCTAAAAAGAAACATTCGATTTCTTAACTTTGTGCAGAGCAGACACCCTGAAACAATGACACGTAGAAAAGGTCTTGGTCCTGATGAAATTACTAATATGTGTCGAGAGCTTTCTGAGAATGAATCCGATGGTGGTGAGCTGTGTGTGTCTTGTTCTAATTTAGATTCCGATGAAGAGACATAAGACTGAGAGAAAGCGACTACGAAGAATCTGAAAAAAGTGCAGATGAAATTGATAATATGCTAGTAAATCTTGGCATATATGTCGCTAAGGATGGCACAGAATGGATACCGCATAATAGTGATGTTCCTTGCAGATTTGGGACTCAAAATGTTTTAGTGAAAAAGCAGTGGCCCCCGAAGTTTCACAAAACATAATATTAACGTCAGTTTTTATCATATGAAAGGTCATAATATGCTAATTATATGGAATAACATTAAAAGTCTTAAAACTAAATCCTACTTAACAATAATCCTGCAATTATTTAGTGATTACAATTATTTTATAAATTTATATCTTGGGGAGTGTTCAAACGACACCGGTGGACGTTCAAAGGAAATCGAAATCCCGAACGTTCTAGAATTAAATATTTATTAATAAATATATTTTATCTCATTTCTCTAAATATATCAGCAATTTAATAATTGCTTAAGACAATTTATGACTACTGCGCCAGTCGACTTAAGCGAATGCTTTGATTATTATCTGAAATGATACTTGAAGTGCAAACATATGAATTTTGTTTATGTAAAGTTTATATGGAATCATAATCTCTTCTCTCTCCAAATCAGGCAATAAAATTCGTTCTTTATTCTGTAAATATTTACTCCAAATCAAATGAAGGATTTACTAAAAGCAATGCAATTTGAAATGAAATAAATATCTTTTGTTATTTTGAAGATTCTAGTTAGTTCACTCCATGCGGCAATTAAGATCTACAAATATTTAATTGCATTGTGTTTTACTAACGTTCCATATTTGAACACCTTATTTTAAATATACAGGTTACCGTTAATATGTATAGTTCATTTATTCCATAGAATAACTAGATATTTCATGAAATTAATAAATAAGTCTGTTAAAGTACATGACAGATGAAAAAATGTGTATACTTTACCTTGTTATTCTATGAAATATCTAATAATAGACCGTTTAAGTGAAAAATTAACAATTCCAAAGTTACTTTATAAATTAATTGATCATAAATAGCTAAAATCTCTCGAAAATACATTTTATCTTTATTGCGGATGATGAACTGATAAATAATAAGGAAAAGCAGATGATGAAACTATTTTCATATATTTCTAAGATTTATTAAATAGAATGAAAAAAAGATTAAAATACAGAAATAGGTATATTTAAATATATAAAAAAATACACATATTATTGGGAAGAAAACTGTAGCTTCATAAAAACATTGTTTAAACTTTTCCAAACAAAAAATGTAAGAGAATATTAATTTAAATTTTATGAAATACCTATATTTTACTTTTCATTATTTATTAGAGCAAGAATTGCTGTGATGACATATTGAATTGCACTGCATACAATTTTTGAAACAAGCCTATACTTTTTACTACTACACATTTTTTTTTAAATGAGTACTTTAAAATACTTGTGTCTTGAGTCGTAACTTTACATTGTGGCAAAAGACAGAATTTGTTCAATGGAAATTAATTCCCGATTACAAATGCCGAACTAATATTTTAAGTGTATAATTGTTTTATTCAGTCATTTTTTCTTGTTTAAAGCACCTTCGAGTGCCGTATTTCATACTTCAACGATCAAGGGATCGTTAAATCTACAGAATACTTATTGAAATCTTGGAATTCAATAATTTTATGTACTTCAACTGACTTGTGTGTGTGTGTCTAGTTATTTCATTAAATATCTAGTTATTCTATGAAGTAACGGATTTCACACTTTAACCTTAACTGATACATTAAAATATTCAAAATATTACACAAGCAAAAAGTATCTTACAATAATAATATTTGCTAAGAATCCCCAATCGCTTCAATTCGAGGAAAATTTTGGGTTTTGGACACTGGTTCTGTTTTTTATTCGAAAATTTGAAATTAAAAATTAAATTCATCAATTAAATTCTTAAAAATATAAATTTAAATTTAAAGTTTTGGGAGTTTTGGGGGTTTTTACCAAAAAAATTAATTTTTAAGAAATAAAGACTTAAAAAACTGTTTTTCCAAAAAAATAGAACAGAAAAAAATTTATGTTAAAAAAAATTAAAAAAACATTTTGATTTTTTCAAAAAAGAAAAAATGCTTTTTAATTTAAAAGTAGGAAATTCTCACTCTCGTTTGCTCCCACATTACATTTTTTTAAAAAAAAAATATTTGGTGAAATTCAAAATCAAAGTTTAAAATATCTTAAAAATTACTGCGTTTGAATATTGGGGTGGAATGTTTTAGGGGGTTTTCTAGGGGGAATTTTTACTAGATGAAAAATAATTTTATTTTTTAAATATTTAAATCATTCTTTGAATAGTTAGGTTTTAAAAAATATATTAAATAGGGGAATAAATTGGAAAAAATTGTTAAATTCTAAAAACTTCAAAAACAGATTTTTTGTTAATTTAGTCCGGTTTAGAAGTTTATCCGGAAAAAGAAATTTAATTAGCGATTTTTTCCGAATTTTAAATGGGGAAGAAAAATCATTTCCTTCCTTTCGAAAGTTCCAGATGTTTTGGCATTTTTTTTAATCTGAAATTTAAAAATTACAAAGTTTCAAACGCCCAAATTTTTTGTATCATTTCCCAATCAACCTTTATCCTCGGGGGTTTTTTTTGTTTCAAGTGTGTCCCAATACAAGATTTAAAAAAAGCTTTTAAACAAAATTTTTTTTTAAAATTTTTTTTGGCACTTAGTTTATCGCAAAATTTCCCAACTCTATTAATAACTTCCGTTGTGAACCCCAATTTTCAGTGTTGTATAGCTGAATTGACAAGCAATGTTTTTTTCTATAATGTCCCAACGGTTGGTAAACCAATGGGGACCCCTTTTTTCATTTGTGAACCACGAGTTGCGAGTTGCTGGTTAATGAACAATGTTTTTTGCCCCATTCGGAAAAGTGGTTAGTGACTTTCCCTTGTCCGTAGGGCGGTTTCGAGTCCCGGGGGCATGGTGTTTGAAAATTTTGTGAAAAGGACCCCTCGGGTGCCCCCTTTGATTATCTGCGTGAGCAGAGTTGATTTTAAAAGGAACAGACTTTTATACTTTTTTTTAAAAATAAACTTTTTAAAAATTTTTCGAATGAATAAGATTATATGTGTGAGAATCTACAATGGGCAAACAAAATAAAGTAATATCAAATAACCTTAGTCATCCTTCCCAAATCAATATCTAACCCGCCTAATCCAACAAAAAAAATCCCAAATTTAAAAATCAATCCTACCTTTTAAAACAATCCGATACTAGGGAAATGGGGTCTTTTTAAAGAAATGGTAGACCTTTTTCCAATGGTTTATCTTCGAATAACCTCGTTGGCCGCCTTTCCTTGTATCAATTCTCCCCTAAACCTCAAATTGCCATCTCACTTACTGAAACTTTGTTATTTAAAAGCTATGTAATTTGCATTTTGGGTTCAGTTTCATTTTGGGGTTTTTTGGGGAAAAAATTTCCTTTCTTCCGCAAAAAAGAACCCAAAGGACATGTTAAAGAAAAGACGTGTGAGCCCGTCACAATGTAAAGTACCTTTGCGGCATGGGCATACTCTAAATAAAGGTGGGGGAAACCCTAGGGGGCTCAAGGTAAAAGGGCGTGGGGTAGGTGTTCTTTTAAGGGGAAACGAGCCCAAACATACTGTCACTTGCATGGTGCTCAAAGCTACTGCAACGACAGGCAAACATCGCCCTTTGCCGCAATGAATTTCGTAGGTCTCTATTTGACGTTGTCATACAGGGGCATTAGGAACAACAACAACAATGTAGTTCAAATCTTGGTGTAAATTGACAGTCTTGATACCCTCATTTTTTAAAATTAGAGACTCGTTGTATTGGGTAGAAATCCCATAAATTGGCTTCATGTGGTCATTGTCGGGAGCTCGAGGCTAGCATTGACGAGTAAATTCCAAAACCCCTGTACCACTGAAATTCAGCATTTACGGGGGCCCGATGTTTTTTAACTGTCGGGTAAAACTCTTTCCATTGGCAAGATGTGGGGAATGAAAAGGGGGAAAATTTCTTTCTAGTTTCCGGGTTCTTCTTCCAAAATGTGAAAAAACAAAAACAAGTAATATAAAAATATTTTTTAAAAAAATTCCTACTTAAATCAAAAGTAAATTTTTTTTTTTAGCTATTTTTTTTAAATAGTTCTTAATATAAATATTTTATACATAGGAAGAATCACAACGTTAATTGGTAATTAGTGCTTTTAATTTTTATTAAAGTATCGTATTGTCCTTTTTTAAATTTTAGCCAACTGAATGTTTAACACGGAAAAAACCTTTTAGTTTTGACAAAATTTTAAAAAGGGTCCAAAAAGCCGACGTGGCTTTTTTAATTTTTAAATAATTAGTTTTAATCAATTAATTTTATTATTTATAATTAAATTATTGTATTGTCATCCAAAATGATCCTGTATATGAAATTTCAGCTCAATTCAGCGTTTTAAAATGTATTTTATTAACGATTCAAAATTCCACCAAGATAAATAAATAAATAAATATACAAATATATAAATAAATAAATATATAGACAGGGCGAGCTAATAGTAGGAATTGTGAATAAAAGCAAACTCATACTTTTGAAGATATTTTATGCAACGAGGTTAATTAATGTTAGAATTTATTCTGATTTTCAAAGACTAGGTTAGCACAATGTAGACAGGGAAGTTGTATATCTGCTCAGATGCTCTATTCAGGTGTTTTGTGGTTCAAAATAATGTGATTATTCTACTAGGTTAATTTTGAATAACCCGACTGAACCGAAAACTTAGGGTAGGTTATTGAGCATTATTGAACTGTTTCTGGTAATGACGTGTTTTGGAAGTTTTTGTTGAATGAGATAAGACTTACGGGCACCATCTGTGATAATTACATTGTTGGTGACGACATTGTAATTATTAAGTCAATCACTGCTGCCTAATACTTAAATACAATAACTTGAGATAAGATATATGTTTAAAAAATAATCTCGAGACTTTTTTAACAAGGGGAAACTAAGACACAAGTTAAAGTTTTATTTCATATACACATTTCCAAATTTAGATCCCAGAAAAGTGGATACTAGAATACGCGTTCCACTTTAATTGATGTCTCACTTTTTATCTTTTGGGCATTATTAACGTATTATAACAATTAATTGCTGTTATTAAAATAATTCAAACACAATTAAATAAGTTTAAAAATTCTTCCACAATGTGTTGACAATTTCTTCAACTCCTAAATATAAAATACATCGTTACTTTTTAAATACATTAGCATCATCAAAAAGTCATCAAGTATTTAAAATTATTCTTATGGAATTATGAATACGAATCCAAATATTTATCAAAACGAGTTGAATAGATAAATGCATTATCTTTTGAAATATTCCTATCCTGAATTTTATTCAAATTTAAAAGTTAATCATGTTAACTATATTTAAATTTCATTACAAACTAGTGGTAGACATTTAAAGCTTATTAACCATTCTCAAGCTTATTAACCAAACTGCCTTCTCATGGGTTTATAAGCTTATTAATAATAATTAATAATGTAAAATCTTATTGTTAAGTTTAAATAATTTAGAAGCTTATTACCCAATAATGAGTTACAAAGCTTATTAACTGCTTTGTAATTTAAGTGTATTATGGAGGATTATTTTGGTACACAGACAAAATCAGCTTTTAATTTTCTAGATTAATAATCTACGACATATAAAAGTTTCAAATGACTCTTAAAGAGTTTTAATTGGTTACGCTTTACGACGTTCTTTAAACAAAGCTCTAACAACGAGAATAATTTATTAATACTGGTATTTGATGTCGATTTTGAAGAATTTTATCGGAAATAAATATATACACTGGTGTGCAAAACTTAAGCAACAATGTAAAAATTTAGCAGATAGCCATGAAATTGCAGAAAAGGAGGTCTGGAGATCAGTAGGGGAACACGAAAGTCAGTAGAAACGTCATGCGTATGCAAATATCGGGAACAAAATGTCAGAAGCGATGTGAGCGTACAAAAATGGGGGGGAAAGGGGAAAAAATGAAGGAGGGAAACGAAACACCATATTTCGCAAGTGCCAGTGGTCAGCGTGAATATGGCTAGAAGAAATCATCGGATGACTTCACACGTGGAAGAATGATCGGAAAAGCGGGAGGGGGGGCGTACTGTCACCAGTGGCTGTGGTTAAATCAAAAAAATTTTGGCCGCGCGTTTGAAAGCGTTCCAAACCACAGGTACAGTGTTAAAAATTTTTGGGCCCCCCGGGACGCAACTGCGGGGAGAGACCATATCATCCGCAGGCAAAAAAGTTCGACAGCACTCAGCAAGCGCCATTGCTCAGAAACCTGAAGCCAGGTCACGGTAGGGGTTTCGTGCCCAGACACCGCACAAAGGGGGGCCTGTTCCCCGCCGTCCTGAACGCTACCTCCCGTTTAAAAATGGCCACGAAGCCACCGTTTAATTGACGAACAAAAAACTGGGCAACTGATCAATGGAGTCGTGTTCTTTTACGGATGAGAGTCGGTTTACCAGAAGCGATTCTCAACGCGTTTTTTTGGAGAGATCGGGGGCCCGGTTTTTTCCCCAGAACATCGGAAAAGACATCGTTACGGTGGTCCTGGGGTTCTTTTCTGTGGCATTATGCTGAACGGCGGAACTGGCTTCCCATTTTCGCAGGGGTCTGTAACCCGGGGGTCGCATTTGGGGGGAGGTACTTCTTCCCCATCTACTTTTTTCCGAGGTGCCATTGGCCCAGACTTCATCTTTAGGATGAAATGCACTGCCACATCGCACTTTGCTGTTGAGGAGCTGCTGGAAAGTAAAAAATATCCCCTCGAATGGATTGGCCACGTGCTCTTCGATTTAAATTCCATCTAATTGTGAGATGCTTTGGGGAGACGATTCACACGCTCACATCATCAAATACAACCAACAATCAAACATGTTGATTGAGGAATGAACTCCTACCTAAAAAAATGGCACCAGCTGGTTTTCTGAAGTATGCGGAGCTTTAAATCAACCAATGTAGTAAGGGAGGGCATATACCATATTAAGGCACATCTGCTTGTTTTTTCTTCCTGTTGCATAGACTCATGAGTCACGATATATGCTTTCAATAAAGCTTTTTGTTTTTTATTATACGTTTGTTGGTTCCTTTTTCAGCGCCGATGCTTTCTCATCCTTACGTACTAATACTCTCTCTTTTTCAGAATTTCATGTTCGCTACGAGTTTTTCGTGAAGTTATGGCAATAAACCCACCTGTTTTGCTTAAGTTTTATCGCCAGTATATATATATATATAAAGATTAAATATAATATTACGATGGATTAAATATAATGTCAATGTAATTTTTAAAGTTTTTTTCTTAATAATTACTACATATAATTGGACTAAACTCTGTAATTTGAGAAATGTTAACTTCTATTGACATTTTTAATACGAACTGAAGAATAGATTTGTATGTAAATTAATTAAAATATTTTTAACTATATTTCATATAGTTATCCAAGTATTTCACAATAACAAAATACACAATTTTATAACACACATTTATAAGCTTCTCTTGTATCGTATTGTAACGGGGAATATTTGAACTCGATTTTTACCCACTTTAAAAGGTCAGATTCATTCGAAATTTTGCACACTTGTCAATGACTGATGGCAATGCAATAATTTAATAATTCTGTTACATTCTCCTGATCAGGATTATTAGGAAAAATGATTCCCCACATCCAGATTTGGCGACTAAGATAAAATTATAACCCAAAAGTGAAAACGCCAATGGGTATTGCAGATTCTAAAAAAAATAATGCATTTAGGATCAATTCATCAATGAATAAATGATAGTTTGAAAAACTAAGAAAACACGCTTTTATTGTATATCAAATTAAAAAAATGACAAATAAATTATAGTTTAAACAAACTGAAAAACACGCTTTTATAGTTAATTGAACTAAAGAGTAAAGAATAATTCTCAATATAAGAATAAAATAATCAACGATAGAATTAATGTCATTGTGGTAAATGCGTGGGTTGCTCAACATCAATTGTTATATAATTTCTTACTAATTCTATTCTGAAATGTAAAAAAATGCAGTTCAAAAGCACCCCACGAATTTACCACAATGACATTAATTTTCTCGTTAATCAGTTTATTCTTATACGAGTACTTATTATTTCGATTGACTATGAAAACGTGTTTTTTAGTATTTTTTAAACTACAATTTATTTAAATCCAATTTATAATGCTTAAGGCTATGTATTTACATTTAAATTTTCATGAGTTAAATATACCAATTTGAGGCATATTAATAAAAATATGAAACAAACCTTTTCCATCTCAAAGAATAATAACATTTAAGATATTTTTAACAACTAGCACGTGTAAAAAATAATTTTATTGCAAACTCATTTAATTTTCATAAAGTAATCATCCATTTTACACTATAAATTATTCTTATTCCACAAACAGTGTTTTTTCCGAAGCATAATTACAGTTTCAATTTCTAATACCATGTATTTATTGCTTCTTTAATTAATTTTTCTGTTTAAATGTAGCGAAATAAGCAATTAGTAAAAATAATGTTTTTGCACATAAATCCTTACTAACTTATAACATATTTTAAATTAAAAAAAATAAGCTGTCTAAAGAACAATTATGCCTTAAATATAATTTATTCTTCTCTAAACAATTAATGCCATTGGCGTGTGTGTGTGTTAAAACATGTTGAAATAAAATATTTAACAACAATGCTTTGTTTTCACATCTGATAAAATATGCATGTTTTAAAGCATAATTGCTGATTATATTTTCAAAGAAAAAACTATTTTCATTCAGAGTAATTTTTATGATGATTGTAGATAGTATTTTGCATTTCTTTAAATGTTTTATTCGTAAATAAGATTAATCATTCAATTGTGCGTTGAACAAAGCATCTCAACAGTTATTCCACTACTCTGGAATAATTCTCACATTAGTCGAACATATTTATGCATATTTTTTTGTTTCAATAAACAAATTCTTACACAAATTTTTCCTTTTGCATTAATTGTAGATTTTTATCGCCAAGCACACATTTCTCACTTCACGGAAATACCATGTTTTCTTAATTACTGTTTGGAGAGAAATACTCAAGAACTCAATTCTTTGGAAAAAGTTCAAAAAAGAATTCAGTAACAAATGGTTGATCGTTGAGAAGATAAATAGCAACTTCTGGAAATATTATTTTTATTGCTGAATTTTTTTACCAGTGTTAAAAGCAATGCCATTCGAAAATGGATTGTTAACAATTTATCCATTTCTTTATTTGTTTTTAATGGCTTTAAGTAAAAACAAAATAAAACGTTTTCTCTATTGTGCCATACTATTGGATACACAACGTGCTATATTAAGCATTGTTTTCTAGATCAAATATCACTGAAGAAATTCTATTTCATAACTCAAAAATTTAATTAAAGATCCGGCATTATTCATCTTGTACAGCAGTCCTTCCCAAAGTGGTCTATATCGACTCACATGAGTCTATGGCTACTTGCAAGGGTCTACGTCAATGAAAAATACTTTAAGAGCCCATGAGGTGTAAATGGTGGCCACCGGCTCTTATTAAGCTAGATCTTGTCTTTAATTTTAGAAGAAAATGTAATCAGGGGAAACCAAGTTTTGAAACATATTTTCTTTTTAAATTTAATGAGGTTAATTTGTACAGTTACAAGGTCATAGCATATATTTTTTTAAAACGAGAACCATCATTTCAATTTTTCTTGCAGAATTAAGTAAAAGGAGTATAATATTGGACGTCGCGAATTTTAAATTAAATTAAATTGATTAAAATTTAAATCTTTTCAAGTTTATACCAGTTGTGAAAAAGACATTTATGTTGAGAATTTGCAAAAATGCAATATTAGGTAAGCAGGGGTCTACCCAAAGACGAAAAAAAACTTGTAATTTGGTTTTGACCAGTTTATTTTGTAAGTTTTTTTCCCCTAATTGAATAATGTAGTGCTTTCAATTGTTTTTGTTTATCATGAAATCCGTTTTACTTCTTATTGTGTTTGGTATCTTAAAGATGAAGTTGATTTAATAACTTATTGGTTTTTTTTTTTCTATGCAGTAAGTTTAAATTGATAAAGGTGAACAAATAAATATTCTGGAAAAGGCATTTTTATTTTAAACTACCGTTTGCTCTGCAGTTTTTTTTTAAATTTTTTATTATTATTATTTTTTTTTTATTTTGTTAATTATCATTATCATCAGCATTGGCATGACAGCCCTTCGTAAGCCTGAGCCTTCCTCAGAATATTTTTTTTTTTTCATTCTACCCTTCTCCCAACAATTGAGTCACATTACTAGCGCAGTTTATTTCATTACAAGCCGCGGTAGCCGAGTGGTATAGGTATCGGACCGTGGCTTGCCTTGTCACTAGTTCGAGCCCAGTACCACAAAGACCCCCCTTGGGCGCGTTGCACATTAAATCTGTCGAGAGCGAAACCTCCCGTTGGTGTTAGTTAGAGGGGGTGCCATAGGTGTCGCCCCGTCACTTGACCAGGGTTTAAAAAAATTACGTGGCCCGTCGCCAAAAGCCCTCGTGTAGCTGAACAGTGCGACGTTAATATTCAATCAATTGAGCTTCCAGTTCTTTAGTTTTAGAATGGCTAAATCCTCATCCACACAGTCTTTCCATCTTCTTTTAGGTCTTCCCTTTTGTATTTTATTAGAGGAAGTTGAATTAAAAATTTTCACAATGATGTTTTCGTACTGAGTTCATCTTACTATATGTCCTGCCCCTTTTATTTTACTTAGTTTTATGGACTTAATAATATCATATCTATTGAAAATCTTATATACATCAAAAGTATACTTTTTTCCAACGTATAATTGAGAATAGCACCAAACATAGTTCGCAGGACCTTACTTTCAAAGGTCGTCAATATCTTCTCTTTGACATTGAAAAGGTCCACCCTATACTTAAGAAATTATATACCATGAGATAATGATTCATAAGATGTTCGAATGCAGTATTATCGTATCTGAATGCAAAAATGTTATGATACGGAGTTATTTTTCAAATTATCTCTTATAATGGCAACTAATTTTTAGGAAAATTAATTTGATAACAATTTTTAAAGCAAATCGTGAGATACGAATCTCCTGTGACACTGATTAAAAATATCAGAATGTTATGTGTGTGTATGCATGTCTAAATCAAATATAATAATTAGAAAAGCATAAAACTTATCCGAAATAGATTTGGTAGAGGAATAATTAGTTTAACAAAATCAGAAGGATGTGTGTATGGAGGAAATTTCAGGGCTTCATTTTCAAAGAATGAAAATTTTTATTTATGAATGTTTAAAATTTATCTAACTGGAAAATTTTAGGGAAAGCATTTTTCCTACATCATTAATAACTTAAAGAATTGATGTAACGCGAAAATTCATATAAATTATTACTAGTATTAACTAAACACTAATATATTATAACTGGGATCTGCTAATATTTCAGTAATATGCATTGAATCTAAAAGATATGGTTATTACTAACTATTAAATTTCTATGTCTTTCATTTATTTTTAAAATATGGATGAACATATCAGTATAAAGGATTAACAGAAATTTTTAATATAAAATGTTAAAGCGAATATCTGTTACTCAGCCTTTACTTCCTACTTTTTTTTAGAATTCATTGTTGTAAAAATTTGTTTAAAAAATTGCTCTATAATAAAGGATTCGAAGTATTGAATAAAAAAAATTTTTTAAACAAATAGGGTAGAAAATAGTTGCATTAAATTTGTTAACATGTTTGTTGCATTGCATTTAAAATAGTTTTAACATACAAGGAAGCCTTGAGAACCATTTACTTTATTATAAAACGTAAATTTGAAAAAATCATGCTGTGTTTATAATTATAAAATTCTCTAATTCGAAGTATAATAATGTTAGAGTGTACTTTACAAAACATTAAATGTAACTGTATTCCAAGACAAAGGATCTCGTAATGTAGCAATGTTCTACAATTATATAAAATTACCCTTTTAAATAATTCATACATAAATGAATTTAATAATCCAGTCTGAAATCGTTCAACTTTTTTTTTTACATCTGCGTCAATTATATTTGAAAAAAGTTTTAAAATACAGGATATAATGAAACTGGTTTTTCCTAAATAAATTTTTTCAATTATATGACTAACCATCGATTATATTTTATGTTTAAATTAAAGAAGTCAACACAAACATTATTATATAAACTATTTAAATAATAAGTAATAATTTTTTTTTAAAAAAATCATAAGACCGAACACTTTTCTCCCAAGAATTTGAATAAAATGAATTTTATTTATAGTTATTAATATTTTTAATCATAATGTCATGGAATCCTTTAGTTCATGAAACTGAATACGATATTATTCCTTCATTTTAATAAAGACTTTAATCTTTACAAATTCAAATTAAAGTGTTTTAGTAATTCTTCTTTAACGTATAGTTTAAATATTATAGAAATGTTATCTTTTTTGACAATATTTGTAGCTTCTAGGCATTTAAAGAGTATATATTTTCAGTTAAAATTTAAGTAATTGATTAGTTAAAAATGTTTATAGCTGCTTATTATTCTTATAATTTTGTTTCAACAATCATGCAGAATTTATTTTCTAATGGGGCTGCGCATTTGTAATTAATTGCATACCTAGTACATTTCCCAAGAGCAGGTATCACTTTAGTACAGTACAATATAAGCGATATCAATTATCGCAAGTAATTTTGAAGTCCAGTTTCCTTTCCAGAGGGAGGCACCTGGGATCTGAAGAGACAAACTTTGTTCTAGGAATTTAATTTTGCCAAGAGCACCCAAGTCAAACAAGCACTCAAGGGATTTTTTATATGCTGCTGTCGATTCTGTGCATCATGTAAAAATCCACCGACTTGGGCTGGAGTCAAACCCACAACGTTGCTTGCAGAAGGCCAGTGACAAACCAATCACGCCACCCAGTCGGCAAAAAAAAAAAGTGCATAATTGGTAAATTTTAGTTCTAAATATTATATCAGAAAAATTTTATCTTCAATTTTCTTAGAGACGTAAAAGAGATGAAATGAATAATAATATTATCCCTTTATCTACAGCATTAAAATTTGCTGCATTTTTTTTTCATGCAATATTTTTATTTGAATCACTATATTGAAAATTAAGGGATATACATAAGCAAAATACTCAACTTACGGAAACTTAATTGGTTATAGCTAATTAATTAAAGATATTCAACTGTAAAATTAATTATACCCACTGTTCACTTAAAATAAATATTCAAATTGTTTTCTAAAGTTTTCATTAACATATAAAAAAATAAGACACTTACCTTTTGACATTAACTATTTTTTCGGAACAAAAATGGCAATCTTTGCAATCCACTGAAAACGCAATTTCTGCTATAAAACTATTCGCCTTCCTTCTAAAATAATCATTATAGAACCCGTGCTGCCATACATCTTGGAAGAGTGGGTTTTAAAGAATATTCATGCTAAAGATCGTCAGAGTATTCGTAAAAATGGTTATTCTATGAAATTTTAAAGTGAGTGGTACTTATACTGTCTGTAGATTAATGGTTAAATTTATGGAAATCATATGATGCATTAACACAGATGTACTAAATTATCACAATTCATTAAAACAGTTATAATCTGAATCATGCGTCTATCGCAAAATTGGATTAACTTATAAAACATTTTACATCAGATTTATAGAAGATAATAATTACATACATGTATTATTCGTTTCACTGAGGAAACTATGAATGCTTTCAAATTGGTATAAAAAATAATTGGCGTGAAATTTATCTGATTGTACTACAAAAAGAGCTAGATCAGCGTTTCTCAAATAGTTTAGTACGTCCCCATCTGGGGTGAGATTATAACGAAAAGAAAAAAAGGTGAAAATAAAATACTATTTTTAAAAAATTCTTGATTTACTGAAAGGAAGTAAAATAAAATGCATTCTGACAAAAAAAATATACACGTTTACAATGGCATAATATACTTATAAAAAGGCATCAGAGATCCCACAATGTATTTGACAATTAATTTATCAATTCTAAGTTTAGAACAAGTTTAAAAATGATTAGTAACTCCCATGGTTTTGTCATATACAAAATTATAAACAAAATTTAACACAAATATTAAACTTGTTTATGGTTTATAATTAAAGTCGTATTATAGCTTTAGCTTCGAAGTACGTTATTGAATTCAATACTTGTTTTTGTATGGAGGGAAGCACGATGAAAATTAGATTCAACCATTAATTTTTTTTATATTCAATTTTTTTCTCTCTAAATATACACATATAAGCACTGCTAACAAAATAAGCAGATATTTTGAGTTCGGTTTTATACAGTCAATATAATTGACATTTTTTTCAATTCCGCTGTTAGCTCACACTCTCTATTTATTTATTTATTTATCTTGGTGGAATTTTCAATCGTTAATAAAATACATTTTAAATCGCATAATTGAGCTGAAACTTTATAAACATGATAATTTTGGATGACAATACAATAATTTAATTGTTATTAAGAAAAATTAATGGAATAAAACTAATTATTTAAAGAATTACAAATACAACCACGTTGGCATCATTTTTGGCGACTTAGTCACCCTTTTGGTGACTTGTGTCAAAACTTGAAAAGTTTTTTTCTCACATTTTAAAGCACTCATTTGAGCTGAAATTTTCTATACACTATATTTTGGGTAAAAATATGATAATAGAATTATAGTTTATTATAAAATAAATGACTGAAACAAATTATTGAAAGATTTACAAATACAGCCATGTTGTTTTCTTTTTTGCCGGTTTTTGACGTCATCTTAGATTCGTCTATTTTGTTGTAACAATGTAACTGTTAAAAAAAAGACAAAAGTTGGCGTCAAAAACCTGTATATATATATATATATATATATATATATATATATATATATATATATAACTTACAAAGTTTGGCGATATGTAAATTTTGTCTCTAAGACGTTGAAACTAAGCATTTTAGACAAGGAATTAAAAGAGAACTGCATGGTTCCTTCTGTAGAAGTAGATTGAAAACAACTGACAAGCGTTGAATGTTTTGCTATGATGAATACTATGTCTTAGCAACATGGCTTATCTGAATCAGTAACCTGGAGGACCCATCACTTTAGAGAAGGGTTAAAAGGAACCCATTGTAGAGAATGAATCAGGAGTTTCATTACATATATCATTTGAAAACTATGGAATTGGATTTGGAAGCTCGAACTTTTATCAAAGATAAGAATAAAAAGACATCTGCAATAACATAAAAGAGAGAGAACCATCAGTATTTAACAGTAACGATCAGAAGAAACCGCATTATGTATGCTACTTTATTGTAAAAGCGCATTCAGAGGGATACTGGTTGCAGAGTTTCGAATCACACTGTTTGAAATCGAATCCATCAAGGAGGTTTGCATGCTCGCAGACACATAGTTTATATATTTTTCGTAGTCATAAGGCTGCAATGTGGGCTTCAGAATGTAGGCACATGGACATATCAGAAAAGAAAAGAGCGAGATATGTTCGCCGGCTACATTTACCGTATGGACCCCTCATCCTTGACGATCAAAATTCTCAATTACAAACCTGTTGTAACTAAAACTCGTGGTAGACCCAAATTGAGATGGCCTGATTGTGTGAAGGAATATTTTAAAGTTTTAAGGTATCCGACTACGTTTGGAACCATGATTTTAAAAAAGCGCATAAATGGATAATTTCCATGATATTTAGTGTCACTTAGGTTAGAATACACGTATAAAATTGTTTTAAGGACATTTTGACGGAAAAAAAATATTTAAATACAATATTTCGGCAAAACATTAACTTAGAATAACCTTTTTTCAAAATGTTCTCCTTTTGTGACAAATGCTTCTATTATAATAATAATTCACCTGTACATAACTCAGACCTCTGTAAAGAGGCTCAACTATTATTTTTAACTATTATATTTGGCGTTTTTTTCTAAAATTTCTCCCCTCTGTTGTCGTAAAACGTGGATAAACCCGCTTTTAAGTTATATATTTCAAAAATTCTAGATTAGCCTCTGTATAGAGATTTGAGTTATATACAGGCAAAATATTATAATAGAAGCATTTTTCACGAAAGGAGAATATTTTGAAAATGTGTCATTCTGTGTTCATTTTACGTCAAAATATTGTACTTAAATAATTTTTTATTGTAACACTATTCTTAAAACAATTTTATATACATTTTCTAATCTAAGTGACACTATAAATATCATAAATTTTATCAATTTATTCGCTTTTGCAAAATCACGGTTCTAAACGTAGTCGAATACCTTAAAAGTAATTAATTAGAGAACTGTTGCCAAGCGGGTGTCGGAATGGAAGAGGTTCTTGTGAAGGCCTTGGCCTACCCAGGGTGGTTTTGTCAAAAGAAGAAGATTGGAGCTACGTACTATTTACAGACAAATTTATCTAGTAAAAATCCTGACTGTAATCTTGTTCTCTTGCGGAGAAAGCCTGGTACACGGGATAATCTTACATCTGTGCATGGAATAGTCTGATTTGACAAAGATGGAGTGAAGGTCTGGGCCGGAGTTTCTGTCCTTGTCCACATCGACTAGTACACTACCATGAATGCTGCACTTACGTAGCAGTATAGGGTGAATTCCTCAAACCTATTATGGTTTTTTTTCACTGAAACAATTGTGGATGAGTTCATTATTATGTGGAAGGTAATACCAGGCCACATAAGGCTCAATTAGGGGATAATTTTCTTGTGACGAAGGAATTATTCAAGTGATTGGAACAGCCTATTTCAAAGGTAGGTAAAATCCCAATAGAATATGTATGGGGCATTCTAAGGAGAAGGGTAGTCAGTCACCTATTACACCCAGAAATAATTCAACAGTTGAAAATTTATGCTCTAAAAGAGTATTAGGTAACACTACAATACCTCCCCAGTGATTCCATTTTTTGTTCATGTGTGACATTTTTTTTTATATATATATTAGGAGAAAACCGTACTTTTGATTGAAACTCAGTTTTATCCAAAAAAGTAGCAGTTTTTAATAATATGCCCAAATTTTAAAATATTTCGTTTACCGATAAATATCGTCAATTAAATTTAATTATTCCTTGTATTTGCTTCTTTTTTTCTTTTCTCATGTAACACAAAGTTCATGTATCATATATTAGTCTCAGAAACATATCTTTTAAGCCCTAGTTGCTTGTATTGAGTAGTATATATATATGTGTGTATGGAGGGATAACATTAAATGTTCCTTATATGAGTTAATAATATAACAAATTGCTATATAAATTTAAATTAATCAACCAATGTTTACTAAATTTTAAAATGTATAAAAAAATATTCCTGGGTATGTTTTGACTTCAAAGGCCATCACCATTTGAAAATTACCTGAATCACTAAGCAATTAGTGGAAAATTCTCCTACCTGCAAATTAATTAAATGCAATTAATATTTAATTGTTAACCGAAATAAATTTCCTCCTTCGTTGCTCACATGCACTCAACGCCCAAAGTTCCAAACACTTCAAAAATTGTGGCAAATAATGTAAAAAAATATATATTATCTACGGAAACACAGACTAAATAAAGCATCTGTACATTATATCTTTGCATTCTAACCGTCCACCAGCTGCTAGCTATGATAACAATCGCTTCGCAAAATAAAAACAACCAACCGCTTCACAAAGCATAAAACGAACAATGAAGCAATCCATTGTGTAATATGTGTCTCATTTCACGAACTGAAGCCGGCGAAGTGAGCAATTACCGCATAATACTCGTGTAAGTCTTCTGTCAACATTGTTAGTGTGCTTTTTTCTTTCTTTGACTGTACGGAACATGTTTATTAACATTACGTTCATTAAACAGTTGTGTCCTTTGACTCTGGGAGTGGTATGCTTACTTCTGACAATCAAGTTGTATAAAAATGTATAAAAGTCTTATGGTAGATGTTTTTTGTTAATTTTAGTGGTTTGGTTGTAAACACATCATTAAAGTTTTAAGTAATAGGAATATTTTTATAGATTTATAAATGAGTTTCCAAAGAAATGGTATTATGTACCTTAAAGTCATTTCAATGGCACTTGAACAACTGCTTCTAATGAGCTCTGACTGATCTATACACAACTAAAATGTATAAATATTGTTAAAACTTCTTCTTTGTATCTTAAAAATACTTTATTTAAAAAAATTCCACTGATAAACACATGAAAATAAAATCATTAACTTCTTTAAAATGCCTCGTGATATAATAACTATTATTTAATCTAAATTGGTGATAAAGCATTTTATTTTATTATTTTTTTTTAATATTTAAAATTTACTTCATGGAATATAAATGAAAATACTAATTTTATTTTTAAGTGTATGTTTGCCTCTAAAAAAAGTAAATATGGTACATTCTGGCGTAAGACGTACACTTTTACTACAAAAAATAAGATCGAGATATTTAGGTGCACGTTATACGCAGGATATAAATAAGATATATTTAAAAATAAGAGGATTATTATAAACAATTGAATTTCTATGTGTTTTCTAAATATTAACATATCTTATGAACTATAATTTTTAATTTGTATAGGAAGTTAGTCATATTCGTCCTCCATTATATCGAATTATATTTTATCTTCAACATCACTGATACTCTGATCTATAAACCCACAAATAAATATCGTCCACATTCCATCTAGATTATTAGATATACGAGGGTCATTCTGAAATTTTTGAGATACACCTAGATTTTTAAAGTCACACTTAGAAAATTTTAGGAGTATTTAAAGTAGTCTCCACCAGCATCAACGCAGTTTAGCAAATGAATTCTCCCTAGATTAAATGCTTAAAACTATTCATTTCTCGGAATTGATGAAAAAAGTGAATTTATAACCAAATCATTCTCTTCTTCTGATTGAAAATGATGCCCACGTAAGTTCTTTTTGATTAAAAAATAACCAAAATTTGCATATAGCTGGATTTGGAAAATAAGGTGGATGATCTATCACATTAAATTGTTTTTGCTTAAGAAACTCAATCCACGTGGCTGTATGTGAAGATGCATTGTAATGGTGAGGAACTAGTCCCCTAACATTCCCTTCTTGCACAATTTCTGGTAGACATTTAGTGGTATACGAGTCTGCTGATTCTGTCTTCTGTCCTTCCACTTAATGGTTTTGACGAATCCCGTACTTTTGAAGATAATGACTTACATTACCTTTTTCATTGCTTGTTATCTTTTTACAATTGTTGGCATGGGATCATCTGCAAAGGTTCATGCTTTGCTTTCTTGACGTGTTCGAGCGTCAAAAAACGGTATGTACGCTTTATTACCCGTTACAATTTCAGAAATGTTACGGTAAACACCATCATTTAGCAAATTAAGGTTGTCTTTACTGATTCTGACAAGTTCATCTTTTTGGTGCTGAGTTAGATTACAAGGAAACCAACGGCAAATACTTTCTTCATATATAATTCTGCATGAATAATTTTGTCTATGGCTGCGGATCCAATGTTACGTTCCTTCTGTATCATTTCGGTAGGTACAGTGATTATCATCCATTAAATTTTTTGTATAGCAGACCCATTATTTAGGATTACTGCCTACCACATCCTTCCTGTATGTCCTTTATCATGAAGATAATCACAACCTCTGCAAAATTCTTTAAACCATCTGCAATACAGTAGCATGGCATGGAGATTTATCACCAAATGCTAACTGTAACCATTGAACGCATTCATCTTGATTTAATCCCGCTTCAAAATCATGTTGTTGTTATTCAATCTAATAATTCATTAGCAAAATAAATTGAGTTGTTTGATATTTATGATCTAATATCGTCATATTAAGAAAGTAATTAATTTGCTGCAGTTTTCGAACATCCATTGCAGATAAACAGCAGAAAATTAATAAATGTTCTTTGATGTTGGTGAATATGTGAGGAACTGATTTTATCACTGGTGATGAAACCCAACTTTAATTAGAATACTTTCAAAGATTAATCTGATACCTTATTCATAATATATTAATTCGTCGCTCACTGAAGGAAAATATTAAAAAAAATTTATTTATTTTGAAAAATAACCTAAATATTTTGAAAGAAATATTTTCATATCTTTATCTGCGTGGAGCTTATCATTTTTTAAGTAATAATTTGTAAGGATAGGTATTATTTGAAAGATGTAAATAAATTACGAAATACTCTGAACCATGGGAAACTGGTGGTCAATCGCCAAAATATTGGGTTGTTTTGAAAGTAATTTCTGTTTTTGCGTGTGTGTGTGTGTTAAATGAAAGACAGTTTTTATGTAGTAAATAAATATTTTTCACACAAAATTGCCCAATCTGGTTGAATACGTTTTTGCCATTTTTCTGACATTAGCTTGATTCCACGTTCATAAAATCTTTGTTTGTGGACAAAAAATTGATCAAGGTGATTTTTGACCTCTTCATTGGAAATAAAGATTTTACCATCTAAACATTTTTGTAGACACCGGAACAAATAATATTCAGAAAGTGCTAGATCTGTAGAACACGTTGGGTGCAGCAGTATTTCTCAGACAAGCTGTAAAAATTTTGGGAGAGTTACCAAACTTGTATCAGGTTTCATGTTTTCTTGTTCGAACATTACACCTTTTCTGTTGGTTGATCCTGGTCTTTTATGTTTAAGGGAATCACTCAGTTTGTGCAGCTGATGAGAGTACAATTTAGAGTCAATCGTTGTGTTGTTCGTTAAAAGCCAAAGTAATAATAATAAATCAAAACATAAATAAAAACAATTTATTTGAATTTCCACGAAAAAGTAACTAAAATAAAAATTGTCTTAGTTGACCTAAGTGGGAATTGACTTATATATAATTTTCTTTTTTATTACTTGTTTTAGTTATAGAGATATTATTTTCAAATTTCTAACTATAAGAATGGAATTGTCTATTGTTTTTATTTATTTAATGAATTATTTACAGTTTGCAAAAACGAAAGGATTTTCTATACATTTAAAAAAAGTTCTTATTAAGTTTTTCTAAAGTGTAACACTTTTAAGGTATCCGACTACGTTTGGAACCGTGATTTTAAAAAAGCGCATAAATGGATAATTTTCATGATATTTAGTTTCACTTACTATAGAATACATGTATAAAATTGTTTTAAGGACATTTTGACAAAAAAATTATTTAAATACAATATTTCGGCAAAAAATTAACTTAGAATAACCTTTTTTTTCAAAATATTCTCCTTTTGTGAAAAATGTTTCAATTATAATAATATTATGCCTGTCTATAGCTCAGACCTCTGTACAGAGGCTCAACTAGAATTTTTGAAGTATATAACTTATAAGTGGGTTTATCCATATTTTACTACAATAGAGGGGAGCAATTTTAAGAAAAAAACGCCAATAATTATTTAAATTGGTGGTAACTCTGAAAATAATGTGAATTTTTCAAAAGCTCTAGTTGAGCCTTTGTAGAGAGGTCCGAGCTATATACAGGCAAAATATTATTATGATAGAAGCATTTTTCACAAAAGGAGAACATTTGGAAAAAAAGATTATTCTGAGTTAATTCTTTGGCAAAATATTGCATTTAAATAATTTTTTTTTGGTCAAAATGTCCTTAAAACAATTTTATACATGTAGTCTAATCTAAGCGACATTAAATATCATGACAAGTATCCATTTATGCGCTTTTTTAAAATCACGGTTCCGAACGTAGTCGGGTACCTTAAGCATAAAAAGTTACCAAGTATAAATAATAAGTATATAGAGCAATTAAAACTTGTTACTTTTATGTGCAGATAAATGAATGTTTTTTCAAAGGGATTTATAACCCTTATTCTTTTTTATTTTCAAAGCTAAAAATATTTTTTCTTTTCTGAAACCAAACCTATTGTGCACTCGCACAATCTTTAATGTTTTATGTCACATATCGATTGCATTTAAATTACTACTAACGCTTTCACTTTCAAAAGTACAATATAATTTCATTCATTCAAATGGATCGTTCTTCTTTGCTTCTACCTGCTTTAAAAATTTAAGTTAGTTTTCTCATTTTACATCAAATTCTGCTTTTCATTTTTTTATTTCTTTCGTAATTCCACAAACGCAGTAAAATTTAACTCGGTTCTGTAATGCGTTTGTAAATCAGTGTTTATTCCTATTACGAATAACATGCAAATATCCTCACAAAGTGAAAAGCAAGATTTGAATTCATTTGCATATAGAAATGTAGGGCGTCGTTTTGATTTCGCTTCATTATGCGGTGTCTGAAAAGCAAACATTTTTCTTTTCTATAACTTTAACATATTCAGAACTTAAAATGCACTAAAATCCTTCCATTTTATTTTAAGTCAGTTATTTGTTTAATGGCAATAGAGTTTTCAAATAAAAATTTTTTGTTGGGTAGTCAAATTTAAAGAAAAAATATTTTATCGTGTTGTTCTAATTTGGTTTTTTCTTCCTTTTTTTTTCTTCTTTTTATCTGTCTGTTTTTATTATTACTTTTAGGCTATCTTTATAAAATAGGTGCTAGTTTTTTTAGCAGAGAATAAATTAAAATAAATCTAAATAAATATATCTGAATCAAAAATGATAAGAAAAAAATATTATAATCTAGCGATAAACTATTTAACTCTTTAGTAAATACAAGTACTTAAATCAGCTTTGATAAATTCATCTTGAAGTTTAGTAAAAATCAGTTATTTATTTAGTACTTTTGTGACGGGCTCACGCGTTTTTTTCATTAACATGTCCTTTTGGGTTCTTTGGGGCCAGAATAAATGGCTATTCTTTTCCAACCAACCCGAGAAGTAAAATGTGAAGGAAAAATGCAAATTAAGAAGATTATAAATAACAGAAGTTTAGAGTAAGCGGAGTGGCATTTTAGGGAGTATTATGATAGTCCATGCTTCAAGTGTGAAGAGTATTTTGAGAAGTTAAGTGACAGTCAAGAGAGGTTACCCGTGACAGAGAGCCCTTAGTCAAGATGCATACCATTGCACGCCAGTGAACCGCTACTTCAGCTAGAATCAAACAGATTTATGTTTCGTTGGACATTAAGGTAGAAGTTACCATTTAAATATTCGGAGCTGTGTTTAGACTGAAATTGAGCTTAGGCGAGTTAGTCATTGATAGTGGTCCGAGTTACGTTATTTCGGTATTATATATTGTGTGTTTAGCCACCGTAGATTCTCTCACATATCATATTATTACCCAATCTGTTATTGGCTTAAGTTAAGATCTTAATAAAGTAATATTAAGATTATGACAGCTTCTGGTTCTTCATTTATTCCTACACCTCTAGCTCACGCTGATAATCTAGGAGAAGAGCACCCAAAGGGAGCGCCCTTACACTTTGACTTAGTCTTCTTAGTTACCGTGTCATTGTCTTTTTTCTCCAGAATTTCTTTCAGGCTAAGGTTTATTGTGCATAATAAATTATACACCCCCCTTCACCTAAAAGAGAACAAAACCTTGTAATATTTCCTTAAATAAAATTATGTCCCAAAATGAATGGCATTTTATGCAGTATAAAGAATCATTAGGGAAACACAAAATATTTAATTACAAATAATAGTATTTATTAAAAAAATGACATCATAAATGAAACAGATTCTTTCATTTTAGCATCCCCTTTTGGGTAAGTACTGGTGGACGCGGTGCCTTAGTGGCCAACGTGTCATTAGTTTGAGCCTAGAACCGTTGAAGATCGGCAGTACGGAGAGATCCGATACATGTTAAATATGTCGTGGCTACTTGTCCTCCCATTGGTGTGGTGTGGAAGTTAGGAGTGCCAGGTTAGGTGTCGTCCTAGTCACTTGACCATAGTTCATAATTACGAAGTCCTTCACCAAACGCCATCGAGAAGCTGAATAGTTTCACGTTATTTTCATTCACTCGCTCACTTGAGTTGGTGCTGTTAATTGTAAGAAACCTTTTCTTTACTGTTGTAAGGCTGTTAAAAAGCTAGATATCAATGAGCTTTTAAATGTATAATTTTTATTTAGTTAATCCCTAACAAACTAAATTTTTTTCTTATGATTACATCATATGTGTTTTATTTTCTTCACCTACGAGTTCAGTATAGTTCAAAATTTAATCGCGATTAACAAGTAATGAACATGGGGAATACATAATATTCGGTGTACTTTAATCAATTAAAATATTTAATGTATATGCAGTTATTTCTCATATTGTATCATATGTATTTAAAAGTACATCTAGTATAATTTTATAAGAAATGAAATTAAATGTGTGTGTATTATACACAGGAAAAAAATAGCTTTATATGTACCAATTCTCTATTAAAAAATTAAGTACATTTTCCGCAATAAGTTGTAAAAGTGCTTTATTTTACAAGCCTTTTTTATTTATATAGATATTTGAATTATCAACAAATGTAAAGCATTTTCAAATTGTTAAACTGGAATTACCTTAACATACTCATGATATCCACTCCTTATTACGACTTCGAAATCGTGTTTGAAATTGTAAACTACCAGGTAAATAATAAGTTAAATATTTATCTAAGCCTACATTCATTTTATATCGGAAAAATAACTTCCTCCACCAAACAGCCTTACCATACACAAATCCAAAACCAATTACCTTTGTCGAAGAATACCCCATACATCATCTCCTACAGGTGCAATGATAAGGACATCGAAATCACCTCACACCCCCACGCCACAATACCTTAATTTCCACATCATTACCTGGTCCCCTAAGCCAACCCTACACTCCCAATTACCGCACACTTTTCCATCGGAAATCATCTTTGAAAAGGACCATAAAGTACCCTAATCGAATCCTAATGTACCATAATAATAATCCAAACCCAAGACCATTCTGATATCGATCCTCCTTACCAACCATCTGGTGCGTTCCAGAAAGCCACATAGATCTCTATATCCGTTCCTCTAAATTAAGTCCAAAGTCTGGGTTTATGTTAGTATCTGAGATATATCTGTACTGAGTGAATGCCACTATGTGACGATAATGAATGCAGATACGACATTCCTCGTCATACGAAAACGAAACCGCGAAGATCAGTTTAATTGGATTTGTAAAGGCATTAGTTCCAGAGGAAGGTTGGAATATATTTATCAGGTGATTTAAGGATGGTTGGACGAGCATGTGAATGTCGCATTTCATTAGCTCCTTAGGTGCGATATAATTTATTCTTGGTGAGGAATTACACTATCGGAGATGGCATCATTGATGAATTTCGTCCTCGACGCCGCCTGATGGAGGAATTTCCATATATGTCTTTTCCGGGATATTTATACGGCTTGTTTGAGTTCGAAGGAGAATTATTAGTCGTTCAAGTGGATTCCTTTCGGATTTGATGGTATTTGCGATTGCAAATATCCGCTGGACTGAGAACTTGGGGTGGATTTTCTGGATTTAACCAGGTGGAATTCATTTCTGATTTTGGATCCTTTAGGTTCGAAGGAACTTTTTTTCTTGAATCGATATATTTATCATAGGTAGAAAAAAGTTTTGCTTATTCATATGGGTCTTTCTTTCTTTTTTTTTTAATTTTTACTATTACTTCAACTCTCCCTATATATATTTATTTGTTTATACATACATACATACATATTTATATATTTAAATCAATCACAATTTCACAATTAATTGAAATTATATGAAACTTATAATACTAAATCACATTTTAAAATATCAATGGCGAATACAGAATATATATATATATATATATATATAATGTTCAAATTCTCAATCGTTAGTAAAATAATTTTTATTCATCCACACAAGTTCAAATACACTTTTTTAAACTTGTAGTGGATGACACTTGATGTTATATAATACAGTGTTCTTAAATATTAATTCTATTTAATTAATGAATAAATAGTAACAAACAAAAATAAAAGTCCAACACTATATATAAAAAGGAAAATCATTCGTTGTGCCCATGTAGCTTGCAGCGCAATGGATAGGGCATTGGATTCCTAATCCAAAGGTCGTAGGTTCGAATCCCACCTGAATGGCCTAATTTTTAAGAATATGATTTTTTTTACTATAGTATTGAATTGCTATCATTAAATTTAATTAATAAATAAAAATATTAACAAATAAAAATCATAGTCCAACACCCTATATAGAAAGGATAATGGAAAACTGAAAGGAAAATCGCTTTCTATTTTCCCACTTAATACTGTGATTCAGTTACATGTGTATATAAATATTTATTTATTTATATATACACAATGGTTGGATCCATAAAGCTTTGCTAACCCTAAATTGCTGGCCCAATTCAATGACATCTTTAGAAATCATAATAGGTCTCCAGTTTAGCCCAAAGACTTTTTTGTATCTACATTTGTTGCGTCTTGTTAATTCTAATTTCTGCCTTCTTTAGATTTGTAGGCTCTAGAACTTCTTCCCTTTTATTTTATTTTAATATATATATATATATATATAGATAGATATAGATATGTCAGGCTCCAGGCCTGCTGGTAAAATGAGGAGGGCATCCTCTCTATAATGTCTTAATTTGCTTCAATCACATAAAATCCCACATGGAGCCCTTTGGCGCGCAACCGAGCAGAACAATAGACAGCAATTCGACGAGGAGTCACCAGCTACGACTTTTCGAGTATGCGTTCTTTTTCGTCAGGGCTTGCTCCACTTTTAAATAGGCTTATATTTACCCATAAATCCTTACATGATGGTAAAGAGTTCGCTCTATTCTCATTTATTACTTACTTAATTTTGAAGCTAAACTTTTCAATCCTGATATATATATATTAACTGTATTAACTAATATAATTTTTTTCTTTGTTGATCTAAGTAGGAATTGACCTATTATTTTTTTTTTTTACATTACTTGATTTTAATATTAATCTTATTTATAAATGAATGTGTCATCAGTAAAAACTCAGTGGACTGTTTTTAAATACAACTTGATGTTTTAAAATATTTTTTAAATATATTTTTTATACCATGTTCCGTATAATCCGTCGTACAACAAGCGCTTTTATTATGAAAATAGGATCAAAATTTATGGGTTCACTTTATACATCCTGTATAAAAGTGATATTTTTAAAAATAAAAGAAAGAGCATGAAAATTGGATTTTTAATTACATCTAATTATTGTTTAATAAAAAAAATGGCACAGTTCATAAACTTTTATTATTAGATAACAAGAAAAATCATTATATTTGTCTTCCATAACATATCCACATGCACATCATCACATTATGTTTCCTTATATCACTGTCAATCACAGTCACTCATTCACAGTCACACTCTGATCCATTTATATAAGTATAAATAAGTATAATCATCCATTCCTTCTAGATTGTTAGTTATATATTTTATATCAATACATTTATAAAATAATGCCAGGTTTATATAATTTAACTCCATGTTTTTATAATCCACTTACAAACCATATATTAAGTTCAAAAGCTATTGAGCATTGCTTATTTCATTTCAAGGGTTTTTTCCAAAAAAAAGGGTGCTTGTTAAGTTGCTTCCAAAACTTAAAAAAATCAGTTATTTTGAGTACTTTTGTGACGGCTCACGCATTTTTTCATTACCATGTCCTTAAGCCTCAGCCAGAATAAATGGCTATTCTTTTCCTACCAACCCGAGGAGTAAAACGTGAAGGAAAAATGCAAATTAAGAAGCTTTTAAATAAAAGATGTTTAGAGTAAGCGGTGTGGCATTTTAGGGAGTGTTATGATAGTCCGGGTTTCAAGTGTGAAGAGTATTTTGAGAAGTTAAGGGACAGTCAAGAGAGGTTACCCGTTACAGAGAGCCCTGCATACAATTGCACGCCAGTGAACCTCTACTTCAGCTAGGATCAGACAGATTGATGTTTCGTCGGACATTAAGGTAGGAGTTTCCATTTAAATATCTTCGAGCCTCTGTTTGTTACTGAAATTGAGCTTCTGCGTGAGTTAGTCATTGATAAAAATCCGAGTTACGTAATTTCGGTATTATATATTGTGTGTTTAGACACCGTAGATTCTCTCGCATATCATATTATTACCCAATCTGTTATTGTTTAAGTTACGATCTTAATAGCAATATTAAGATTATGATAGCTTTAGTACTTCATATTTATTCCTACACCTTCTAGCTCACGCTGATAATCTAGAAAAGAGCACCCAAGGGAGCGCTCCTTACACTTTGACTTAGTCTTCTTTAGTTACCGTCTTTGTCTTTTCTTCCAGAATTTCCCTTTTCAGGTTAAGGTTTATTTTTCATAATAAATTATACCCCTTCACCTAAAAGAGAACAAAACTTTGTAATATTTCTTAGATAAAAATTATGCCCGAAAAATGGCATTTTATGGCAGCATAAAAGAATCATTAGGAGAAACACACAAAATATTTAACACTAGAAATAATAGTATTTATTAAAAATGATATCATAAATGAAGTAGATTCTTTCATTTTAGCATCCACTTTTTGCAGGTACTGGTACGTAGTGTTTTAGTGGCCAACGTGTCATCAGTTTGAGCCTAGAACCGTTGAAGATCGGCAGTAATGGAGAGATCCGATACATGTTAAAATATGTCGAGGCTACTTGTCCTCCTGCTGGTGTGGTGTGAGTTGTACGGTGTCAGGTGTCGTCCTAGTCATTTAATCATAGTTCAAGATTGCCAGTCCGCTCACCAAACGCCATCGAGTAGATGAATAGTTTCCACGTTATTTTCATTCACTCACTCACATCAGTTGGTACTGTTAAGGCGATATGGTACCATTTCCTCCTTAAAATTTTTTATTTTAATATTTGATATTTGGTTTCTAATTGTATTTTATAAAGGTTAATATTTAATAATAATCTATACAAATTTTTAATTTGTTGTAAAATGTTTGTAAAATTTGTGCTTTTAAATTTTTTTAAACATTTTGTAAACCCCTAAGGCTTTAAATATGTTTCTTTTCTTCAAAATTTTTTTTCCAAGTACCTTATAATATACTACATAAAACTGTAGTGCATGTTCTTTTCTGCTACTGCTCTTAATTTTATTAATTTTTTTATAGTTAAACTTACAAAATTCTCGAAAAACATTAATTTTGATTTTGAAATTTTTTAGAAAAAGTACTAAATATGTTAGAGCTTACTCCACGCATTGTAAAGTTTTACAAAACATACATTTCAGAACATGTATAAAAATTTCAAACCTCTTACTTCAATTATCAAAAAGCTCTTGGGTGTTTTGAATAACAGTGAATGTACAAAATTCAACATGGAAAAATAAGTTTAAAGTTTCATTTCTAAATAGCATGATAAAATTTCTCCAATAATCTGAAACTCTTTTATGTAAAGTTAATATTTGTTTTCAAAACTTACCACAATTTTTTAAAAATTTACAAGAATAAAAAATATACTTGTATAATGAATATATAAACAAAAAGCGTCAATATTTCATAAAAACATTATCTTAACAATTTTAAAAAATTACACACAATATTTTAGAGTTTATTTCATGCAATGTTCTATACTACTATAATAAACAAATACAAAAATAATAAATATTCATACTCTTTTTCCATAATTCTTAAAAGCTTTTAACGGTCTACAAAATCCATAGGCTCTTCTAAAATTTACCGCAAAGAAGCATTTTTGCAAGTATTACATAGAGTATTTTTAAAAAGATTTGTTAATGCATTTTGGCTTCAATAATGACGTATGCTGGAGATCTGATATACCAGTATATTTTTCATCCAAAACGAGAGAAAAGTGGTTGCATTCTTTTTCTTCAAGTTTTGCACACCTCAAGTTAGTGTTTTGAGAAACTTCTGAACTTGTCTTAGCCCGAAAACCACCTTCAAAGCTTTCGTTGTGGCAGCAGATTTAGTATCGTTTCTTTTAGGCCTAGGCATGTTAACTTTTAAACTTTTTGGAGAAATCAACAAATTCCTTGTCGTAAGCAACTTTTCTACTTTCAGAACAAAGAGTACAAAATATATTACATTTGTAGAACAGCACTTCAAAGCTAAAAGCAGAATAACTACAGGCATCCTTCAAACAAAACAATTTTTTCATTTGAAGCCAAAACACTCATCAGCGTGGAGTAAAAAAAAAAATTGTTCCTTATTTATCAGGCTCTTTCTAGCAGACGATCTGAAAAAGTGGGCGTGGCAGCTTTGTTTAGTCTACTGACATGCAGCAAAATGGATAAATAACTGAATAAAAATATAGATACAACTCGGAAATTTTGCAGACACATTATTAGCTGATTGCGCCATCATAGGCTTCAAGCAAAAAAACTGATAGTCAGATGATTTTAGGTACCATATCGCCTTAATTGTAAGAAACCTTTTCTTTACTCTTGTAAAGCTGTTAAAGAGCTATATATCAATGAGCTTTTCAATGTACAATTTTTATTTAGTTAATACCAAACAAACTAACATTTTTTTCTTATGATTACATCAGATGTTTTTTATTTTCTTCACCTACGAGTTCAGTATAGTTCAAAATTTAATTACGATTAACAAGTAATGAACATGGAAAATACATAATTGATTAAAGTACACCCAATATTAAAATATTTAATGTATATGCAGTTATTTCTCATATTATATCATATGTATTTAAAAGTACATCTAATATAATTTTATAAGAAATGAAATTAAATGTGTGTGTGTGTGTATTATACACAGGAAAAAAATAGCTTTATATATACCACCCTCTAATAAAAGTAAAGTACATTTTCCGCAGTAAGCTTATAAAAGTAAGCTTATTTTCACAGTTTTTCCTTACTTATATAGATATTTGAATTTACCAATGCAAATGTGAAGGTTTTCAAATTGTTAAACTGAATTAAATTACCTTAACATACCTAAGCGATATCCACCCCTTATTACGACTCCGGAAATCATAGTTAAAATTGTAAACTACCGCAAAATACAAGTTAAATATTTATCTAAGCCAACATTCATTTTATACTGGAAAAATAACTATTCCATCAAAACAGCCTTACCATACAATAAATCCAAAAACTAATTAATACCTTTGTCGAAGAATACCCCATACACTGTTCTCCCTCATAAAGTAAATACCATATGCGACATCGAAACTACCTCACACCCCCCACGCCACAATACCTTAATTTCACATCGTCATTTCCCGTCCTGCCAACCTACACTCCCAATTACCGCACACTTTTCATCGGAAATCATCTTGAAAAGGACCATAAAGTACCCTAATCGAACTTAATGTAAAATTATAATAATAATCCAAACCTAAGACCATTCTGCGGATATCGGATCCTCCTTACCAACCATTTCCAGTATTCCAGAAAGCCACATAGTCTCTATATCCGTTCCTCTAAATTAAGTCCAAAGTTCGGGTTTATGTTGGTATCTGAGATATATCTGTACCGAGTGACGCTTACCATGTGACGATAATGAATAGAGCATGACATTCCTTGCCGGCTACGAAAACGAAACCGCGAAGATCAGTTTAATTGGATTTGTAAAGGCATTAGTCTTCCAGAGTGAAGTTGCTGGAATATATTTACCAGGGGTGATTTAAGGATGGTTGACGAGATGTGAATATCGTCGCATTTCATTAGCCTTGTGCGCGATATAATTTATTCTGGTGAGTAAATCATACCATCGGAGATGCATTATTGATGAATTGTCCCCGACGCCGCCTGATGGGGAATTTCCATATATGTCTCCTTTCCGTGGATATTTATACGTATTTGTTTGAGTCTTCGAAGAGAATTATTAGTCGTTCGGGCGGATTCCTTTCGGATTTGGATGGTATTTGTGATTGCAAATATCCGCTGACTGAGAACTTGGGTGATTTCTGGATTTAACCAGGTGTGAATTCATTTCTCTGATTTGGGAACCTTTAGGTTCAAAGGATTTTTTTCTGAATCGATATATTAATATTGTAGAAAAATTTTTCTTTTATTCATATAGTGCTTTTACTATTAGTTCAACTCTCCCTATATATATTTATTTGTTTATGCATACATACATATTTATATATGTAAATCAATCACAATTTCACAATTAATTGAAATTATATGAACTTATAATACTAAATCACATTCTTAAAATAATATCAATTTATGAATACAGAATATATATATATATATATATATATATATATATATATATATATATATATATATATAATGTTTAAATTTCAACGTTAATAAAATACTATCCACCAAGTTCAAATACACACATTTTTAAACTTGTAGTGATGACACTTTATGTTAATAGAGTGTTCTAAATATTAATTCTATTTAATTTAAATGTGAATAGTAACAAAACAAAAAATAATACCCAACACTATATATAGAAAGAAAAATCACCTGTTGTGCCCATGTAGCCTGCATCGCAACATAGGGCGTTGATTTCTAATCCAAAGGTCGTAGGTTCGACCCCACCTGACTGGCCTAATTTTTTAAGAATATGATTTTTTACTATACTATTGAATTCAGAATCACAAATTTAATTAATAAATAAAAAATAGTACTGAAATAAAAATCATATAGTCCAAAACCCTATATAGAAAGGAAAACAAAACCTGAGGCAAAACGCTTTTCTTATTTTGCCACTTAATACTGTGATTCAGTTACATGTGTGTATATATATATATATATATATATGTTCAAAAAACATGTTCAACCCCACACATACTTTTATATAAATTTTTTTTATATAATAACTGTTCTGTCAGTAATGTTCATGACACTGTAGCATCCATTTTATATTTATTATTCGATTACTTTTTGTCCTTCATTGTGTATTTTCCTGTTATGTGTTTGTCGAATGTTATTGTTTTAATGTTTTTCTTGTTAGTAAAAAAGGGGATATATATATATATATATATATATATATATATATTACAATGGGTTGGGTCCCTAAAGCTTTTAACCCTAAATCGGGCCTAATTCGTGAAAAGCTTTAGAAATCAAAAAGGTCTCCCCGTTTAGCCCAAAGACTTTTTTGTATCTACATTTGTTGCGTCTTGTGAAATTAATTTTTTCCATTTTTAAAACAGAGGGATAAACACTTCTTCCTTTTTTTTTATTTTAAAAATATATATATATATATATATATATATATATATATATATATATATATCAGGATCAAGGCCTGCTGGTAAAATGTAAAATGAGGAGGGCATCATCTCTATAATGTCTTTATTTTGCTTCAATCACATAAAATCCAACATGGCGCCCTTTGGCGCGTAACAGAGCAGAACAATAGACAGCAATTCGACGAGGAGTCACCAGCTAAGCTTTTTCGAATATGCGTTTTTCTTCCTCAGGGCTTGCTCCACTTTTAAATAGACTTATATTTACCCACAGATCCTTACACGATGGTAAAGAGTTCGCTCTATTCTCATTTATTACTTACTTAATTTTGAAGCTAAACTTTTCAATCCTGACATATATATATATATTAACTGTATTAACTAATATAAATTTTTTCTTTGTTGACCTAAGTAGGAATTGACCTATTATTATTTTTTTTTACATTACTTGATTTTAATATTAATCTATGAATCTATCTATTAATCTATGAAATGAATGTGTCATCAGTAAAAACTCGGTGGACTGTTTTTAAATACAACTTGATGTTTTAAAATATTTTTTTAAAAATATTTTTTATACCATGTTTCGTATAATCCGACGTACAACGAGCACTTTTATCATGAAAATAGGATCAAAATTTATGGGTTCACGCTATACATCCTGTATAAAAATGATATTTTTTAAAATAAAAGAAATAGCATGAAAATTGGATTTTTAATTGCATCTAATTATTGTTTAATAAAAATTGGCACAGTTCATAAACTTTTATTATTAGATAACAAGAAAAATCATTATATTTGTCTTCCATAACATATCCACATGCACATCATCACATTATGTTTCCTTATATCACTGTCAGTCACAGTCACACTCTGATCCATTTATATAAGTATAAATAAGTATAATCATCATCCATTCCATCTAGATTGTTAGTTATATATTTTATATCAATACATTTATAAAATAATGCCAGGTTTATATAATTTAACTCCATGTTTTTATAATCCACTTACAAACCATATATTAAGCTCAAAAGCTATGAGCATTGCTTATTTCATTTCAGGTTTCTTCCAAAAAAGGATGCTTGTTAAGTTCGACTGTACCTAAAACTTAAAAAGAAACAGTTTGAAAGTGTAGTTGTACGTGTAATACCTCGTTCTATACTCTATATTTATATAATCGAATTCTGAAATAATATAGAAAAATACGTTAATTATATGAGATGTTCTTGATGGTAATTAGTCTCAAAATAATTTAAAAGAATGATTCTTCTAATTGAATTAAACTATATTTTTTAGAATACTGTAAAAATTTTTTTATTCAAACTTTATTTACTATGTCTACAAAAGTATTAATTCAAATGTTGCACAACGATTATACACAATATTAAGAGGCAACTCATTTGACAGTTGATTAATTCTATGTTTTGCAAATGTTGAATCGATATCGTAATTAGTTGAATAATTGTACTACTGACTTGTAGATAGATATATTCAAAAGAAAAAAAAACAATATTGAGAGAATATATATTTCTAACCTTCAATGTAACCAATGTATTATACTCATTTTATCATATTCAAAACAAAGAGCTTCCATAAAACTGCTCATTCACAATTGCTGTTTTTTAGCCACACCATCGCTTTTGACTAATGAGATATCATCTATGCATTCAATTACTGAAATTAATATTGATTTTATAATGACACTTCTGTCTCATTTGGCTTAATAAGATTTATTTCTATTTATGTTTTTGTGCTTTAATTAAATAATGTCTGCTCAGGAAAAACCTGATGCCCATTGAGTTAAATTAGCTTGTGTAGTTCAACTTGAAGATATTAATGCATATTCAATTATTGTGCGTATTTATTATATTAAGTAGATAATTAACCAGACATGATATTTTTTTACTTGCATCATTCACTAGATTTTGGATATTATGAGGTAGGTTTAGCAGTTTTTATCCACTGCATACTGACCTGAAAGTATTTTAATAAATGTTTTCTATGCTCATTTTTTATTGAAAATATTCTAAGTGTTTGAGTAACACTACATTGATTTTATTTTATATTTGGTTAGTCTAGAATTTACGAGTATTTTAGAAAAATGAACATTTTATGATGCTGTACCGATAATTTTAGTTAAACATATTATCCTTACTCAATATCCTTACATAATATCCTCAACAATTATTATATCCTTTTTTAAGTTGAAAATATCTTGCCTACATCAAATTTTTAAATTCATTTTCTGTATGTTTGGAAACCATAATATATAATTTTATAACATATAATATTTCTGTTAGAGAGTTATCCGAAAGAATTTTTCCCGAATAACAATTCCTTTCATATTTCGTAAGGTATTTTTTAAATATTTAGTGTCACATAGATTAAAATAAACGTATAAATTTCTTTTAAGAATATTATTACAATCAAAAATTAATTCAATGCAATATATCTACAAAAAATGAGCTTAGAATTACCTATTTTCAAAACATTCTTCTTTCATAAAAAGTTTTTCCTATAATAATAACATTTTGCTTTTATGTATCTAGGACATCTCCAAAGGGCCTGACCTAAGATTTTTTAAAAATGTATTTTATTTTCAGTTACTACCAATTGAAATAATTTTATCGGTGTATTTTTGATAAAATTTCACCACTCTGTTGTACCAAAATAATGATAAATCTACTTCTAAGATATATATTTAAAAAATCTTAGTTCTATCTCTGTACAGAGGTCTAAATGATATAAAAGTCAAAATATTATTATTGTAGAAGCATTTTCCATAAAAACAGAATGTTTTAAAAATAGGTAATTCTATGTTCATTTTTTCTCGAAATATTGAATTTAAATAGTTTTGTATTGTAATGGTATTCTAAAAACTGTGTTATTCTTTATTTTTAATCTATTTAACACTAATTTAAAAAAAATATTTGTTTGGACGCTTTTGTAAAATCTTGGTTCCGAACATGCTAGTATACCTTAAACCTGATACATTTAGCAGACAATTCTAAATAAATAAAGTTACTAATACCAATGCCACCCCACCCAGTATGGTGGTTATGACACTCGGCTTGTAATCGGTGGGTTTGGGCTCGAATCCGAGTAAGGCATGGTTGTATCTTCGGAGAAAAAAATTGGACTCTTTCACCTGAAATAGATTCCCGTCTCGAAAGGAAAACAGTGCACCTCTTCTGTTCTTTGCAGGTATCATCCGTTTGCAATAAAATCTGTATTCATCTGTGATTTTGTTATATGTTTCTATTCACCTACCTCTCGTCTTTCGTATGCATCCCAGTAATAAACACACGAGAACATCTTCAACAACTAGTACCAATTTTAAGTAATTAAAATAAATGCGATTACTGTGATAAAATGGTTAGATTAAGTAAGTTGAGATTAAATAGTTGGCAAATTTAAAAATGATTTCAGACTCACAAATCGTCATTTTCATTTTTAAGTCCATTTAAAAATTACATAAAATTTCAGTAAAAATCAAATTCAAAACATAAATCATCCACTGAGTATTTTGAAAATATTTATATATATATATAAGTATTGCAATTATGGAAATATAGTTCCCTAACTCATTGCATATTTTCCTTCACTTTATTTTAAAAATTTGCTTAAAAATTAAATGTTTGCGTTTGAAGCAACATCCTGTTTTACATATTATATATCTATTTAGAGATTACAAACAAAAAATTTGTAAAATCCATTGAATGAAACAACTTCATTTAAGTCATCTCTTCTTTCCTGAAGAAAATCTTATTTTTTAAATATATGTCAATAATTTTACATATGATTGTATGCTGTAAAAAATTATATTAGAGATCCTCCTTAAATCTAATGTTAGGAATTTTTGTCTTCACAACTGAATTGCAATTAATGTAAATAACATGAAATTACATATAGATGTAACCTATAATAAAGATCAAAGTTATTCAAATAATGTTTATACTTATTAAATTAATTTAATGTCACATTTTATATTGTAAAGTAGTGATATATAAGGGTCACCCAAATAAAGCTGGCATAATTTGGGTTTTTGTTTGATATATGGGGAAAGGGGAAAGGGGGTTCAAAAAACGTAACAGAATGAATTGACAATATCACCGGTAAAATCCTAGGAGAGCCAAACCGAAGAACGCGCCAAGCCAGAACGAGATGGTGCCAAGCGAAAATGACCATGGCGGTAAGTGAATATAGCCAGACAAGGTGGATGCGTAATGAAAATACATGTAAACAATCAAAAATTTAATGAGATATTTTGGGGGAAAAAAAATTAAAAAAGTTTATTTTCTTCCCGCTGGTTTTTTTCCGAGGAAGGGAAAGCGAAACCAGCAGTAATTTTTTTCCAAACATCATGCGCGTTCACACCTTTTTTTCACCATCTCAATTCAAATACTTCTAAAACTACACTCTTTCTTCCGTAAAATCCCATTCTCTCATTACATTTAGAACATTCATAATTTGAAACAATCGATTTTTCTGTCAAACACAACTCAATTAATTATTTCTTACCTCTCGCAATCAACGAAGTAAAAATTTAAGGTGTTTCCAATCACAGTCCCTTTCCCACCCCAGTGCCCAACTTTAAAAATGTCGAAAAAAAACCAAAAAGTTAGGTTTACCATATCTAGGGTATGAAAGAAAAGGGGTTAAAAAAGATGGCGCTTTTTCCCAACAAAAAAATAGTTCCCCTGGGTGGGACTCTCCCGGGACCCAACCCTTGTAGTTTGGGAAAAAAGTGCCCCCAGCATTTAAACAAATTTTGGGGTGAAGGGGCTAAATGCAGGTTGTGGACCTTTTTCAACAGCAGCTTGGACCTCCTTATAGTTCGGATATCGCCATCCTTTCAGAGCTATCTGTAAGGTGGCGAGAGGCTCGGGCCATATGAGGCATGTTTGAGAATCTACCAGCGGAATTGCGATAACAATGTTTGGTACGCCGCAACCACATGAGGACAAGCATTATCATGCAAAATGTTTATCTCACCCAACAGGATAAAATTCGGGCCCTATTAGATATTCTTTTTTCAGTTCATGCAAAAGCCGGGAAAGGGCTTACTTGGTTTTATTTTTTTGGAGGCATGTATAAAAACCGGGAAAAAAAGCTTTTTAACGTGTTCTCACAGATGCATTTGGCGGGATTTCACGATATCGCATGGATTTCCAACACTCTAAGCCCTTTATAAAAAACATGAGATCTTTTTTCTTCAAAAAGCGGAGTTCCACCCAAAGTCCCTTTTTATTTTGGTGACCGAAAGTTTCTTTAAAATTAAATTTTTGTTCTACTAATTCAATAAACCGTTCTACAGAGACGGGGAGAGGGGACCTAAGCGTTGTAATAGACATCAGTACCTTTAAACAGTATGCTTTTAATTGAGAATACGTTGGGAAATTATGAATAAAAAGCATTTTTCTAATTGCAGTACATTATTTTTTCGCCAACAATAACCAATTACATCCATATAGACATCTTCACATATTTCACTAAATTAAACAACCTCACTGTACATAGATTAACATACTGTTGTTATAATTTTGTTTATATATTTATGTTATGAGGCTTTTGTAATTTATCTCCATATTTAAAAATAAAACATGATGATGAAAATGATATGTAATCTGCTAAATTGTTTCTGTAAGCGGATTAGTTTGGAAACTGTGGACTTGTAAGAGAAACCAAGGAATTACTACATTGGGTGTCATTAAAACATTTTGGCATTCATTGGCCCTCCTTTTGTCAGCAAGTGAAATGGTCACTTTTAAGCAGTTGGTATCTAAATTTCATTCATCTCTTATTACAGATTTTGATGTATTTTTAACAATAATGAACTGAAGAAAAAATTTAATTATTAATAGTTGTCAGCTTTATATACTATTAGCCCTACGTTGGGCGCAACTTGTAAAACTGCAATAAAAAAATTAATACTCCGACTAGCTCAAATGAACTTTAATTCGTCCTTTCTAAATTCCGACTCTTTCACATTCAAACTGAGCACAGTTGTATTATTTAAAAAATAGATAATACTGGCCAAAACGAAAGACTTTTACCGGGGGCTACCCTTCTTTTCCCCCAAACTTTCAATTTGGGGGGGTTTGGACTTTTTTTGGTTTAAGGGAAAAACCAAAAGGACTGAAAAATGAACAGGTATATCATTCCATACAATGGTCTTTAATAATTTATATTATTAAGTCATTGAATTTTTTCTTTCTTTATTTAAGAGCTTTTTAACGATTTCAAAAGATTTTGTAAAATTAAAAAAAATCCCTTTGGCCCAAACCCGTTTTGTATACCAAAAAAATTACCATGTTGAAAGAGATTTTTGAAGGAGTTTAACCATTCGGAATATTTTATGGGGTTATTTCTTGAACAAATTTAATGCAAAAATCATGAACATAAAAGAACAGGTGTTCTAACTCTAGAACATCTACCTTTGGCGATTGAACACCGGAGCTTCGGCATTTTTGCAGGGAATTTGAAAATATTTGTGGCCTTTAATCATTTTTATAGTTATTACACAGAAAACATTTTGTGGCTATTGGTTAATTAGGATAAATTTTACAACTAAATATACCTCTAAATATACGTCCACTAGTGTCGTTTTGATATCAAGGTCATTTATTGGTATAAATAGCTATCGTTCGGCAAACATACTTCACTAAGCAGATATCGTTAGTAAAACAAACTTCTAGAGTAATATCACACATTTATTTGACCTTGAATGCAGGGTTATTGGGGTTCATAGTGATAATGAGTCAGTTATACGAATAGCATGTCCAAATGTTTCTTTACATAGTGTTTGCTTATTTGCTCACAAAAAAAATCATTCAATTTTCGAAACTTGTGCAAAGAAGACACCTTGAAATTAGGACATGCACAAAAGGTGTAAGGCTTAATGAAATTGCTAATTTTTTGCCAGAGCTTTCTGTGAATGAATCGGATGCTGTAGAGTTGCCTTGTTCCCAAAATTTTGATACCAAAAAGACAGGAAAACCAGTGAAGATTAATTGAAAGTGACTGCGGAAAAACTAAAAGGAAAACATAATAATATATATTTGCTGGGGGGGAAACCAAAGGGGAAAAGCATAATAGTAATGCCCTGGCAGGTTTGTTACCGAAATTTTTGGGACAAAGGAGGCCCCCGCTTCATGAAAAAATGTAAACGCCAATTTTTATGATATAAATGGTTATTAATATATGATAAATACATGAAATAACATGAAAAAAACTTAAAACTGAACCCTACTGAACAGTGGTATCGCAATTATTTAGTAATTACAATTATTTTATGTATTTTATATCACGGTGTCGAAACAACACTAGGGGACGTTTAAGGGTAATCGAAATCCCTGTCGTTATAATGTTAAACTATCCTAACGGAAAAGAGAAACATCGTATCATTCAAGATGCAACACATAATATATTATGTGTATTTGTAACATATATAATCTGGTAACAGTTATTGAATCATCAAATGACCCAATCCCTACAGCTGCTGCCAATTATCAAATATTTGTAATTGATAAACTGATATTCCTAATTCCTAACTAGTTCGAGTGTTGAACTATCCTAACCGAAAAGAGAAACATTGTATCATTCAAGATGTAACACGTAATCCATTATGAGTATATGGAACATATATAATATAGGAATATCCACATTGAAACTTCAAATGACCCAATCTCTACAGGCTCTACCAATTTCCGAATATTTGCAATTGATAAACTGATTTTCCTAATTCCTAATTTATCCTAGTGTTAAGCTATCTTAACAGAAAAGGGAGACATTATATCATTCAAGCTATAACACATAATCTATCATGTGTATATATAACAAATATAATCTATTAATATCCAATGAATCATCAAGTGAGCACTACACGGAATCTCCACCGGCGCTACTAATTACCGAATATTTGTAATTAATTAAATTGATTTTGCTAATTCCTAATTTATCCTAGTGTAAATGTATGCTAACAGAAAAGGGAAACATTGTATCAATCAAGATGTAACACATAATACATTATGTGTATATGTAACATGTATAATCCAGTAATAGCCATTTAATCATCAAAGGAGAACGCTATCCAATCTCTACAAGAGTTATCAATTACCGAATATTTGTAATTGATAAACTGATTTTCCTAATTCTTAATTTGTTTTAATGTTAAACTATCCTAACTGAAAAGAGATACATTGTATCAATCAAGATGTAACACATAATGCATTATGTGTATATGTAACATATATATTCAAGTAATAGCCATTGAATCATCAAAGGAACACGCTATCTAATCTCTACAGGAGCTACCAATTACCTAATATTTGTAATTAATCAAACTGATTTTCCTAATTCCTAATTTATTCTAGTGTTAAACTATGCTAACAGAAAAGGGAAACATTGTATAATTCAAGATGTAACACATAATACATTATGTGTATATGCAACATGTATTATCTAGTTATAGCCATTGAATCATCAAAGGAGCACGCTATCCAATCTCTACAGGCGTTATCAATTACCGAATATTTGTAATTGATAAACTGATTTTCCTAATTCCTAATTTGTTTTAAGTATAAACTATCCTAACCGAAAAGAGATACATTGTATCAATCAAGATGTAACACATAATACATTATGTGTATATGTAACATATATAATCTAGTAATAGCCATTGAATCACCAAATCAGTGAGGCACCCAATCTGTACAGACACTCCCAATTACTAAACATTTGTAATTGATAAACTGATTTACCTAATTCCCATCACTTCTTTAAGTCTCCAACCAAATCTTAAAGCAGTCCGGGTTCATTAACCATCCAACTCCTTCACTGAGATAGGTTTACAGAGAATCCTGATCAATAAATAAGAGACATACATAAAAGAAAATGCCCCTTTAACGTGCATAATCTAATCACCCTTTCGGATACGAATCCAGAGTTTTAAAGTAGTCTCCCGGGCGAAGACAGAAAGTTTCTTTTCCAATTTTCCCACGCCTAGGCCTAGGGCGGTGAACATCAAAGACTCCTCGGAGAAACGATAATCGAATTCCGCTTGATCGATACCCCCACCCATGCTCCAAACATAGAACTGCATTAGAGAAAGTACTTTTCTTTCATATATTAAATTTCTTAGAACAAAGACTTTATTTCATAAATAAACGTAAGAGCAGAAGGAAGAAAAAAAAATGAGAAGACTTGATTCCATTATCTGTATGCTGCAGATTATTTTTTTTTCTCTCTCTCTTGCATCTTCCATTTGAATCCGAAATGAACAAGTGTCTAAATCAATTGGGGAATAATGCACGGATCTGATAAGGATTAAAGAAATTTTGCAGACTCTTCCGTGATGATGTTGCAAGTTTTATGACTGTTGTTGCTAAGAAAAGGAAGAGTTAAGTTAAAATTCAGTGTAAGTTACATGAATAATTTTTGAAAAACCGTAGTTTGAATTAGTGATGCCAAACATGTCCTCTTCTCCAAATGTTTAGCTTTTATTATTTTATGTGATGCGAGCGATAATTATTATTAAATATGTATTGCAACAAATTTTTCTACTTAACTTATATTCGTAGACCGGATTCAGTTTTATTAATATATTTTTCTGCTCAATCAATATATACTTCAAATACAACACAATAATAATAATTTGTTAATCAAGAACAAAGAAATAGTATTGCTAATATTTCTCTCTCAATAACAAGTATTATACATGTACCGAATCTCAAAATAAATAATTCTGTGAATTTTTTGGAAAAATAAACTTTTAAATAAGATTGATGCAAAAGTAGAAAAGGTAAGGTATTTTTTTTTCTATTTTTGTCAGTCTTTGAGTCCTTGTGGTAACTGTATTGTAATCATTTTAAAGTTGCTTAAAAGGAAGGATTCCTTTTTTATCTATCTTTAGAAAGAACATATCAGGGGAATTAAAGCTTTTATACAGTAGTGTGTGTGTGTGAAAAGTTCTTCTCTCTGATTGTAATATTTGTACATTAAGGTATTACATTAACAAATAACCTTACTCATAAGTGAACCTTAGATTAATATATTAAATATGTTTTAATAGGGGAGCAGACACGCACTTGACACTAAAGTTAACGGTCACGCTGGGTGGCTGAGGCCCCCAATCCTTTGTTTAGTTATTTTAATTTTAAGCCCAAAAAATCATTTTTCCAGTGAATAGTTTAATTAAGAGAAAGTATACTTACTTACTCTTAAGGACTTAACAGTTTTTCTTTGATAAATTGAGAAAAAGTCCAATCAAACCAACTAAAATATTTCAAATGTGAGTATCTTTAATAAAGGACTCAAATCACAGAACTTTTCACTGATATTACAGGAATGATATTTGCAGGCAAAACTCTCATATTTTGTTCAAGATATTGTAGTGTTACTGACCTTTGATGATTGGCAAATAGTATGTTGAATTTTTTCTTGCTTGCGTCTCTATTTTTTTTTGGTGGGACGTAGTGTGTTTTTTGGTACACTTGTGACTTTATATCTTTCTTGGTGGAGTTCTTTAGGTTGCATTTGAGAATGTTTTTTCAACTCAAACATTTCATATCCATCGCTTTTCTGAAATGTAGTTTCGCTATCATGATTAATAGTCACTATTTCATCAGGTTCTTCCCTTGCTTGATCAGTTTCCTCTTCATCTAATATAGATCGCACAGATAGCTACCTTTTTTTCTCTTTATATTCTTTTCATTTATACATTTATAAATCATACAGAGTCATACAACACAAACAAAACCACCCGGGGAATGTAGCTTGTTCATAGAAAATATTTTGGAATAAAAGTGGTTACGCGGAAAACTCAGTCAAAACAAGTACCGTAAAATCCGACTTATGACACGCACCTATACTTTCAAGCTGAATATTTTAATTCTTAGGTATATTCGCCATATAACGCAACCCCCTTTTTATTGAAGAAATATGAAATATTAGTATGCATTGCTTTTATGTTTTGAAGTAATTTATTTGTGGTATTATCTCCAGACTTTTGAAGAATAATATACTTCAAGACTACAATTCTTTTACTTCATAAGGCAAGTCGTTTCTTTTAAATAAACAGTGTTTCGATGCATGTAGAAGTAAATTTTTTATGTTCACCTCTTTTGTCATTTTTAAAGCTAACGTTTTCATAGCCGGCGTATAACACGCACCCTTAAGTTTTGATCCTATTTTTTGTGTGTTCAAAGTGTGCGTTATACGCCGGATTTTACGGTACCTTAAAATTGAACAAAAAAAAATGCTTATCCCGGGTTAAAAAAAGGAGATGTGTGACAAATACATTATAGTTTATGAAGACTGCCATAGAGATTATACTGTCAAGGTGATTGGTAACACAAGCAGTTATCACATAATTAACGATTTCGCGAGGTTGGTGTGAATCTGTGTCCCGCGAGAATTGCTCCCGAGCTCAATTAAGTTTACATTCTTTATTCTTTTTAAATATTTACAAATTGCAAATGCGAAAATTGAGACTAGTTTTTTTATACTTTACAAGAATTATGTTACCTTTATGAATTGCTTCAAAAAAACTATGGCTGAAATTACAATTTTAAGGTGCGAAAGTTAATACATAACACGAAAAAAGCAACTAAAAAGTAAAAATTTTTTTAAAAAAATAAACCTACAGAAAATTTTAAATATGTGGTTGAAAAATTATTTACACTTGATTTTAAACACTTTTTGCTCACAATCGTTCAATACGATTACTTAAAATATAAAAATTGCACACAAAAATTATTTCAATTTTAGTTAATCAAATTGTTTATTAAGGAGAGAACAATTATAATGCATTTATAATTGCTTCATTCAAGAACAAATTTAATTTAATTTACATTTAAATTATTATCAGACTTATTTAAATTAACATTTAAAAACTAAGCTGTGCGTTAATTAATTAAAATAAAACACGTCTAGAAATGAATTGTATTTTTTTTTCCCCTTTAAAACCCAGAAGAAAAAGGGATTTGATGTTTTTTTAAAATTTTGGGTTTTCCCTTTAAAATTTAAAAAACACATAAAAAATGTTGCTTTTATTTTATCAAGAGAAACAATAAAGTACCCATACATGGAAAAAAATATTTTACTGAAATGATTAAGCACTTGTGGGACAACCAATGTACCTAAAAGAGATTAATCGTCCTAAATAATGCTTTGCTTGGGGTCCTTTTAATTCTTTTTTAAGGTACCTTCTTTGAGCCTGTGTAAACCTTTTCTGTTAATGATTATCAAACATTAGTGATACTGGGTTGATTTATAGACGATATATGTCAAAAACATCGGCTCAACAGTGGCCAAGATAATACATCAATGCAGAATGGAGATTTTATTTACTTGGTTACCAATTTCTGCGAGTCTGGAAGCTAGTAAATCTTACCAGAAATATCTTGATGAAAGATATGCTTTTAAAATACGGAATTTTTAGTTTCTTATAAACTTTGCATTTTAAACATTTCAATTGATTTGATGTAATTACGTCCAAACTAATGGCGTCTTTTTTTTCTTTTATACATGTATAAAATCTTTCATTGGCATTAAATTTGCTGCACTGAAAAGCCATCAGAATTATTTTGGTTTGACTTAATCAGCCATTGAAATAATTCTAAAGAAACTCAAGTCTAAATGATAACAAATTTATAAATTGATATTCGTTCGTTATTTAGTTTTCATCAAACGAAATTTCAAAAACTCTTTTGAAATTTTGATATATATTAATGATTTTAAGAGAACTCAGAAAACCTGAATTTTGGGGCGGGTACTTTTTTTTTTTAAATGGGAAAAATTTAAAATTTTATTTCCTCCTTTTTTTTAAATTCCCAGGCAGATAAATTCAAACTCTACCACTAAAGCAACACTTATTACAAGTACAGCTAGAGATAATTTCAAGCAAACCTAACTCATTTGGTTCAATAGATTGGTTTTTGCTACATGTGGGTTTGATATTTTGGTTTTTTAAACTTCAGTAATATATATTAAATAAATATAAATCTTAATTTTGATGTATTTTAAACATGGATCAATATATATTCGATTGAAGGGATTTCAAACTATGGTTTGCTAATAAATTTTTATTTAAAGGTTAAATTTTTTAAAAAAATAAGGTAGGGGGTTTTTAAAAAAAAATTTTTATACACCATTATATTTGTTCTCACGAACTATAAAACCAAAAAAAAATTCCTTTAAAACTGGAAACAAGTATGGTTGCTCCTGAGATTCAATTATATATAAACAATAACAGAAATAATGTGTGGCTTTCTAGCTACTTTGGAAAATTTGGAAAAAAATATACTGGTAATATTTATCGTGGAGTAACTTCGAATATCATGTAAATTAGTAACTGTAGCTTAATTACATTTGTATTATTTAATTTGAATACGAACGATTTATGCCCTTTAAATTTTCCTCCTTAGGTTTTTTGTCTAACAACAACACTTAATTAAAAATAGCGAACACATGTTTAAGCTTTTTTTTTTAAAATATATATATATATATATATATATATATATATATTTAAAAACAAATTTTTTTGGGTTTGACTGGAAACGTTTATGTTTTGGGACATACCTCGCAAATATTCTATACTAGTTAGTGATTTACAACTTTAAAGCATTAAGGCAGATATTTGATGGTTGAAGTGCTATGTATGTGCTATGTATTCTGTGAAATCAATAGTGAATTTGAAATAATATCATAAATATCAGTTTAGACATATTCTAGGGTAAGTTTTTTCCAGCATTGATGCAGATAACTCTCCATAGTGGTCAAGTCTGTTTTTAGTAGGATAATGCTTTTAGCATTCAACATATGTGCAACATAAATTGGTTTAATGGTAATTATCATGTGAAGGGAAAAAGTTATCTAATTGTCATCAGTCATTATTGAACCACCAAAGTGATATCTTGAATGACAAGTGCTTAGCCTTACGCGAGCTAATGCCTTACACTCTACTTGCACTCCTATTAGAATTGAAGTGAGAGATCTATATTTGCCTACACTACAATTTAATCAACTGGGAAAGTAGATTCCCACCTACCCCTCCGCCAGCGCTGATACGCTGCATTTAATGTGGACTGCTATTTATTTGTATATGTAACTTCAACAAATTCTTCTCTGTTCAATTTATTATGATGAGGGGATAATAGAGCTTTCTCTAAAGCTCCACGTAAATGTATAACCGTTACTACCTAATACTCTAGAAAGCACCAAGTTAATAATAACATAATTTAGATTCCACATCTATGTATCTATTACTTCATCAAGCACTTGTATGTACATTAGAATACCCACTAGTGTGCGATTCATTACTTATTATATACAAATATTTATGTGTTCTACTAAAATGCTCTAATGGGAATACTCTTATAAACATATCGCTAACATTTGAATGATCTAAAAGGCAAATAAATCTAAGAACGTTTTTTAATTAGTTAAAATAAAAATAATAAATTTTAAAGTTAGACTAAATAATTTTATTTTAACTATCTGTAAACGTTACTGAACACTATTAATAAAATTGTGTCGTAAGACAATATAATTTTTAATATTTACCCTGGGCATGATTAAAATGAAATATCTCAAGCGATAGGGAGTAATATACAGTAATCATTTGTTTTTAACCGTGTTTAATTAAAATACTTTGTTTCACATTTTACTTTGACTAAATATATATTTTATGTTGTTTGTACGCAAATTGTTCATAAATGTGTGTTATGTTTATACAAAATTGGAAATTTTCTTTTCTTTTTTATCTTATATATATATATATATATATATATATATATATAATAAGTCATTTTCTAGCTTCTGTCGTTGATTTATCAATTCCTATGAATGGGAAATCATATTTCGATGCAAGTGTTAAAAAATATACGCTTAAGACCAAAAAACGCTATAAATTTCCACATAACATGCATTTTAATAGATTTATTTTTGTAATTGATCACTTTTTTCTTCATGTTTTGACCTCGGGTTCGAAATTCAAGAAATATACGCTCACAAAAAGTCATTTTCTGTAAGATACATATACTGCTTAGTCTTTATACTTATTTTCTGGAAAATTTTAATACCTTTAAAATGTACTCACAAAGCACCAAACGGTAGTATTATTTACTTTTAGCTAGAAAACTATCCACGGAAATAATTAAAATCTAGGTAATATTATTTTGTAATTCAATATAATTATATTTTCTGATCCCTTTTAAATTATTTTTGTAGGCTGTTTGTGAGGGTTTTAAGGGTATTATTAACGAGATAATGATTATTATAGAGATAAAACGGTTAATTTGGTAGGTTTTGTACTGATTATCATTTCTTGATGTCTTACATAAAGCTAAGAATTCGTTTTTCTTTTTTGCCAATATTACATATTAAGGATAGATAAATATAATTTTTCTTACATAATTGCATTTGCACTATATTCAACAATGAACAGAGACCGAAAATTAATTAGCTGTTTTTTTTAAATATGTATGTATATATAAAAAAATAATGAAGGAATTTCTTTTTTATCGTCTTTCTCATTATAGTGATTACTAATAATAGTTATATTTATGAAGAAGATAATTATATTTACTGGACTCCAGAAAAAGATGAGAAATTACAGCAAATTAGAAAATTATTTAATAAAAGAAATAAAAAAATAATTATAATTATGTTTAGGGAGAAATTCTTAAACGAATTAAATTCTTTAAAAGTATATTCTTTAATAAAAGAAAATAAACATTTATTATAATTAAAAACTAGATTGAGATACATTAATATCAGTACTATCATTTCAGTAATAATAATGAATAAAATCTTTTTTCAGAATTTTACAATGCTTTTTCTAAATATTTGTTTTTTTATGTGTGATTAATGCATAAATAATCTGAAAAATTGTTTTGATGTTTATTATCTCGTTTCTTTGTATTCTCATCTGATAATTTTGCAAAAATATTCTTTCTTGACTGTAAGTATTACACGCAATGCCTTTGAGAAAGTGAAAAACTGCACTATTATAATTGTTACATTTTAAATATTTAATATATTGCAAAATATTCCAAAGAAATTAAGCTGGAAAAAATAATAGTACAGTACAAATTATTCTTAAAAAAATATAGATTTAATAAAACCAAAATATTAAATGCTATTTTTTTTTACTCTTAACTAAATGTGGTGTACTTATTAATCTGTAGATCCATATATGTAATGATTTAAGAAAAAAAAGCGAAGCTATAATTGAAACTTTCATTAGTCAAAGCATTTGAAACATCCTCTCAAACATTTTATTTTCTAATTAAATGTAAGGATTCAAAAAGAGTATAAGTGAAGTATTTTTTAAAATAGATGGAATCATTTCATTCAATATATGCATATACAATTGTTTTTATGATATTATTACAAGAAAAATTACTTAATTTCAATTTTTTGACAATATAGGAAGAAAGAATGACACATTTTAAAAACTTCTACCTTTTATTCAAAACGCATCTGAATTAATGTTCCCTATATATAGCTAAGACTGCAGAGCTTGAACTAAGGTTTTTAAAAAATTCGCATCGTTTTTAGATTAATTATCAACTGAAATAATTAACAGTGCTTTGGTTAAATTTTCTTTACTAAATCATTTAAATATGAAGAAAACCTCTTTAAATAACGCATTTAAAAATCCTTCTTCAGGCTATATAGATTAACCTTAGCTCTATATTGTTAAAATATTATTATTAAAGAAGCATTTTTTAAAAAAAGAAGAATGTTTTGAAAGTATGTTATTCTTCCTTTTTTAAATCAAAAGATTGCATTTAAATAATTTTTTCTTGTAATAATATTTTTACAATAGCTGCATATGCATATTCTAAATCAGATGACACTAAACATCTCATATATCCATGTGCTTTTTCAAAATCATGGTTTTGAATGTAGTCGGATACCTTAAACTTCATTGAACTGATGCAATTGTTTTATAAAATACAGACATTCCTATAACATTTTCCTCCTACTTTTCCAAATATTACTATTTTCATCCGTAAAAAAACTTCATTATTTTTATATAATTATGCTTTCCTAAGCTATATATATAATATATCCATTACGTCGTCTTAAGCCAAATACAAATGACAATCATTATCATCACTTGAAATTGTAAACCATACATTATAATGATCAATGACACAGCAGTTCAAATTCCAGATCCAGTTTATATCACAATTAGCGCTACCTTCATCCACATACCAAACGTAGACACTAATTATTCGCTATCTATAACATCTCGAGAGATCACTGCCTAGATCTCTAAGGAGTAAAACTCCTGATTACCCGTAGTATGGTGATAGTTGTATCACGTCCTCTAGCGAAGTACTTGTCATATTCAACGAGCACACTACTAGTTGAATGGGACAATAAACACTCCTAGGACGATATTCGAGAGATATTTCCGAGTCATGCTGTGTGTGGCTCTTTGGAGGTTTAAGTGACCCTATCATAGGACCTAATAATCAGAATAATGTAACTACTCAAGAACCGTCTGCTCCTACTTGATTGCAAACATGTTTATTGCAATTGAAGCGATATACTATTGAATAGATCCTTTTGCAAGTGGTTTGTAGAAGACCGAATGAGAAATCGTGAAGCACTCCTATGGTTTGGTTTTATGATTTAAAATAAGTGCCATCTTAAAGATAAATGAAAGTTGAATGTGTTAAATTACTTTAATGATTTAAATCTCATATCTTGTCACACCTAAATACAAGTTCTCATTTTAAAGTGTATTTAAATAATAATATTTAATTTGTATGTATTAATTAGTGATGCAGATAATAACGTCAGAAAAAGGAAATTAACCCTTATCTTCTGGCTTTATGATTTGTTTTATATTGATTACTTTCTGTCAAGAAGATTGTTAAGGTATCCGACCATGTTCATAACCGCAATTTTAAAAAGTCGCATAAATGGATAATTTTCATATTTAGTGTCACCTAGATTGAATACATGTATAAAACTGTTTTAAGGACATTTTGATAAAAAAAAAATTAACTTAGAAAAACCCTTTTTTTATAAATGTTCTCCTTTGTGAAAAATGCTTCTGTTAAATAAAATTTTGCCTGTATATGCTGATTTCTGTACATGGGGTTTAACTATGTTTTTTAAAAATTTCCCAATTATTTTCAGAGTTACAACCATTTAAAAAATTTCGGCTTTTTTTTCTTAAAATTCCCCCCCTCTGTTGTCCTAAACAGGGAAAAACCCAATTTAAAAGTTACATAATTCAAAATTTCTAGTTGATCCCTGTACAGGGTCAAGCTATATAAGGAAAAAATATTACTATAATAGAAGCCTTTTCACAAAGGGAAAATATTTTAAAAAAGGGGTCAATCTATTTGTTTTGTCAAAAATTTATTAAAAAATTTTTTTAATGCTATTTTTAAAAAAATTTTTATGTACATTTTCAATCTAAGCGACACAAAATATCATAAATATTATCCATTTATGCTCTTGTGCAAAATCACGGTTTCGAATGTAGTCGGATACCTTAAAGTGCATCAACGATTATATGAATGTGGTTTAAATAGAAAAATATTACCTAGAAATATTTTAAAATCGAAGCATTTAATGTCCGTTTCACAAAATTGTTGTAAAAACTAAAGATCTTTTCAGATATTCTTTTTCTTCTTTTAGATTTTTTGAAAAATATATATCAAGGATTTAATAGTCAGTTTAGCAAAAATCTTATGCAAGGAATTTCTAAATGAAAAATTACTTCACTTTAAAATGAAGAATGCTAGTTGGGAGAACAGAATAGAGATTCGGCGATAAGGAAGGTGAGGAATACATATGCAAAACTCATTTAATATTTCGTCTCACGAATAGATAAAATTAAATAAAACTTAAAAGTTTGTTATGGTGTATTGGTATTTATATGCTTCATAAAAAAGTTTGTAGAAATTTGTAAATTAAATATTTAAGATGATTTAACTTTTCAAGAACCTTACTTTTCCAAATTTTATAAATATTTTTCAGTAATCGGGAGATTTAGGTAAATTATGTCAACATAATTTGCAATGTATTTTTTAACAATAGTCTCATTTCTCGAAAAAGAGTAGAATCAATTTTGAATAATATTGCGAGCACAGTTTCATTTTTCACACGCTTTTAGACTGTTATTTTAAAAGACAACAACATGCATTTCAGTTTGCATATCTTAATGCTACAATAAATAGGATATTTTACAGTAAAACAAACAAGTATTTTTATTCTTGTTTTTTTAGGAACGCGTTTTTTTTTTTTTTACAACAAAATGTATTATTTATTTCATTTCGAAAATAAAAAATTTAGATTGATGTTTTCATCTCAAATTAATTTTAAAAAATCCAAGAAAATTTGCGATTTTAAATGAGAAGCATTTTAAAATAATGATAATTGAATAAGAAATTATTCTGTGATATTGCATAAAAAACAAAATAACGAACACAAATGAATTTTTTAAACGTATTTTACATTAAATTACTATATTGTGAAAACAGAAGACAAGTTTAATAGCTAAAAATTACTACACATTTATTAAAACATTTCTAAAACCAAAATAAATCTTCTGCGATCAACTCTTATTCTTAATGTGTGGTTAGTAAAACTATTTGCTATCCAGTTTCTTCATTAGCTACAGTTATTTACATATCATTCATGTTTCCTAGAAACTCGTGCTAAAACAATTTTTGAAATCATACTATCTTTTTAAAAAATTTTCTTTATAGAAAAATAATTATTAGAATTTAAAGAAACACTTTTATACTCAATGATTGAATAAATAAAGACTTTATTAACAGTTTTATAGAGAATAACTGTTATTGAAAAAAAATACTTTACTCCTTTTTTTTAAACAAAATTTATTCCTATCATGTTTCATTCATCGAAATTTGATTTATAATGGTCGCCCCGTGACATCCATTATTGTGGGAGAGTCGCAAGGAAGATTAGCTATGTTCAAATCATCGTTTTTTCACAATAATGAAGCAACAAAAAATTTTATTTAAACCAAATTAAGAAGCCCCAAATACTAAAAACGCAAACAACCATGATTTGACAAGATACGAAAGGGGCTTTTTAATTTTTTATTTAAGTAAAACAGGCAATATACCTTTTAATTCCCCGCAAACTAATTTAAATTTCTAGACAAATCGTCAATTTTTAATATTACACTAAATAATCACTTAGTATTCACGCATCATTTCACGTTTAATAAATGCTATCCCTTAACAGTCTTTCCCCCCTGCGAAAGTTTAATCTATATAAAAAAGGGCTTTTAAATTTCATACTCCCCTTTTTCTTCGGGGAAAGTTTATAATAGAATAAATTTCAAAAAACCCAAAATACCCCGATGTTGTATTTTGAAAGAACTCCGGGAAAACCCACAAAGAAAAATAGCAAAACTTTCACCTGAAAGGATATACCTAATTTTTATCAAAAATAGCAGAAATAAGTTTGAAATCAAAGAAATATGTTAATAAGATATGCAATATATTTTATTGAAATATATTATTTTTTTCTATATAGTATTTTTTATTTCTGACACTCCCCAAATAAAAGGACAGAAAGAAAAAAAAAAAGACTGTCCCTCCGGTCAGATTGGGGTTAAATACTTTTGTGTTCAACCAGTTTTTTTAATTGAAAACACTAAAAACCAAGAACTTCCAAAGTTTTTTTGAGTTATATTGACACTGACAACCAAGAAACAGTCGCATACATAATGCATCTTGTGTTATAATAATGAGTTCTTTAACTATATTAACTTCAAAGAATATAACGAATGACTTTTTTTTCTGATGTGGGAATAAGACAGTGATAGCATTCGTGACATATGTATTATACTGTGTGTGTGTGTGTGAATATTAATGATTTCCATATATTGCTGACACAAATGAGTAAACATAACAGAATGCAACTTTCATACAGGAAAACTTTTATTATCACATCCATTTACATTTCATGTGTCTGAAAATTAATTTTTTTTTGAGAATTTAAAAATCATATAGATATTTATTAAATTTAATTTTAGAATGAGGCGTGCAACTTTGACATTTAAGCGCTTGGCTCTGGTAGATATGATATTCGTTCTCTATCTTTCATTCATACTAGGTATATATGTTATTCCTACAATAAGTTACCGTGATTTAATTAACAAAGCAAACATCCTCTAATTGCTAGGAACAGGGTAGATACGGCTAGACTAATTTATATAAATATATTGGACGACAATAAAAGAGTTAAAGAGAAATGTATATGCTACTTGTTGTGTTAATTATTTTATTAAAAATTTTTAGCGTAAGTTCATATTAAGAAATAGATTTAATGTGAAAAGTTTACTTATTTGGTTTCAAATCACAAAGGATCTTATTTAACGTATGAGAAAAAATATTGTTTACTTATTTCATTACATGGAACTTAGAGAATTGAATTATTCCTAAAAATGAAAATCATTTTAAATATTTCAGATAATTATTTTTTCTTCTATAAAATTTTCTTTGCAAGTTCTATAGTGCATTGCAGTAATTGTAATAGGGGCCGTATGATATTTCATTGATAAAATGAAATTTCTCCATTTATTGTTTATAATTTTCTGTATAATTAAGAATTTTTTGTTGTCAAATGATTTTAATTTTGTAACTTCACAGAATTATTTTTGAATCAGTTTTCCGTACAAAAGTTATATTTGTATTAATACATTAAATGGGATTTGTAATGATGCGTTCAGCATCAATTTTGCTTACTTTCTAAGACATATAATTTTTATTTGAGTTCCACAACTCTATTTCCTCTGTAGACGTTGCTTCATATTTTATTGTAGAAAACAAATTATGTTTCTTATAAAACATTTACAAATTAAATCTTTGAAAAGATAAAAATAAAATAGTTGAGGTAGATTGACAGTTTTATGAAAGAGCATGTAAAAAGAAAATGTAATTTCCTATTTTTTTTAACATATTAAATAATTGTGTTGAATCAGCATACACATTCAACAAATAAATCCAGTGTCAATTTAAAGTATATATGCCCTATCAAATATGCACATTTTTCGATACAAAAACACATGAATCAGTTTCTAAGATGAAATGAGCTTCCTTAAATTGTTCATATAAATTTGATATGGGGCTTATGCCAACAAATTAAAAATTTAGAATTTAGAAAATTGTATGTGTGTGTGCAAATGTTTTTCAAAGATTGAAAATCTTATTACTAATGTTATTTCTACACCAAGACCAAACTTAGCCATCAATAATCTTATAATTTTTGTACACAAGTTAATTACTAAAAACCATATTCAAGCATTTAAATAGGCACGGTGTGAATAATAAACTCATTGAAATTTTTAATGATAACTAATTTTCCATTTTACTTATTCTTTTTTTATCAATTTTTGTAAGCGTTGCTTCTATTGTCCCATTACCATTTATGAAAAAATATTTATGATCGACTTTTAATTCTAAATTACAGTTTAAATTATTTATTTTTGAGGAGGAAGGGGATTTAAAGCACTTCATAAATATATAATAAAAACAATTATCAAAAATGATTAATTTACATGATAACAAAACCTTAAAATTATTTGTTTTGTATTCTTTATTTGACATAAAACAACATAAATCACTCATAACTCAAAATAAAAATATATTTTTTGAACAAATTTAAATGGAAATTGAATTTTGATAACGCATAAGGCATATGAATATGATTGAATACGTAAAAAGTACACCCATTATTCTAGAAAATAATATTTTTCTCCTATTTTATTTCGAAATACAAAACCTTTTGAAATTCTTTCCGTTGAATTTGCAAAACTAATCCCTTCACAAAGAATAGCAGAGGGCAAACAAGAATACCAGTTTCCATTTCGATGGAAGTATTCTAGTGCACAAGGAAACATTTAATTCATCGGTATATTCTTAACCCGCCGTTCTACTACATCGAGTTACATGGGTAAAGGTAAGAACTGTAATGGATGTCAATCAATTATTTTTACTTCCAGAGAGTTTCTTGTAGAAACGAAACCGATCTCGGATGAAAGAATTTTAATTGAATTTGGGGAAAGAATTTATGTTTTTTAATTTTAATAAAGTACGGAGTTTTCGGGGCTGTAATAAGGAATGGGGAATGAAATATATAGCAGAACTCGCGTAAGTTTGTACTCAGAAAAATATTTGTGGATTCTTGATTCTTTATTATTATTTTTTATTTTTTATTTTTCAGTTTGTAGCGGAGAAATGAAGCTCTGTTTTGTTAACGTGTCTCGCTTTTGGATTGAATTTGTAATGAGAGTGATTCGAGAAATTAAATTGACGATGTTTCGGCGATTTTTCGATATATTTTAGTATAACTTCGTAATAACTTTTGTTTCGCAAATCAGGGATGTTTTTCCAAAGGCTATTATATCACAGATAATTTGTGACCGTATAAATGGAATAAAATGTTCGTATAAGAAATCAAATTATTTATGGAAAATGATAAATGAATTTTCATTTATTTAACTTATATAGGTCATTTTTCATATATACTTTTAAAAGTTTCAGTGGCTAAATGTAATTTATTATTACTTACTGTGATTTATATTACTTAGTGTTTAATGTAAATTCTATTGGAACTAATTATTTCAATCTTGTTCGCTATCAAGTTTTTTTGCTACTGGTCATGACTTTTAACCCTCTAAGCGGTCTGCACTTAAAGTCTTGCCATTCTGGATATGCTTCAAAAATGCACTGCACATATTTTTTTTGCTTTCAGGTGGGGTTCTCAAAAGCGGTATAGCTGTATTTTTAAGAATGCGGCTCGGCCACTTTTGGGAATCTTGCTTGAAGACAGAAAAAGCATGCATATACGTGCAGACTACTTCGAAGGTTAACTGTATTACTTATATATAGAATGGGAATATCAAATTCAGATTACTGACTTTTTTGTGACCATGACCTACCATGCTTGAGGGTCATTTCAATATATGTCCAGCTATTTTAAACTTTATTTTTTAATGTTGTTGAGTGTGTGTTTGGTCGCTGTTTTTATTGTTCTACATTGCATTAGGCTGTTAATCGTCTTTAGGCCAAAAACTTCAAGACGGATTTAGGATAAGAAAAAAAAAAGGTATGAAGTTCTTTAAACAAGGAAAACAAAAATAAATAAATAAAATACTTGAATTGATCTATTTCTTTCAGATTTTATTCAATAATTTAAGTAATAATTCTTTGGGATTGTTTTTAATCCTTAGTTGGGGTATCTAAGAATAGACCAACTTCATCAGTCCGTATACTTTCAAAAAATCTAATAATAGAGGAGGTTTTAAGAATACTTTGTCCAAGTTACAATTTAAGCCCATTTAAATGTTACACTTTGTACAGATCTTAAACTTTTAACCCTTGTTCAAAGGTGAGATAGTTGAAGTGTCTATTGGTAATTCGATATATGCATGTTTGCTGACCTCTAAGACCTTTAAGAATAGGGTAACACGAGGGTGTTTTCGTGGGTACCAGACATTTTCAGGAGGAACTCTAAGAGATCTCTTAATATCGGAGAACACCTCATTGTAAGTAGAAGACATATCAGACCGGGGAGTGCAGCCTTTGTCAGTGGGTCTGCTTTCTCGTAACCAATAATTCTGACATGGGACAGAATCCATTCAATATTTAATTTAAAATTTGCAGGCAATATGTCAATCTACCTTAAGATAGATATTCCTACCCTGTCACAACTTCCTTCCAGTTATTTAAATGTTGTATAAAGGAATCGCTATCAGTCAATATCCAAATGTTTTTTTTTTCTTCATAAGGTTTAATGTAAATTAATGCTGAACTGAATTGAACTCAGTGGCACAACAGCCCATGAGGGCTAAGGCCTGCTGTGCATATCTCATTTTAAGTGATGTTAGGCGTTCGGGTGCAAGTGCAGATGTTTCGGTCAAGTGGTCTGTCTGGCGTGAAACCACCAGTGTTCAGTTCCCAAGCAAAATCTGTACTCATTTATCGACCCACTGAAGGTCTGGGCTGAGTCGATGTTGCCCAACCCGAATTTAAGTAATTCTACAATATAAAAATCGACTCAAAAAGAAATATATTCAAATTGGACGAAAATTGGCCCATTTGATGTGTTGAAAACAAAAAAAAGTTAATGAGAAATTCGTTAACCATATTGCAATCTGTTATTGAGTTTTAGAAAATGATCTGTTTTTTTCCCTTTGTATTGCTTTTAGCATCAAATTTTCAATACATCGTTCTTGTCTATATCTTAATCATTTCACTATTGGAATGGGCGTCTAATAATAACTGCGCATACTTTTCATGATATTCCTCAGTTCGGATAAAGTAGGAAAGGGAGCTGCATTATTCATTTTATTTTCCTTTCGGAATCTTCATTAGTGATGTTTTTTGAGCTTTGAATGAACTCCAAAATGATTTTGTCTACCATAATTGGGGTTTTCAACGCATTACAATCATCTACTGCAACGAATTATTCCGATGGTACAGTAAGGATAGTCAAAAATACAAAAATTTTCTCAAACATTTAATAATGTTTCGGCTCAGTTTCAATATTCTCCTTTTCTATCTGGGAAATATTTTCGTATTAAGCGATATTTCTTTCATATTAAGAAAACAGATGCAGGGAAATACATAGTATTTGTCTATACCGTTTATATTATGTCTAGCTAACCGATGTTTCGTCTTAAGCGTTTTCGTTTTAATAGTATTTCCCTGTATTTTGGTAAAATAACCACATTTTACTTAATCAATATTAAAATAAATATCAACTTGGTTTTTTACCTTGTCGAAATCTCTTAACAATATATCTTAAAAAAATAAGCATCTAATTATTTTTAATACAGTAAGCTATAAGCAATCTTTTGGATAAGTCAGTTTACTCGACAACCTTTCTTACAAAGAACAAGTCATTCCCCTTAATCATTTCTATGACAATCCTTACATTTAATGTTTAAACTCAAACCCGTAAATGACAAGAAAATATCTAGATTTCATCCGTAAAATAAATGATTACTCTTTCATAGACATAGGGGTGGTGTTTTTAAGACGAACAATGGGAACCTTGTCACTTAGCAACTCGACTGCACTTGGAGCCATCTTTGCCCTGTGTCATGAGTAAAAGTTTTCTTTCTCTGTCGGTTCTTTTTAGCATTGCTTGTGCACAGTTCATCAGGCTCAGCTGACAGAAGCAGAGCGCAATTAATCGGCGTTTCTCGCAATCCTCGTGTTCCAATAACGAGCCGAAAGACGTGACTCGCATCTGCAATTGACGCTTTTGAAGAGGATGCAATTAGGATAAATTCTTTTTATGAGTGATGTTAAGACCTTTGCTAAATCAAGAAACGCTACCGAATGGGACAATTAAATCAAATTTGTTCCATTTTTAGAAAGGTATCGTATGTTTATGACACTGCCTTTTCATAAATGTACGTATTGTGATAAGAATAAATTCAAGTTTGTAGATTAGAAGTCTAATACAGGGTGTATAGTACACTTTGTACTTTTAATTCAAAAATACAACATTGCTAAAAATTATGCGAAAATGCAATTACATTGGTCCTTTTTTTTATACACGCCATTTTATTTTCTTAAAAAAAAAACAATTATGTAACTTATTTATAATTAATTGTAATATGTTTTTATATTACGAGATGTGATAACACTTAAGAGAAAAGAGGAATTTGTGAACACTTAAATAATTATATTTGAAGAACTTTTAAAATATAAAAAAAGTAAACCAATAAGAAAATAAAGCAAAATAATTCTAAAGTAATTTTAAAATAACTAAAAGCGGCTCGAAAAGGAATTGTCCCTGATTTTATTGATTGATCCAGATTTTCATTGTAATATTTTTAAAATATCAGTATCTTTTATTTTATTACTTTCTTATTTTTTTTTTTCAATTCGTTTATTTTCGTAATAAATTATCAAGGGGGTTTGTTCAATTTATATTTCACTCCTTTTTTTCCAGATCTATTTGTCTTCTAAATGTTGATCAAATAGATGTAACAATTCCTTATTTTCATCTTAAACCCCTTTTAATTTGTAATGGTCTGACCCTTCGTAATGCGCATGTAAATAATTAACTGTATTGACCGCCTGACGAGATTTAATCTTAAAATGTCTCTTATAAATTAGAATCTCAGCAAATTTGAAGTAATCTTACATAAGTATCATCGTACGATATATTTCCCCCCGGAATCAAAAAGCCCGTTTTGGAAAGTCTTTGTTTTTTTAGAATTTCCCAAGTTTACATTTCCCATCCCAAAAGCCCGAGATTCTCAGGAAAATTCATCCCGCTTTTTGTCTTCGTCTTGTAGTAAGTAGAAAAATTTTGCTTTTGAGTTATTTGTTGTGTTGTCCATATTTGTGTTTGTAATTAAATTTACAAAAAACTGGATTAACATCTAACAAAAAGGATGCCTCATCAGAGCAACTATAACCCAAAATTTTCCAATCCCCAACCAAAATTACGTATATTTTCCTTTTTTTTGGGGGGCCAATATATTTTAATATCTTGAGAACTTAGATAAATGTGTGTGTTGTTCTTTAATTTAAGCTAAATGTTTACTTTCTTTTAAGGTGCAGCATCTTGTAAGGAACAATGTAAAATCTAATAATTATATCCAATAATTTTTTTGAAGAAGAAAAAAGAAATATTTGAGGGCTATTTTCAATGTATAATTGATTACAGGGTTAAAAAATAATTCGAATTATGCTTTGTGAAATATTTTACAGCTGATATTTTTTTTTTTAAAAAAAAATATGTATTTATCAATGAAAATTTCCAAAAATTTAAAAGCAAAAAATTTTTTTTTATGATAGTAAAAACCCAAAAGTTTTTTTTGTATAAATGAATCAAAGGGTTTTTAAAGAATATCGTTAAGCCCCCTTCTTAATAATTTTTAAAATGAACCTTTTCTATATTCATTCCCTTGGACGAAATTTTTTTTGGTCAAAATTTTTTACAAAAAAACCCGCTTTTTGTTTTTCCCCCTTCAGAATTGGGATAAACAACTTTTTTTCTTCTTTTAGATAAATTGATCATTTTTTTTTTTTTTTTTTACAAAATTCATCCCTAATAATTAAAATATGTTAAACCCATGCAATTCCTAAAATTCTTCCAATGAATTTTAAGAAATCAATGAATACTTAATAAAGTGTTTACGAACTACTAAATTTTTTTAATATACAATATCTAGCTATATAATTCAGGTATTTTAAAAGATGAGTATTATTATAATAACCGGACAAAAATATATCTCAAATCACAGCATTCTTTCAAAGGGAGAGTTACAAAATGTATTATGTAATTGTTCTTATATGCATCATATTCACATTATTTTTCTAGGTACTGTCTAGAACGGGGTTCCCAAACCCCCGGCCAGGGGGGCCTTTTGTGGCCCCTCTTGAATAATTTTTAGCCCGGAGACTTTTCAACTTTTTCCCAAAATTGAAACCCAAAAAAATTTTTAAAATGTTATTTTTTTTTCCCCGTTGCTTCTGGACCACAAATCCCTTTTTTTTTTTTAAATTGAAATTTATCAAACATAAAAACATAAAAAAATTTAACGCGCAAAACTTTAACATCAATTACGATACACAAATACGCGTAAAATTTAGATTTGACTTTAAAAAATAAGTTAAAAGTTTAAAAAAAAGAAGATACTCCCTAAAATTTAAAAAAAATTTAAAAATTATTTTCATTTGCAAATTTTTTGGTTATTATATATGTTTTGTATACAAGGGAAAAAAAATGAAAACCATAACCCCATAATGAGTCTTTTTTTTAAATGTTCACCCAACAAATGTTTGTAATGGGTCCCAAATCTAATGTAAATACAATTTTTTATATGCGGGGCCCAGGGATTTAAAGTTTTTTTTCCGAAGTGGCTCCCCAAGGTCATTTGGGGTTTGGGCCCCCCCTGGGCTAAAAAAACAAGCTGTCTTGTGACGTTAATTAATTATGCTAATTATTATTATCTGATAACAATAATTATCCAATACTGATAATAAACATCGGATTTTTATAATTACCAAAACGATTATTTAAAAAAATCTTAAGTTACATTTTTAAAGGGGGTTTGTTGTTTTTTTTTTCAAATTTTTAAAATTTTTAAATGGCTTGCTGGGTTTGGGATGGTTGGTTTGTCCTTTCTTTTGCACATGTTTGGGGCAAAACCCCGGGAAAAGTGGGTGAATTTTCCTGATGCATAAAAAAGACTTGGGCCATGGGCGTATGGGTTATACGGAGTAAAAGGTTCTAGAGTGTCTCTTTGGGTTGGATGAATTGGGGAAAATTAAATCCCGGCCCCGGTTCCCCATCGTCAGATCTCAAGGGCATTTTCTAGGGGGAAAACTGGGGGTCAAAATTACCTGGGAGATTGGTATCCACCCCCCGGGGTTTCACCTTAAAAAGAGATAAAAAGCCCATGGAATATATTTTTTGGGCTGTGTGTGAATGGAAAAAACCCCCTCCCCCAAAACCCATTAGAAAAAAAAATTAACTATTTTCCGTTTATTTTTTTTAACCCGTGAATAAATAAATCTTTTTTAAAGAAATTTTGCGTAATACTATAACGACCAAAACATTTTTTTAAAAATTTTAAATTTAAAGTCAGCAAAGGGTTCTAAACCCCTTTTTAAAGTTTTTCCCCCAAAATTCAATCAAATTTTAGGCAAATCTCCTCAAAACGATATATTAAATTCCATTACTATCTTTGACGCTAAACTGACAATACGAATTTAACCCTTTTGTCCCCGACGTATAAACGTTCGCTCAAACAGTGTGTCGAATTTTCCCCCAAAACCCTTTGTTTCCTTTTCCGAAAAAAAATTTTCTATGAACTGCTATCCATAAAAATTTTTCCGAAGGCTTTTAAAGCAAAAAAAATGACCTTAGTATTTGCGAAGGTTTATTTATTTCGAGGATTTTTTTTATTTTTTTTTTTTCAACCCCCAATGCACCACATAGTTTCCCCTTACTGCAAACGGTTTTTGAGGGGGAAAATGCGTAACTTTTAATTAACTGTTGGGAAATTAAAAACCGTACAATTATCAAGAAAAGGTTAAATTGTCCTTAATTTTATATATACAAATCAGGGGGTCAATAGTAATTTTTAAAAATTTCCTTAACTTAGTATTGTTAAATTAATTAAAAAGTAAATTGTCAGTCGTCATCATAAGTTAATTATTAAAATAAGTTTTTTTATTTTTTTGTTTTGAATTATTTGTTTTTGTTTACTTTCAGTAAGTTAAAATTTTTTTAAATAATCTTTTTTTTTCGATTTTTCAATATGCCCCCGGCCCCCGTGGGGTTACCCGGGCCCAACATTTGAAAATTTTTACTTTTACAGTTGTGGTTTAATTTTCCTTGCTGGTAGTGCATATGAGGAGCGACTGTAAGGAAAAACTGTATAGAAATGGTTTTCATTGGTCATTTCTGAAGCAAATAGCTTACAAATTAAGGTTTATGGAAATAATTTTTTTCTACTTATAATGAGGTTTTTTCCGAGATAGTGTAAGCCGATTTCTATCTACCATCAGGCAATGCTGGAAGAACTGAAATTTGAAGTTTATATCATTTAAAGAACAAAAACACCTTTTAATAAGAATTTTTACCTACGATTAAAAATGTTTAGAAAAAAAAAATATCGGGGGGAAAAGGATTAAGTGAGGACGAATTTTAAAAATTTTATCGATTTACAAGATTAATTCTAAAACCTTTGTTTTTGATTGGAAAAAAACCCCGTCTATTTGACAAAATATGTATTGTTTGCGTGAAAATAATTTTTGTAACACCTTTTCAATAAACTTGCATTACTTTCCGAAAGATGAAGGATCCTTTCGAAAACGCTTAGTCTGTTAAAATATTTCAATTTCAGGTCTATTACGAAATATCTTATTTCGTGTACAGTTATCCAAACCTCGAAAAGGTTACAGTACTTAAGTCAAAAATAAGATGAATACATATGTAGAATGCTTCAAGATCTTAAAGTCAAATTTCTTAACCCCTTCTATGTCATTTCTATGATCATTTCTAATGCACAACATTAATATATATTCAATCTTAAAGTGCAAAATGCAAATTATTTGTATCAATAAGCAGTTTTTTACTTGTTTTATAGTTCGAAAATTATGTGATATCCCGCAAAATGCCCTTTTTTCCTTTTTGCTTTGTTTTAAATTTTAAAAATATTTTTATATTATATAAATTTTTAAATTTGCCTTTCAATGTTTAAATAAATATCTACAAAAAATAATAGAAGTATTCGTTTAAAAATATTTGAAACTTTATTTAAAAAATATTTTGTCAAATAGTACCTTACCTTAGAACAGAATAAAAATCTTCCTTGGACATTAGAGCGTAAAAATCACATTTATTACAAAACCGAAACCATATATTACAAATTACTTTTTGCTTACTTTGTGAAATAAAATTTTGTTAATAAATATAAAAATATCTTGAATGGTTTTATTTTGAAAATTTAACACACATCGTGAAATTCATTTCGGAACCTGTTTTTTGGGCGGGCCCTTTTTTATATTTTTTTTTTTGCGACCATAAAAAAAAACTACAGTATTTTAAAATTCTTGTTTATGTAAACTAAATTTTTGAACATTTTTGGGGTTATTTTTATCCGGTTTTAACAACCGCACAAAAAAAAATTTAACTCTAAATGTTATTTTGTTAGATTCAGGGGGGAATTACAGATAATTGCGAAAAAGTTTCTAGTTACGCCTTTTGAGAAATATTCAAAATCAAAATATCACGGAAATTAAAAAGGCAAGTAAGTAACGACGAATTTAGTTTCACCGATTTTTTTTTTTGTCGTTACCAGGACCCGTCGAAACGGGGGGAAAAAAACCGAACGTATAAAAGCAACCGACCCGGGAAAGGGTCAAAACTTTTTTGGGTTTTATGTATCGAATGGTCCGGGATTGTCATCAGGGGAAATTTGGTTATATCTGTTGAATAATGCAGGTCCTTTTGAAAGAGTTTTGCATGCATTTTCACAATCTCTGACCAGATTTCAAAAATGAAAAATAGCCAAATTCCTTTTTTATCTACTATCCCCTAAATTTTCCTCGCTTAAAAAAGACCCCCGCTCCCAAACATTATCGCTTTTTTAGGTATTCCGATTCTTTCCCCGGTTAAGTTCTTCCGAAAGGGTATCATGGTGTTTCTTAAAATGAACGAATTCGAAATTTCAGTTTTTTTGAATTTGTTGATCCCTCAATTTATGTGGAACACATTTATTAAGCTTTATAACCGTATCCATCTTCTTGAGATGTTTATCGAAGATTTTGCAACCTATTCCAAATTTTAGAGAAATGACAATGTTTCAGAGATGATCTTTTTCTAACTCGCAAAAAATGTTATCAAAAATGGCTACCTATGAGTTTTACGCTTTAAATACTTTATTCCGAAAAGATATTTTCTAACCATCGCTAGAGACTTCTTTAGCTGATAATATTATTGGCAAATGCAGTGTTTATATTGCGAGCGGTAAGTGCAACATTTTTACCGCTGTTATTGTATTTACACTATTATCAATTCGTGTGTTGGATCCATGGAAAAAAAATTGCTCTTATCTTATTGTTCAAGATAAAACCGTATATTTCCGTGCATTAACTGAGAAAATTTGGAACCTTTTTAAAATGAAAGTAGGAGAGTCGTTTATATGCGGATCTCCTGATCTTGAGGGGAAAAACACAATTTAGGACACAATAGGTTTACTTTTAAACATTTTTCTTAGTCATGCATAAGTAATTTTAAACTTTTAACTTTTTGAGTGTTTAGTGAATAAACTCTTGTTCTAAAAGAAAGTCACTAAAAAAATTCTTCAGTGTCGGTACCCGAGTTTTAAAATAGTTCGTGAAATTCTCGTTTACTCATTGGGAAGTCTGATTGCATTTGGTCATCATGCAGGAAGTTTTATCTCTACGATATGCATCATAGGTCAAAGATCACATTCCGTATAAAAAATATTTTCAAAAAAAAAAGCACAGAAGAAGTATGAACAATACATATATTATACAAGATGACAAATGCATCAAAACAATGTGTCAGTTTCAAATAGATGTACTAGAAATAAAACTATTATAGTTAGCATTCCATTTTGCAACAAATTTGATTGGAAAATATTCAACTAGTTATGCTCTTCATTATGGTGACGTGTTTAAAAATTACAGGAACTTTTTCTTTTCAATTCGGCTTTGAGTTTGGTGAATTGTTGAAGAAAAAGCACACATCTCTCGGCTTATACACGGGTCAGCGTATGCTCAAAAATATACAATATATAAAATAAAAGCCAAAATTACACTTTATTTAATTTAAAAAGAATACGATATTTTTTTTAAGTATTTTTGGGTAAACTTAAAGCATTATATTAGTAGTGTTATAACATTAGAAAATGCTTTTAAGTCAGTGCTTTTCACAAACTTTCTATTTTTGTGACCAATTTTTAATCATAATTTTCATCACCATCTCCTTTCCATACAATTACAATGTATTGAATTCAATTATAATATACTTTAACGCAACGGCTATAATGTGAATTTAATTATAAACCGTAAAAAGTATCAAGATAAGTAATAAATTTTGTATAATACTTATTTGACAAGCCCATGAATTCACTGGTAATAATTAAACTTGTTCTTAAGTTAGCCTTATTAAATTATTATCAAATACATTTTGCAGTACTATACATTTATAAATGTATTATATCTGCGTAAACGTGTATTTTATTTTTTATTATGTCAGAATGTATGTTTTTTTTTTCTTTTTCTTTCTTTGTTTATTATCTTTGCTTCCTTTCAGAAAATGAATATATTTCTGTTTTTAAATAATTTTTTTGTTTCCTATATTTTGGTATGCTCGCTCCCCCCACCAGGTGTTATCCCGCCCCCTAGAGGGAAGTGTCCCAGTCTTTGAGAAACGCTGGTTTAAGAATATGTAAGCAAAAAGAAATCAAACATTTCATTGTACATAACTTAATAATATATATGTATTGTACATTTTATTGTGTGTTACTTTCTAATTTAAATATTTCAATATAATAGGTAAAAGAAAGCTTACCAACACAATATTACTCGTAAATTCTTCATTCATAAGGAATAAATGCAAAGCATAATAATTTACTATATTATTCTTTTATATTCATTTTAAGCATATCATTAGATATTCTCGAAAGGGAGACATGTGACTTAGTGGTTTTAGTATTCATATCTCGCTTTTCAAACTTTCTTAATTAATACACTTTTATTTACCGCTAAACGCCTTTTATATTCTAAGCAATGCATTTATTATTGACCGAACATTGTCCTGGCTTCCCCCAATGCATTTAACACTATCAGGATATCAAGTATTTATATATGCACAAAAGACGGTAAATAATCTACTACTTAACGACGAAGATTTTAAATATATGCGGTGGAAAGTTCCCTCTCACGAATAGTCAAAATATCATAATGTATTCATGAAGAGTCGAAATCAAAGTTATAATAAACTTCACACGAAAAGGGAAATAAACATTATCGAAAAGAGACGAGAAAAGCAATTTTGCATTGCGAGAAAACCCGAGTAACGAAGTACAAAACTCTCAAAATAACAGACAGCCAACTCAAACTCTTTTCCCAAATAAAAGCGAACGAAGAAGAAAACTCCGATATTATTAGTATTCATGACACTTCCAGCACCCCCCAGTTGCATTCATTTTGAAGTGTTTATGAAAAGCGTTATTCACCAGGAACTTTCCGTCACCGATACTCTCAATTTTGCATTTTCGTGCGGTTGAAATCGATTCTGAACAGGGACAGACTCACGCCAACCTCTAGTATCGGAAAACAAATAGTGCCGGAAGCGGATTTCGACCGGGCTCGCCAAAGTTCCAGGTAAACCTGTGAAATGTGATAGATGAACTTCGCCACAGTTCTGCTTTCGATTTGATTATTGGCGGAGATCATTCATTACCACTCGCTTTTCCTCGTTAGCAAAATGTCGCCTATACTCAGCCAATGTGTAAGATGTCCATCAATTATCACTCGCCAATTCTGTGACGCCCTACAAAGCGTAGCCAAGGCTAATCTCGTTAAGATAGATATGAGATAGATGAGGCTCGCTCTCCATCATAACTGTATCGATGCAGAGAATGGATGAGAAGTCGCTTTGTCCAAGGAAGAATTCCAATCGATTTGGTCTATCGGTAGAGGGATGATTAGAATCATGGAACCTGTCATGAGAGGAAATGGGTTCAGTTAATATTTATCTATTTGTTTCTAATTTGTGGCAACGATAGAAGCTTATGATTTGAGAGTTTGGAATAAATGACCTGTAAGAATTGCAAAAATTGAGTATCAATCATAATTTTGAAATTTACGTAGATGCAAGTAATACATTATTGTGGGTATTCAATAACTGGAATACTTCATTGAACTAAATTTGAATTAAAATTCGGGTTAATAAATTGAATTATTTGTCATTAGTATTATGATCAATTACTTATACATATACATAATTCATAAATAAATTTGAATGTCATTGATTTGAATTTATAGATGTCACAATTGCATCCAATTTCTATACAAACATTATTCTACGTTTTTAAAAATAATTTTAAAAATCTGATAAAGAAAGATGTACATCTCAAATACTTGTTTTAAACTATTTTCTTTTCTTTGACATTCATCATTCAATTTTTTTATCGTTTCTATTTAATATAATTCATTTTTCATTAATAGCTTGCGTATTTTAATTAGCATTAATAGTGAAAGCGTAAAATGATGGAGCCAATGGTCATAACGGGCTAGATTCATGCGACGTCATAGTCACACAATAAAAGTAACCATGTGTTTTCAGCTAATCGGTTCATGCACTTCGTTGTTGCCAACTTTTGCTCTTGAAGAAACCTTCTCTTAAAAAGTACATGCATATAGAAAATGTATTTTATTTAAAAGTGCATACATAAAATATTTTTTTCTTTTGTTTACTTTTAAAATATTTGTGAAGGTTTATTTTTATCACTTTTAACATCTGTATGCACTTATGAAATTTGAAATTCCATCTAAGTTTTACAAATAGAGCAAGCAGTACAGTTAGTTTAAAATATGTTTTGAATTCAGTGAAGCGTACGTGACCGTCATGAATTGAGCCCATTGCGATTTCGTAGCTTAGCGGGTTCAACCTACCATCTAGAACGATTAATGTATGTTAAATCTGTCTCAGTTCAAAATCCATGTGTTGAAGTTGAAGATTTACGATCCAGATTAAATGTGAGTTCGAACTTGACTGAAGTTCAAACTGCAAGACCTTTCTTTTACAACACTTGTGCAGTTTTAAAGTGGGGACTAATAAGCAAACTATCAATTCAAGTAATTATTTGTTCTTGAATTGGCCTTCTCCTTGGCATGGAATAAAAAATTCAGGTAATGCAATGAATCCCAATAAGTTTTCATTTTAATTTCAAAATTTTTTCTCTTTTCCATATACTGTTTTATTTATCTCGATTTTGCAATAGAAAACATATTTGTGTTAGCCCCATCTTTAATGCACGGTGGTTTATCAATATTGTAATTAAATTTAATATTCAATTTTAAACATTTTTATTAACGTCTAGATTAGTATGTATTAATTACAGAACGCAGTGTGTGTGTGTGTATGTGGTGTGCGGGCGTGTTTAAAGCTTTCAAATCCTGCATAACGTGCTGGATGTATCGATAGTATATTGTACGAAAATATCATTAATAACTTTGGTGAATCTTCACCTAATGTCGGTTTTTAGCAATGGAATATTTATTTTAATGGCTGTTTATATTATTTTTTCTATTATAATTTTGAACCAAATTTAACAGAATTTTTCCCTTTTTTTCCCCAAATCGGGGTGTTTTTCCCCCCCCAGCAAAAAAAATCCCCCCAGGATTTTTAAAAAATTGGCATTTTTTTGGGGAGTACATTTTTCATTAACCTTGGCCTATCGCCTTTTTTTAAAAAATTGGAAATTAAATAAAAAGACTGGGGGGGGGAAACCCCTAGAAATTAATTTCAAATCTTCTTTTTTTTTATTAAATTTATTTTTCTTTTTTACATATTTTTAAAATTTTTAAAAAGAATTTTAGGGGTATTATTTTTTAAAAAAATATAAAAATTTTTTAAAAATAAATTTTTTTTGTATTTTATTTAAAAAATTTTGTTTTTTATTTTGAAATTTTTAATTTTTTTGATTCAAACCTCTTGTATTTTATAAAAATATCATAATTTTTTAATTTTCAAATTAAATCACTTTAAAATTTTTTTTTTTCCCCCTAACTTTTTTAAAAAAAAATTTTTTTGGGGAAATTTTTTGTTTAATTTTTTCTTTAAAACATTTTTACCATGTTTCTAAAGGGGAATTTTTTTTTTCTTTTTTTTTTTTTACCAAAAAAAATTTAAAAATTTAAAAAATTTTTTAAAATTTAAGTTAAGCATATTAATAAATATTGAAAAATAAAAAAATTTTTTGGGGGGGTGATTTTATGATTAATATTTTACAAAATTTGAAAGATCCTCATAATTATTCTAAAAATTAGACTTCTTGGAACTATTAAAAAAAATCCTGACACAATAGTCTTACATCTTCTGAAGGGAGAAGTCTCTTCGTAAACTTAATGAATCAATATTTTAAAATGTTTCAAGCTTTTGTTAAGGTATGTTTTTATGTGGACACATTACTGAGCAGCCAATTCTGCATGCTTATAAAAATGTTATTTACATTTATTATAAAACTTTAAAGCATACTGTAAGGGAAAAAAATAATAAATATTGATATTTATTCTTGTACCATTTCAAATTATCTATTTTTAAAGCAATTATAAGTAATTCTTGTGATCTACATATATTTATTAAATAGATCTGATTTAATGTGCAATATTTACTTATTACATAAGCAAAATACAAAGAATTCACGGTAAGGAAAACGAAACAGTTTTCATTTTTCATCTTCTTTTACTCTTTTTGAAGAAAAAAAAATCAATTCTATATATCGTCTAATACATTTTTCTTGAAGAATGGGCCGACTCCTTTGCATGGCCTTTAATGTCAAAAACCTTCTGCTCCTTTCGCGAACTTTGAGAAAGCTGGTTGGTGAGAAATATTCTAGCTGCTGAAACCTAGATGTTACAGCTGCCAACACAGCACATGGGGCGCGCGACGCTGGAAGAATAAAAATTGCAGGTTTTTACCACGTGTCATTCTTGGCTTTGTTTTGACGGATGCCAATGTCAAACTACAATGCAGCGCCATTTTTATCCACTGTTTTACTGTATTGTTGTAGTGACAAACTTTGATATCAACGTAAATACTGTTCTTTATTGATTAATGTTTTTCCCCATAATTAATATACGTTTTTTCCCCATATTTTAATGTCATGTAGAATAAGACATTAAACCATACATAAATTACCCTTTCGGTAACCGACTATGTTCGGAACCAAGACGTATCAAAAGCCTATAAACTAATATTTTTTAATATTTAGTGTCACTTAGATTAGGATACACGTATAAAACAGTTTTAAGAATATTATTATAATAAAAAATTATTTAAATGCAATATTTTGGCAAAAAATGAACATAGAATTATTTTTCAAAACATTCTCCTTTTATGAAAAATGCTTCTATAATAATAATATGTTTTCCCTTTTGATAGCTAAGATTTCTCCAGCGAGCCTGTACCAGGATTATTGAAAAATTACATTTTTTTCAGAGTTACCACCAAATTAAATAATGATATGTGTTTATTTTCTACAATGTTTTCATTTTGATGTATTAAAATATGGATAAATTAACTTCTAAGTTATTAATTTCAAAAATCCTAGTTCAGGCTTTGTACAGAGGTCTGAGCTATATATGGAAAAATATTATTATAATAGAAGCATTTTTCATAAAAGGAGAATGTTTTGAAAATATATAATTATATGTCCATTGCTTGCTGAAATATCACATTTAAATAATTTTTTATTGTAATAATATTCATGAAACAATTTTATACGTGTTTTATAATCTAAGGCACACTAAATATTTTAAAAAAGTATTTGTTTGCACGCTTTTGCAAGATTACGTTTCAGAACATAGTCGGATACCCTAAATAAGAAAGATCTTAACAATAAAAATGTTCACTGGTAATAATGCATTGAATCTAATAATCATAGCTTGGAGTAAAACTATTGGTTTTAAGTAATTAAAGTAATATATTACATTTTTCATTGCACTTTTAATGTTTTACTGTTGCTGCTTTTGATGAAAAGAGAACACTCAAATTAATATATAATCAAATGCTGAGCAAAAAAGGTACATATGTACAAGTGATTATAAATTAATGCTAAGATTAGAATTTTAAAATTAAGCCCAGTGGCTGAATGGTAGTGTACAGCGCTTTCTCGCCATAGGTCAGGTGCTCAAATTCCGAGTTGAGCAAGGTCAACTCAGCCTTGCATCCCTTCAGTGGGTCGATAAATGAGTGCCAAGCTTGCTTGAGAATTTAATGTTGGGATTTCGAGTCAGACTGTCCACTTGACAGAAACATCTGCTCATGCACCTCGGCGCCTAAGGTCACGTAAACAGAACCCAGTAGGCCTTGGCCCTCATGAGCTGTTGCGCCACAGAGTCCAGTTCAAAATTTAAAATTATGCATCAGTATATTGGTTAAATAATTATTTTGAAACAGAAAACTGAATTTTAATTGGAGTGAGATGCATAAGAAAAGGAATTTACAACGTAATTTGTATAACTACTTGAAAATCTTTCTCTGATTTTAAATAAAAATTCATGAAAACCCTGTTTGAAAACGCAAATAAAATGAAAATAAAAATAAAATTAGAAAGCGGTGAGGTTAAAAATAGATTTTTAAATCAGTAATAGGATTTATAAGAAGGTAAATACTTTCCGATATCTTATGTTTATTTTTGCTCGTAATCCAAAACGAAATATTGAAATATTTTAAACTGGTAATTTTTTTATATTTCAGTATGATAATTGTATTTTATAATTATAATAAAACACACGCAAAATCATACACAGTTTAAAAGGTCAAGAATTATTAGAATACAATTTGATGCACAAGTTTTAATATTTATCACCATTTCCCTTATTTTCATTAGTATATGAAATGAATGAATGAATTAAATAATAATGCGTTACAAAGAACTGTATACAAAATGTCTATAGTTATAATGTTCTTTCTCCAAGCTACTATATCTCTTATGTATTTGTCTTTAGTTACTATATAGTTACTTTGGTTTTTAGTTTCTCTATTTATTTTAATTACATATCTTTCACAACAATGTATTTAATATTGGAACAGATTACAGATATTGCATTAAATTCAAAATAAAAGTACTAATTCATCCAGTGCTGTCATTTTAACTACTGTAACATCTAGAAGTTCTTTTTAAATAACATATAAGAAACACAAACAAAAATGGCGCTCACATAATCCCTGTGCCGAAAGATGAAATGGACTTGGTCATACGTTAAAATTTTTCTTCTGCGCGACCGTTTCTCAAAATGAAAGCCTCTGTCTTTACCTTGCCCAAACTTGATCTTTTCAGCTTCTTTTTTCCTTTTCGAACAAAACCATAATGGACGTGCAGGACTGAAGAATGGAAGAAATATTTATTACGAAGTTATAAAAATGATTCAACAAATAAAATTACTAGAAATAAACTTTTCTCTGCAATAGAAGAATTACAGTGAGGTATATGTCTTTGAAATGGTTACTTTACTAAGTAACCATTTCATACATTCATTTGAAACATTTAGTATTTCGCAATATTTAACATTTTTAATTGAAGCATAGTTAAAAGCATGAAAGTGTGTTAAATATATTGTATTTATAATAAAACAAAATTTATTCGCTAAAAGAAAATTCCTTACTGAAATGAATATGATATTGAGGTCACATAATCGAATAATTTTGATGTAAAATCATTTTAAGTAATTGTTATTCTTTTAGAAATTTTATAATGATATCGTTATGTAAATGAATATGAACAAATATATTAAAATTTATTAATATACATTTATTCACTGGCATTCAGTATACGTATAATTCATTGCTTGGACTACAATTTTTTATAAATAGACTACACATTTTGACTTGTTTAAGGTATCCGACAACGTTCCAAACCGTGATTTTAAAGAAGCGCATAAATGGATACTTTTTATGCTATTTAGTGTCACTCAGATTAGAAAATGTATATAAAATTGTTTTAAGAATATTATTACAATTAAAGATTATTTAAGTACACTATTTTGATACAAAATATGAACATAGAATGACCCATTTTCAAAATATTTTCTTTTTGTGAAAAATGCGTCTATTATAATAATATTTTGTCTGTATATAGCTCAGACCTCTGTGCAGAGGCTCAACTAGAATATTTGAAATATATAACTGAGAAGTGTCTTTATCCCTGTTTTATGACAACAGAGGGAGAAATTTTAAGAAAAAAACGCCGATAATTATATATATATATATATATATATATGTATATATATATTACAAATGGTTGTAACTCTGAAAATAATATAAAGTTTTCAAAAATCATAGTTAGGCCTCTATGCAGAAGTCTGAGCTATTAACAGACAAAATATTATTATGATAGAAGCATTTTTGACAAAAGGAGAACATTTTGAAAAAAAGATTATTCTAAGCTAATTTTTTGCCGAAATACTGTATTTAAATAATTCTTTTTGTCAAAATGTCCTTAAAACAATTATGTACATGTATTCTAATCTAAGTGACACTAAATATCATGAAAATTATCCATTTATGTGCTTTTGCAAAATCACGGTTCCGAACGTAGTCGGATACTTTAATTTTACTAACACATATTATTGCCACATTGTTTAATTTTCTTTTCATTGTGTAGTATAACATTGTTTAGAATTAATAAGAAATTAAGAATCTAATTAAATGGTATAGTTAATAATACAGTTATGCAGATCGGTGTTCGAGGGTTATGCAATCAGTCACAAAGAGGGAGACAGTTCTTCAGGAGGGATGGAAATTTATTGTCGAAAAACAACCCTTGAAATACAGGATACAGAACTAAAATTCACAGAGTAAATCTTAAAAGGCCTTCACACATTCTACGGTGCTTCAACACAACTATCAGCGTCTAAAATACAAGTTTGTAACAGATTATTCGCAAGCACTCGCTCGTCCTATACAACAGCCTCAGCAATAACTAATCTCTAGTTGACTCTTCAACGGTCAAAACAAGACTAACTTAGTTTCCGTGAGTGAATCCTTATTTGTACGCCTCACGGATCTGTCGCTGCTGGCGTCATAGATCGTGACATTAGTAGATTTCTCCACAAATTTCCAGAAGAATCCATAGGTTCCCAAACATGCCAAAAATGGTGTTTAAAATTGAAGCCAAACTGGCTTTATCGCTTAGATTCCACTGTTTTCATTGGATAGCAATTATAATATAAGGAACATCGTTGCTTGAAAGTATATTACAATTTTAACATAAACATAATACAACATAGGGAAATAAAAACGTATTACAACATCCAGATATAAATTATTTACACTATGTTAAGTATTCTTTACACAAAATTCGAAGCAAGACACATAAATTTAGAAACAAAAATAAGTTGACCTCAAAATGTTTCGTATTTGATGGATCGGAAAAAAAATTTTAAATGCATCAAAAAAGATTCATTTCTGGTACATAACAATTATTTCGAAAAAGAAATGGGATGATGCAACATATACAACATAATTTCTCGCGTGTAATGCCTTGAGTCGAAACAGTTACTTCTGTATGAAGAAATCTAGTTTTATTCAAATAAAATACATTTGCAAACTGTTCATTTCTGTTTAAAAATATCATTTGGATAAATGTGTATTCTATCACTGCCTTTGTTCATACTTACCATTTGTAATAAATTGCTCTAAAAAAGAGTATGCACAAACAATATTTAAAAATTTTATTAAAATTCTGTTCACAAACCTTAAATTTAAAAATCTAGTGAATAATAGAATTTAAAATAAACTCCAATTTATATTTTCCTATGGTTAGTTTTTAACATGAGTGTAATAAATACAGTTTAAGTTTCTGAAAGTCATTCAATAAATTCGTTTTATTTATTTTTTAGATACTGAATCTTGCAATGGCTTTAATGATGGAGATCTTATACATTTTGTTTCGTTCTGATAATGTTTGTTACATTCAAATGATATTAAATTTTTCTAAATACACAAATAAACAAAAAGTATTTATAAGTGTATTAGATTCATAATAAAAATTAGTTTTAGGTTTCTGCATCCAAAGCTATGTCAGGGATTAAAAACAATAAAGTTACAATGTCAATGAAATGTAAAAAAAAATTCCCTTCACTCTGAAAAATAGAATATATATTTTAATGTATTCGACTACGTTAAGAACCGTTATTTTAAAATAGCGCATAAATGGATAATTTTCATGATATTTAGTGTCACTTAGATTAGAATACATGTATAAAATTGTTTTAAAGACATTTAAAAAAAAAACTTAATTTTTGCCGAAATATTGTATTTAAATAAACTTAGAACAACCTTTTTTTCCAAATGTTCTCCTTTTGTGAAAAATGCTTCTATTATAATAATATTTTGCATGTATATAGCTCATACCTCTGTACAGAGGTTCAACTATTGAGTTTTGAAAAATTCACAATATTTCAGAGTTATAGCCCATTGAAATAATTATCGGCGTTTTTTTCTTAAAATTTCTCCCCACTGTTGTCGTAAAACATGGATAAACCCACTTCTAAGTTATATATTTCAAAAATTCAAGTTGAGCCTCTGTACAGAGGACTGAGCTATATACAGGCTAAATATTATAATAATAGAAGCATTTTTCACAAAATGAGAATATTTTGAAAATTGGTCACTCTGTGTTAATTTTTTGTCAAAATATTGTATTTAAATAATTTTTTATTGTAATACGATTCTTAAAAAAAATTTATTTATATTTTCTAATCTAAGTGACACTAAATATCATAAATATTAGCCATTTATACACTTTTGCAAACTCACGGTTCCGAACGTAGTCAGATACCTAAAGCATGAAATATAGCTTAGGTGACACCACATAAAGGAAATTATTTGTAAGCATTTAGTGTTTTTCAGGAAAAATGAATGTTTTTAATCCATTATAACCTGCTGGACATAAACTCTGAACCAGCGTTTCTCAAACTGTTGGGGTGTGCCTTCCTAAGGGTTGGGAAAACCCGACGTTGGGGGACATCTCGAAAATGAAAGATTATTTAAAAAAATATATATTTATTTACCGAAAGGAAGCAAAACAAAATACATTCTGACATAATAAATAATAAAAGGCTTATTTACACTGATATTAGGTTGGGGAAAAAGAAATCCATTATTTTTAGGTAGATGGCTGTAGTGTCGATATCTCCTGAAGTATCGATCAAGCAACTTCAAATTTATACTCATTGTCAAGGTGATATTTCATTCTAAAAATATATATTTTGCTCTTTTTTTTCAGTTCATTCATTTGTGATTTAAAGGTTGTTAAAAATGGAGGTCAACAAAGAGAAAAATCGGTACATTTTACAGTTTTTCTTTGATGAAGGTCAAAATGCAAGCCAGGCTGCTGAAATTGTGAATCGTGTTTATGTTGTTGGTACTGTACCAATTATTACGTGGAACTTTGTTTTCATTGATTCCGTTCAGGCATTTTGATGTTAAAGATGCACCTCGCATAGGCAGGTCCGCTGACGAAAATGTCGATAAAATCACAGGACTAATTTAAGTTTATCGGCATGTTAGTAGTCGTAGCATCGCCCGGCAACTAAAGATCCACCATAAAACAGTTTTAAACCATTTGAGCAAAGTTGGATTCAAAAAGAAGTTAGATCTTTGGGTGCCACACCATTCAACACCAAAAAAACATAGTCGATGGAATTTTCTTCTGCGAGCCCCTGGCTAAACGGAATGAAATTGACTCATTTCTTAAACGGATGGTGGCTGGGAATGAGAAACGGTTCATATACGATAATATTCTGCGAAAATGATAGTGGTCAAAGCGCAGTGAAGCAGCTCAAAAGGTTGCCAAACAGGACTAAAGGCCAGCAAGGTCCTACTGCGTATTTGGTGGGACTGGAAAGGAATGATTTATTATGAGTTGCTTCCGTAAGGCCGAACACTAAATTCAGATCTCTACTGTCAACAACTGGACCGTTTGAAGCTAGCGATTGACCAGGAATGGTCAGAATTGGCCAAGAAAAGAGATGTTGTATTCCATCTGGACAACGCCAGAACACACACGTCTGTAGTGACTCGCCAGAAACTCTGTGAACTTAGTAGGGAAGTTTTAATGTCTCCACCATATAGTCCGAACCTGGCACCAAGCGATTACCACCTTTTTCTCGCATTGCAAAACTTCTTGAGTGATAAGAAATTGGGATCATGAGAAGATTGTGAAAATCGATTACTAGAGTTTTCCGCCAATAAGAACCACAACTTCTATCAGGGAAGCATTATGAAACTACTCTTAAAATGGCAATAAATTTTAAACCAAAATGGTGCATATTTGATCCAAATCGGACAATCCGAAACATATTAAATAAAATCTTGAATTTCATGCAAATATAATGGATTTCTTTTTTGCCAACCTAATATAAAATTTACCAGTATTGTACAATGTGCTTTTTATCATTAATTTATAAATACTAAATTAAGAACAAGTTTAATAGTTATTACTGACACTCGTGAACTTATCACATACAGTATTAATACAAAATTTAATACTTATCTTGATAATTTGTGGGGTTTATAATTAAAGTCGTATATAGAAGTACTGCTTTAGACTCTCTCTCCTGTATAAATAAGTTATATGTAATAATTAATGTTTGAAACGGTATTTTTCTTAGTGAATAATTATTTGATTCCTTTATACGATACAATCAGCATTTAATTAAATTTAAATGTGTTGCGCAATACATTTTAATTCTGAAATAATTTACATCCCATATCAATAAAGTTTTGACAAGATATTTAAAATACAGTTTAAGTCAAAATGAATATAGCGATTGCAAATGGCTTAAACTATATAATGGAAAAGTATTTATCGGTAGGATATGCACATAATGTACACGGTACTTCAAAATTTTCTATACATATGGCATAGTTGTTCTACGTGACTTCCCTTGGTCACACGGACAACATCTAGGCGGTACTGCATTTCATGGCATACATTCTGAAGCATTTGTGCAGGCACAGACGCAAGCTTATTACAAATACGTAGTTTTTCAATTGTTTTGGACATGGGAAAACCATACACCTTTTCTTTCAGACAACCCCATAAAAATCGCACCATCTGGTTGTCTCAGTGACTAAGAGCAGAAGATATAATTGGCATCTCCACTTCGATAAATCCAACGCTTTGGAAGATGTTGGTTGAAAAATTTGCGAAACTCTGCACCTCCTTTAGTGGGTGAGGGAGGTGCTCCATTTTGCTGAAAGATGCAATCTGTGTAATCAGAGTCTGGCTGTGGCGTTAAGCATAGCTAAAGCATGTCAAGGTAAGGGCTTGATGTAACACTTTATTCACAGAAGATAAAGGTACCGTTCAATTTACGTTTCACTTGTCCGTGTGATCACGGGAAGTCACATAGAACATATCTCCATGTATACAAAATTTTGAAGTTCTGTCTGTGTGTTTTGAAATCCGTTCTGTGTAAATCTTATCGATAATTCGTTTTCCATTAAATAGTTATAACCATTTGTAATCGCTATATTCATTTTGACTTACCCTGTATATTCTGTATGTGTTTGCTTAATTATCATGGCAGAGTTATGTAATTGTCTCCTTGCATCTTCTATTGTCATTCATCACAATATTGTCTTTGTGCAAGACTTTATTTTTAAAGTACACATATAAACGAATTTTATAACTAATAAAATTTATAAGGGGAAAAGGTACATTGTGAAACAGCATAGATTCAATGAATACTGTGTTAAGTATTTATTTTTGCAATTGATGTCCACATAGAGTTTTTGTTTACAAAGGGGCAACTTCAGGGATAGATTCCAGATACAAAATGAACTGGATATCGAAGAACACCTCCAGCATGACCTTCTGTTTAGAACGAGCTTAACGGAATTTCTTCTTGCGTGGAGATTGTGGCGATTTCCATGTTAGATGTTTTCTTTTATTACAGGTCGTATAAAAAATACCATTTATCCCCTCCAGAAACAATTCTGCCATATAGAGAAGGATCTTTGTAAACAGGCGAGATTCAGTGTTCCGCCATTTTCATTCGAATTGTCTTTTTGTCTTCGTTTAACATGCCGGAAATGATGTGTTGAAACACCCTAAGCATGTTAAATTCTTTTTCAGTATCCATTGACATGTGGCCTTGGATATTGCAACTTATTCTGCTGATTCCACTATTGTTTGAAGCCTATTTTTACGAACAGCCGCAGAAATTTTGGATGTTTTCAGCGGTGCGGGAAGTCTGCGGGTGTCCAGATCATTGGTCGTCTTAGACAATTTCCTTGCCTTCTATGAAACGTCGATGCCATTCAAAAGCTTGCGTCTGTGATTATGTATAACTGTCGTATATATGCTTCAACATTTAGTAAGTCACAGAGCATTTTTTCAAAGAGAACAAAGTTTCTATTCATTTTTTGCTCAACAAACGCCATTTCTCTTAACCGCCAATTACTAAATGCATGCGCTTAAAAATATGACACCGTGGCAAGCCACCAAACCCTAAATTTAGGAAAACCCTCTTTCTGAAAAAGGGAAAGGTGCAGTAACACAGAAACGTTATGCATAGTCACTCTACTTTCAAAGTGTTTTACATTCGAGTCTCAGTCTGAGAATATATAAATTCTACTACCTATATAAGGTTTTTAATGGTGTATAATAAATACAGGTTTTTGAGTTATAATGTAAATGATTTTCATTGTATTTTGAAAGAGGATTTATTACGAAAATTCTCAAATCTTCTTCTTATGGTCGATTTCATTTCTCTCCCTTTATGAGATAATTATCTTGTCCATCTAATGGAAATTGAACTAATATACTTCTTACAGTTGATAGACAATTGATATTTTATTTCATATTCTCTTGAGCTGCTTTCAATGAAAAACTAAACATGTATTTGAGTTAGGATTTTAAATCTGAATGTTCCTAATAAAATGAAAAAAGAAAAAAAAAATACTTCTCTTAGAATGTAAACATTATAGTCAGATACGTGGAATAAATTATCATAAATTTCAGAAAATCTATCGAAAGCTTAAAAAAATGGCTTTCTCTGTATTGTTCAAAATGGTTGTTAAAACTTTTGAAATGGAAGTTTTCACTTGGTTTTGTACAAAAGCAATGGTTTATTATACGTTATATTATTCCAAATATGTATTGGAATTTTTTGAAAAATATGCGTGCTGTATGTTTCTAGTTAAATATCTTTATTTCTTGAAAAACATCATTTTTGCATAAAACATGGAACTTATATTATTAGAACAATATTTATGTTCTAAAGTAAAGTCTGCAAATTTTGTTACCCTAAAATTTATATGAATTCATACATTTGTCTTGGTTTTTATATTAGTAGTTTTAAACTAAAATGTTAATACAGAGTTAGGTAATTGTATTCGTATTTAAACATGATTTTATAATATATATGAGGCTATTTTTCATGGAAAAATTAAAACCTTTTATTGGTAAAATCTTGTTTTTAGTCGTTGAAAGATTGAGACTTCTTGGTATTTTGGTTGCACGCATTGATTTTAAAACATATAAGGCGAAAACCCAAAAAAACCAAAACAAACACTCGCGCGCTTACACTACAATACACAAAAAAGTTTCATGATCCATCCAGAGATATCAGCTTTTATAGCTTACTCAATTGAAATTTTTTTGAATTATATACTTTTCATTAATAACTTCTGTGATTGGTCAAGTTTACGTAAAAATTTTGAATTTTGGGATTTTTCTTGTTTTAAAACCCCAAGAGTGGCAGTTTTAGTTGATAAAAGGTGTCAAAAGTCTTTTACTCGCTGGCAGGTAGACTAAAATTATTTATCACACTAAAGGCCGTATCACACGTACACGTTTCAAGCAATTTTTTGTTCAATTCGTGCAATTTTTACTCAGTTGCCATAGCAACCGCTTTAGAACAGTTTTTTGCTGCAGGCTCAAAAGTTGTTCCAAATAAATTGCTGAAATTTCAGCCAATGGGTTCTTCGGCGCCCTACGTCATAAACAAGATTGGCTCGGTTTCGTCAACACTTCAGATATGCCGTATAATATTTTTTAATGGTGCATAATTTTTTAAATGGCTATAATATTTTAAAAGAATGGTCTCTATTTTAGTTTACACCCATCAACAATTGCCAAACGAAATGAAAAAATAAATTTTGGATGTTCATTTCAAGCAGAAAAAATCGATTTATTTTTAAATGTGGAGATAGAGCGCGGCTGACGTCAAAGCGTGTCGTTTTGTTTACGGCAACCCTTCCTCCTCAGATTCGGCCAAAAATCGGACGAAAAAATTGCATGAAAAATATACGTGTGATACGGCCTTTAGTCTTTAAAACACAAGAACATTATGAATTAAATAAAATAACCCAAAACAAAATTAAAGTGGTTAATTATTATATTCATGGGGAAAAATATACCAAGCATTTATTTAGGAATACAAAGTTTAGAAAATTTCAAAAATCATGCATATTGTTTTTTGTTAATACGTGACAATTTCCAAAGTGTTTATATTTAAATTATATGTCAATTAATTTCAGTGACTTTTATAAACAAGTCAAAAATAATATTGCCTATTCCACGATAAATCAAATAGCACCCAGTTATTAATGGAGAAAAAATGTTTTTGTTAAGTGAATACTCAGTTTTAAAAAGTTATATTTTTGCGAACTGTTATCTCTTGAGAAACGTTTACCATATTTCATCGCACAAAATTTACTACTTTTCCACCAAATCGGAAAAACATATTGAAATATCTGCCAAAAAATCCAACGTATAGCATGCACTTTTAAATGAAAAGATTATATCATAATTTACAATGGGCGTTATGCGCCGGACATAAATCTAGGAACTTTAAAAATAAAATAAAAAGATGATGATAGAAAAAAATAGACTTTTACATACATCAAAATACTGTTTCTTTAATAGAAATGACAATCCTAATTAACTTAAAGGGTTATAGCTCTAGAAATAAACAATTCTTTTCTAATGCTTGGAGTAATACCTTGAATAAGTGACTACAAAATATAAGAGCATTGCAAACATACATTTCTGGTTCCTTCGTAAGAATAGGGAGTTCGCGCGTTATGCGGCGAATATACTTAAAAACTAAAAATTACAGCTTAAAAGTGTGCAGGTCAGTGTGATACTCTGGATTTTACGGTTTATTTTTAAGGTTGTTTGACACATTTTCAAAATGCTGTGGAATAAATGCTGCCCTCTTTTTTATATTAAGTTGTTTGAATGAGTGAAATTTGTAAAGATTGTAAAAAAAATGCTTTTTTTTTTTTGCTCAAACATTTTAAATATGCGTTTTATCAGTAAAAAAAAAGGATGTTTCTGAATAACACATAGGGTTCAATAGGTAAATATTAATACTAAAATAAAACACTTAATTGAAAATATACTGCACTAAAACATTTTTCATTCTTCCGAAATTAAAATATTTCCCACTTTAGAGTTTCGACATTCAAATAGTATATGAACAAACTTCTAACTCTTATTGATGTGTGTATAAAGAAGCTACAAAACAAATTCCGCAATTGTTTACCTTTGACTAAACCTTTCGGTAATATGGGCAGGATTTATTATAATAAAGATAAGAGAAACTAGACTAGCATCTCTTAATTTTGCCTTTCTAAACGGAATTGCATTTTTATATAGATTACGTGCTTTGCAAATGAAATTAAACAAATTTAAACCTTTGTTATCGAAAAAATTGCACCACAAAAAATGTCTATAAGCCTTTATCTTTAAATTTAAAAAAATAATTAATGGTGGAACTCTGATAAAGAATTAAATTAAAACAAATCATTAAAAATTTAAAAGTTCATTTAACAAAACTTGTTCTTTATTTTTTCCCTTCCCCAATTTCAATAAAAAAGAGTCATCTTAACTCGACACATTGTTCATAGAACCAGGATGAACAAGTGCCACAACATTGCACCTATTTTTTTCCTTGATTTTCACCATAATAGTTAACACCACAGACAGGACAAATGCAGAATGCATTCTGTTTGTTTATCATTTGCTTTTGCCGGGTTTTCCCCCTGTATTTTTCTCGACTTCTTTGGAAACTTTTTTCATGGGCTAGATCTTCTTAAATTGTAAACTTTTTTCCATTTTTGTTTCCCGCAATTTAAACGGTTTTTTTTCGTTTGGGAATCGGCCTTCAAAAAAATGATGCTGCTGACTGCGGGAATCCAGTAGTGGCAATAGATGAGCCATGTGCTGCTGTAATTTGATTTAAAATATTATAAAGAAGAGGTTTGTAGAAGGAAAGGGAACTCAAGGGATGTGTAGGACGTGAGGGCGGTTCAGGAGTAGGGTTGGAAAGCATTACTTCAACAAATTTTTAACCCCCATTAAAAAATTTAAATTTTACTTCCCATATTTGATCTACTGACATATTCAATAGTTGGCATTACTTCTGCAGAATGGAGAAAGAACAACTCACCCAACTCACTTTTACAATTGGATACTACACTCACATAAGAGTAATGACGTTTACGGATTTAAAAAAAAAATTAATTATATATATTTGGGTTTTTAATCTTAAGAAAGGTAACTGAAATATAACAACTGCCTCAATTTGAAGTATCAGGTAGATGAGCTTACATTAGAAATTATCTGTTTGCACTTCTGTTTAAATCGCACAAACCCCCAAAAACCCCCTAAAAGTCGCCCTGACGCTTTAACATTCCAACCCCAGTACCAATGCTAACTCAAAAACCCTAACAGTAATTTGGGGAAATTTTATTAAATTCCCATATTTTCTATTTACTTACCTTTTGGTATTTTGTGTTGCCCTTTTGCTTTAAAAGTATAACAGGGTGATTATAATTAAAGCTGTGATTTCCAGAATGTCTTGATATTGACCAGAACAATCTTGAGGCACTGGTGTTTTGCTTGGGGAAGGAATAGCTACCACACGCTTAAATTCAAAATCCTAGAGCTATCGAATTTCAGTAAGTGCTGGCAGTCGTTTTTCTTTCCTTATGAAGCATAACACGTATTTATTACAAACAAACGACATTTAGATTCATTTAGATTTCATTTCCGAAAATGAAACAAATTGTGTAAGCTTCCTTTAAAAAAAGTTTAAGATGCACTTTATCCATCCTACGTTTTTCGAGTAATAATCGTTTTCCTCCCTTCTTTTTGTGGTTACAATCTTCATGACCATTAGTGTAATAATCCTTAAAAAATACTTCCATAAAAATAACATGCATGTGTGCTTATGGGAATTTTGTAAAATAATAACTAATATAAGTTTTATACAAACAACAATTCAGAGAACGTTTAGCTAGAGTAACCGTTATAGTTTTAATTCACAAAAACATCACTATTGTTGAAAATAATAGATAGAAAAGCAGTAGAAAAGGAATGATGTGAGTTTCTTACAGTTCAAAAGACAACCTATTCACGACCTTTCTAAAAAACTACAAATAATAATAAGGCCACACTATAAAGAAGATAGGCGTTGGGGTTAAAAAAAAAGAGGGTATTGAGCTGTCAAAACTCCACAATGAACCTCTCAACCGGAACCATAGAGGCGACCATAAAGAAGAAGTTTTCTTTTCTTTTAGGTGATAAATCATCTTCCACGTTTATGTTTTATTCTCTAGTGAGTTGATTGTTCCTGTGCCCTGACGCTTCTTTTAATTTCTGTAAGATTTCCCCTAACTGTCTGGCAACGCCAAACCCAAAGTTTCTGTCCGACATTCTAGGACACTCCGGCGAAGAAGAGCCGCAGAGAAAAATTATAAATATTTTACTTCAAAAAAAATTTTTGTTGCTAATTGAGAAGTTTATATGATGTTGGCATTTATGTATGAGTAAATATTTCAAATGTTTAAGGTCCTTTCACTATTTCGAAAAGGAAATAAAATCATATTGATAGGAAATTAACAAATTATATTCTTATTAGAATTGGTTCGAAATTTTTTTATTGAAATCATTTGAGGAATGTCTGCAAAAAAAAGTTTATTTTCACTTTTATTAACTCTTTAGTGCCAACGGCGTATACACACGTTTCTCTCAACTAGTGCGTTAGTTGCCCTGGACGTATATATACGTCTTTCCAAAATACGGATACATTTTGGTTTTTGATTTCAGAAAATTTTACCCCGGAAACCTTGGTAAAAAAAAAACAGTGACAGTGTTTTTAAAGGACTTAATTTTCAGATAAGTATTTGTTTTTAACTCGCTTCACATGTATGTAACGGAATTTTCGAACAATATTTTTACCAACTTTAAAGGTCAGATAAATTCGAAATTGTGTACACTTGTCAAGGACCGATGACAATACAATAATTTAATAATTGTGTTCCATTGTCCTGGTCAGGAGCATCAGGATTAATGATTTCCCATTTCCAGATTCAGCAACTAATTTCAGACCCCTTTTTCAAAGTTTTTTGCGACTAAATCAAGTTTTGGGAGTTTTAAAAGTTTAAAGTTACAACCAAAATTAAAAACCCCTTGGGTATTCAGTTCTAATAAAAAAAAACCCTTTTCAGATTAATTCATCAATGAATTAAAATGACGTTGAATAAACGGTTTTAAAAAAGCTGAAAAAACGCTTTTATTGTAGTTTAAACTAAAAAAAGAAAAAAAAAAATTATCCCCAAAAAATAAAAAACACGCTTTTTTTAGTTAATTGAACTAAAAAAATAAAAAATAATTTTTATAAGAATAAAATTATTAAAAAGGGGAAAGGTACGATTTGCACAATTTTTTTTTTTTTGGGGTTTTCAAAATTTGTTTGGTTCCTCCCTATGTGCAATACTTTTAAAACAGATTTTTTAAACCCAAAAATTTTATAAAAAACTAACCCTTTAATTTTTAAAAAGGAAAAAAATATTTGTGGGAAATAATTTAAAAAGCTAAATTCCCCCTCAAAAAATTTCAAACCCTAAAATTTGGGTTTTCAAGTAAACAAACCACGTATAACAAAAAAATTTGGGATGGGGTTTTTCGATAACATGATTGGTATCCGTACAATATTTCTTTTATGAATGCTTATTGAAAATTCCTTTAAAAAAAAGTAAATTCTGATTAATTATTTTTTTTAAAAAAATATATTGCTTTTTATTCAAAAAAGCATCAAAATTTTGTTTTCATGTACTATTAACCCCAAAAAGTAAAAAAAAATTTAAAAACAAATTAGGCCTAAAAAAAAATCCTTTCCCTTTTTTAAAAGAAAACAAACTGGTTGTTTTATCTTTTTTGAGATAAGTCCGTTTTAAAAAATTTTGAATTTTCCATAGGAATGTGAATAAAACTAACATAAAAAATTTAAATAATTCTGGTTTTAAGTTTAAAACTTTAAAATTTTTTAGGGGTTAAAAAAATAAATATAAAAATAATTTAGACTAAAAATTTTAAATTTTATTTTTTTTTCCCTTTTTGGCAATTAAATCTTCCCGGGATTCCCCTTTAAAAGGGAAAAATTTAAAGCCTTGTGGTAAAAAACAAATTTTTGTGATAATATCAATTGCTATAATTTCTTACTAGTTCTATTCCCAAATGCCCGAGCTAGTGTAAAAAAAGTAGTACACACTTATCCCACCTTTTTCCACAATAAAATTGAAAAAAAACCCCGTTCGCAATTCTTATATTAAGAATTATTTTTTTTTTACTTTTTAGCGGGTTTTAAAAAAGCGGGTTTTTTATAGTTTTTTAAACTGTAATTTTTTTATTTTTCTTTTCCCTTTAATAAGCCACATACGCGCGCCTATATGTAGAACGGTGGCATTGGTTCGCTAAAAAATTTTAATCGGCATTTAAGTGGTTAATACAGATTTGTAAGTCTCTCATTTATAAAAAAGATTTCGCAAAATAAAACAGTGCTATTGTAATTATAAGAAATGTAAACAAACACATTTAAAAAAAAAACTTTTATATTGTTAATAGCAGTGAAAACTTACTTTAATGCATACTTCTTAATATTACACAAAAGAAAAACTACTGCGTCGAGTAAAACTAATATCATGTTGGGAATTCAGTTATACACGTTGCAGCAATTTAATGTATAACATATTTATTATGTTATCTTTCAATTGAAGATATTCTTCTTAATTTAGTTACCCTTAATTAGGATGATTGATTTTATTAGCAATTAGGCAAAATTCTTGAAAAGACGAACTAATATTCAGTTTCTGCATGTTATTTGTGAGGATTGAAATTTTAAAATAAAGTAATTTGAAATCAATATGATTAAAACTTATATAATTAATGGCTAATGCTATTTAAATAATAACTAAATACTATTAAAGGATTACGTATTAAATATTTATTACATTTAAAAAATTATCTAGGTTTAATTTATTTAAAACATTCTGATTTACCTTTTTTAAAATTTTAACCAAATTTTTTTTTTTTTTTTAATTTTAATTTTTTTTTTTTATATAATTTTACAAAAAATTCTCAGTCTTTGGTTTTAAAAAAAGTTTTCAAAAAACCTTGTAATTTTTTGTTAAAAAATTTTTTTGGTTTTTTTTTTTTAAATTTTTATAAAACTTTTCACTTTAAAACTAAAAAAACTTTATTTAAAAATAAAAAGTTAATTTTTTAAATTAAAAAAAATTTCCTTTTCTTAATTTTTTTAGATTTCGCAAAAATTTGATTTTATCACAACAAAATATAAAATTACGTTAAGAGGTTAAGAAAGCATATTTTTTAATGTTTATTCTTTTGTTCAAAATCATAAAAATTAATAAATTGTTAACACTTTCCGAGCAAGATGTTTATTATCTTAAAAAACTTTAGTAAAATCTACAAAAAGTTATTTCTTGTAGCCATAAAAATACTTAGTTTAGAAAAAATGTAGAAATTACTAAAAATGATCAGAAAAAAGGATAAAAACCTCAGCATTTAAAAACTACATATTTTGGAGAACTTCTGTTTCCTCAGATTGAGACAAAAATTGCTACTTTTCATGCATTTGGTTTTCGGGTAGGTAATGAAAGTTCCCAGATGGTTTAAGACGATTGAAATGAAAAGACTACTAAAAAATTGGTGTCGTTTGGATGTACGAGCCGTGATTAGATTTTTATGGGCAAGGAATGTGTCCGCTTCTACAATAAGCAGACAATATGTAGTGAAATTGTGTCACATTTTCCAATCAAGCATACAGGATGTCGAAAGCCCCAAAATCACATCTACGGACCGGCCAAGTTCTTCAACGACAGAAATCACCACGGCACAAATATTAGAAATGATTCTAAATGATCGACGGGTAATTCTGCGTGAAATCTCGTCAGAGTTCTGACTGAGCTGTGGTCGTGTGTATCGTTTATAATGTGCTAAGATATTCCAAAACAGTGCTGTAAAATCATCCACTGAGACATAGCTGAATGGGCAGAGACCTAATTTCTACCAAGACGAGTTAAACAAGTTGGTTGTGCGTTCTCATAAATACCAAAATAGACTTGGTGGTTATGTCAAAATATGATAGGCACGTATAACCCCTTAATTTCCTTTTGATTTTATGTCTATTGTTGATAAATGTTTTCTCCTTTATTCGATTTTTAACCTTTTCTTCTGATCACCCCACTTAAGTATTCATTACTCATGTTAAGGTACGTTATTTTTAATTTTAATTATGCTCACATGGTAATGCTTCAAAATTCGGTCGGTGTCTCTTTATAGTTAAAATATAAAACCACAATATTATTTAATAAAAACATCATTTTTATAGAAAAAAGATGAAGATTAAACATCACATAAAAATATGTTTTGTGTTGTCATCAACAAACATGACATTTTATAAGAGATTGTTAATATTTATGCCTTATTTATGCATTCTTTTTTTCGAATATTTATCTTTTGATATGCAAAACAGTTTTAGTTTTTATTCCTTCTGATATGTCATGATTTTGAAAGGTTTAAAATACTTGATTGAATTGTGGTGTACATAAAAACCGCAAACAAGCTTGAAAGTAAATTTGAATAGTTAATAAAATTTAGAAATCTGGGAAGTATATGGATATATATATATATATATATATATATATATATATATATATATATATATATATATATATATATATATATATATATATATATATATATAAAAGATTGGGAAGAAAATTTTCTGCTTTCCTCGGCTGCATATATATAAATACAATGAATTTTTAAGATAAGGTATGTGAATCAATTTACCATTTTATTTAAAATATACGTTTTCAATACATAAGTTTCTTTTTGATAAAATTCAGAACTCAATATTCATGTTTGAACGTAGATATTTTAATACAATCGTTATTACCACGATTAAAAGACTAGTAATCTTAGTTAAAATAGCATATATATAAATAATTTCATTGAAATTGTTTATATATAGGCTATTGTTTGAGGAGGATAGAACTCGCAACATTTGGTTCCGCACGTAACACACCACTGTTCCAAAACGATCTCTTCAGTACGGATGCTGCCCCTGGTATGTATAGATACCACAACTACACACTCCCCTACCAGTGAGTCGATGGATAGGTGGACGATTGTTATAGTTAATATTAAGAGCATGTGAATTGTTGCTGTTGCGTCAAGTGTGTCTGACGGCCTTGTTTGCTGCGTCAAGTGCGTTTTTCTTAGTTCAGTGTTCAGGTCACCAATCAAGAGGATAAAACTCGTGAACTTTGGTTAAGTAAACACGTAATATACCACTGGACCAAAATGATCACTTCACACCGGAGGCTGTTACTGGTTTATATAAATACCACCACTACATGTTTTTATTAGTCTCTTGTGAAGTATTAATAAACCTTTTCCTTTATTAGAAGAAACATGGATTACTAGATTACCTCAAAAAAGTTAAATATATGTAAAGAGTATGTATTTTGCAATCCGTTTAAACATTTTTTAAATATTGCATGCAGAAGGGTTTTGATTTTATAAATAGTTTTTCTGTACTTTTTTTGGGGGGAAAAGGAAATCATTTATACCTCATCTGCCATAATCATTGATCGCACATTGTTAAAAGAAACTGGGACTTAATAAATTAGAAATTTATGAGATTAGTAACAGGTATATTTGTGTGAGTGTAAACATTACGAAAATTTTTAGAGATATGCTTAAAAACAGATAAAGTAAAATTTAAGTATTTTGACTTTTGCATCAAAACATTCGGTAAATATTTATGGTGGGGCTGTTTCAAAATATGGTAATCACGCTTTTTTTTAAACAACTATTAGAAAAATTTAAGATTTTTATGTTATTAGAAAAATTAAGGAATACTCAATGCAAATAACAAGTTTTGATGAACTTAATGAAGGTATTACAATGTTAAAAAATTGAACAGTTATTAACCAGATAAGTTCTGTAAAATTACAAGAATGGTACCATTTACAAAATATATAGATATTACAAAAGTTGTTTAAGAAAAAAAAAGTATCACCCACAATGGTATATATTTGTAATAGTACACCTATGTATTGACTGTCTACCTTGAAAATGTCGTTTTTTGTCTACATAAGGCATGTTTTTTATTTCAAAACCTTATAATTCGAACATTTTTCTTTTCAAAACGGTTTTTCTTTTTCCTTTACGCGAAATAGAAATAAAGTTATAGTGTGATTTTAAAAAAACATCACTCTATTCAAAAGGGCAGTAAGTTAAAACTTTAAATGAGTTTTTCTCAAACTTATGTTTTCGGAAAAACTCTTTACCAGATACATGATATATTAAGAACCAAACCAGATATCGTTATGAAATTTTCTGGGAATGTTTATTATACTTTTTTTCATAAAGTGGATTATAAGTTTTGTTATAGGTTAAATAATTTTTCATTTAGGGTAGTTTTTATAAAGAAAAAACTTAATAATATGAAAATTTTGATATTTTTTATGTATAAATTTCTGTAATTTTTTTGTATTTTAATATTTTTCTTAGATTTTGGTTCATTTTGAAGAGCATCGTAATATGCATGATGTGTATAAAGAAAATCTTGATAATTGTATTAGAAAGTTTTGTGCAGTGTTACCCGTTTTAGTAAAATTTGGTAAAATTTTAGCAGAAACAACCAATTTTCTAAAAGAAACAATATCTATTTACAAAAGTTTTCTATTGTGCATTTTACATGGCTATTATTTTTTATTTTGTTTCCTACAAAAACACTCAATTTGTTTGAAAATTTGTCTCATAAAATTTGTATCCAAGGTAGGAAGTGACCATAGAATTGTCTTGACTACCTTCAAGACACTTTTTAAAATATATAAATTTAATTAAATAAACATTTTTTTTTATTTGAAATGGGACATAAAGTAAATTCAATACAGTTTTTACAAGTTCGGAAATTAATTTTGCTGGAAATATTAGAATTTTGAATTTGGTGAAAAAATTGCAGTTTAGGTAAGAGTTATTATTGAAAATTCAATTAACATATTCTCTTATAAATATTTATACGGTATAAATACTTAAATTAGTATCTGTTTGTTTTGCGCTATAAAATTTGTAAATACTTCTAAAAGTGTTTGAGAAATATATGTCCCAATTTTACACTTGAAAACTCAATTTTTACAAACACTAATGTTATTTTCTCACAAAGAAGTGCAATAAATAAATAAATATACACAGAGATTAGATTATAGACTAGATAACTTCAGATAAAAACTAAATAAACTTATTTTCTAGAAATTTCAAGTCAATATCTTAAAAAATTCTGTAAGTGAACTGTGCCGTGAAGAAAAAAATTGAAAAACATGGTTTCTCAAGATACATTTAAAGATTTTAATACAATATGAAAATTTTCTACTAATTGTACACTTTTTAAAGCTCTCCATATTTATATGACTCCAAGCTCTTTAGCTTCATGTAAAACAAGTTGGCCATTTATTTTACCCCTTTTGTTGTTTTCTGGAGAGTTTTTGAAGACTACAACAATTGTCGTTTTTAGCAAATTTTGGTGAAAAATTGCAGTTACGACAAATCTTGTACTGCTGAATTCACAATAAATATATTCAAATAATATTTTATACAGATACATAAATGTATGCTATCTGTGATAGGAATCAAAAATTTGTAATACTTTTTTGGAAGTTTTTAAATATGCCAAATTTTATGCAAACTCAATTTTAAAAAATTAATGCATTTTTTTTTCATAAAAAGCAGTGAGGCATAAATATATACACAGAGATTGAATTTTGATTCTTAACACAGATAGAACTACATAAAACATGTTCTGAAAATTTAGATTTAGTATCTTAAAAATATTTTGTGTATGAAATGAAAATCTTTATCATGAAGAAAAATAATGAATAACAGTTCTCAGCAAAAACACATTTAATAATTTTAACTCTAAATAGTACTTTTCTACTTTAAAACATTTTCAAAACTCCCCATATTTATAACAGCCCTTTTTGGCTTCGTTTTAGCTAATTTGGACTTTTTTATGGCTTTTGCTTTTTCTGGTGAGTTTATTTGATAAATGACTAGCGTTTCGATTTTTTGAATTCTCTCTGTGTCGGTTCTGCATACCTGTTTTTTTGGAGTGTCATTATGAATCAATTTCTAAACCTAAATAATTAAATACAGGCAACAGCCCTAAATGACTTAAGAATTGCTATAAGATGACAGCAATGTATGAACCAAAAACAAAAGTTTTTATGAACAAAAAATTTCTTTCGAGCAAAACAGACCACAATACATTACCAGCTAAAGCTTTCATTGGCGACGGTCATAGCGAAGGCATTTTTAGCAACTCTTCTGGGGATTAACTTCATCAGTAAGAGCTTTATCACTTTAATCACTGGATTTGAAAGACCTGCTGTTTTGTCTACATATGATTTTCGTCATAAATGCTTGTTTTATACTTGCACCAGCTGTCAGCACTTTCTCTGTTGGACGCATTGCCCATGCGACAGGATTTTGGTGCCACAAGGCGGCATTTGAAGGGCAGCTAATACAGCGGGTGCGTGCTGGGGCGTAACGGCTGGCTTTAGGATGGCAATCCCATAATAGTTCTGGTTTATCAATAAAATTTATCGGATTTAATTTCCCCTTTCCACCAGAGGATAACTGGTATTCTTTTTTAGTTTCCTACATTAAAACATTGAGCCTACTCTTTTTGTATATGTCCCTGCTACATTTCCAAGTTTTGTGACACTGTTTTCATCATATATATATCTTTCATGGCAAAAGCCCTTTGAATCTACCATCACCATAGTACTCGGTGTGTGCAGGTCTCGTTTTGATTGGTGACTTTCAAAAATTCTGAAAGCTCCAACGAGAGAAACTTCCATGTTTAAGGATCCCTTACATAATTTGAACATTCACATGCTCCAGATTTCGTTTCCATTTCACACATTTTTTGCAATACTGTGTCCTGTTACTTTAGATCTAAATTTTTCCAGTATCAAAATGGAAATAACTGAAACCAACCATTAAGTGACATATGATACCTCCGCTGTCATATTACCCATCTACCAGAAACACCACAAAAGCTGTACTTTTTAAAATTTCACTTCTTTAGATGCAGCTTTCATATTTTCTTTAAACATAACTGTACTGCTTCAGTTGAGGTTCATAAGGCTCTTATGAAGGTATTTTTTAAATGCATGACAAATTTAAAGTTATATAACAACTTCTTACCAGCTTCTTAAACCTCTACTTGAAATCAATCTCATTTCAAATACAATAAAAGTGTGAAAATTTTTATTTTCTTTAGGGTAAAGTAAAGCCAATCATGTATCCACAACTGAAAAGAAAAAAAGTTAGAGCAAAAGTCCCCCTGAATCTTCGGTTTCAATCCAGTTGCATAACTTTCCCGGGAAACCGGATTGAAAAAATTTCCCCCATAAAAGTTTGGGAAATTAATAATTACATTCCCGGAACCATAAATTCAGGTTCGGGACATCAAAACTCCTCAATTTCGCCTCATTTTGACGTATTATTACTGTTTTGTGCTAACTTGAAACATATTACCATAAAACTTTCTCTTTCTGGCACTTTCGTCAAGCTTTCGGCATTTTTTAAAATTTAAACACAATCAAATAAAACTTAAAAAAAATGAAAATGAATGAATAAACTGTAAAAAAATTAAAAGTAAAATAATAATTAAGAAAACGCTTTGAATGAACAATGTAAACAAACTATAAACGATAATATTACGCATGTAAAAAAAGCTTGAATTAAAAAAAAAGTTTCCAGATTAAAAGTTTAAATTTAAAGGATACGTTGATCTATATTTACAATAAATTTAAATATTTATATTGGAAAAAATCACGAAAAGACGTTCAAACTATTTGTTTACATTTTTTTCTCTTTAAACACCCATTTCCCGGTTTTTTAAAAAAATTTCCCTTTCCCGGTTTACTAAATAGCTATAACTTAGCTTCTAAATATCGTAGGAACTAAAATAAAAATATTTTTGGAATCTTAAGCGTATAGGCTATAATATTAAAACATAAAAAAAATTTCGAAAATTTTCTCCAAACCGAGGATTTTTGGGTAGTCACATACCTTAACTCATTACAATTCTTACAACTATAAATAAATGCATAAAAATATACTAGACAATTCTAAGAAATGTAAAAATACATTTCAACATGCAATTATTTTATTTACGTATATGTATAAAATATTTTTTGGTCTTTTGGCTCATTAAATTAAATATTAAATACATTCTTTTCTAAGAAAAATATGCATTAAAATTGCACAAGAAAATAATCAATGTAAATAATGGAAACTACAAATATACTAAGTGAAATATGAAAGATGAATTTAAGACAAATGTGATTTAGAAAATTAGATTTCGCTATTACAAAAATAACAATTTTATGTTGATAACAAAAACAGTTGATGATAATTTAAGAAAATATAAGTATATATTAGAGTCAATTTATTTGTCTTATACGCTTATTATAATTGTCAATGAATTTTTTTAGCACACATTTATTATCTTCATTTGTATGTAACGGAATCTTTGAAATCGATTCTTACGCACTTTAAGAGAGCAGATTAATTCAAAATTTTGAACACATGTGAAGGAGCAATGGCAATTTAATAATTCAATAATTTCGTTCCATTTTTCTGAGCAGGATTATAGATTTCCTATTTCTAGATTTGGCGAGTAAAAGATTAAGTTACAACCCTAAAGCGAAAATACACATGGTTAATACAAATACAACAAATAAAAAAAGTGTTCTTTATGTAAGATTTTTACTTTTTAGTTTAATTTCTATAAAAGCGTGTTTTTTTTTAAACTATAATTTTTTTTCACCGTGTGCGTACTATTATCACTTCCATATTTTATAAATTGTATAAAATATTCCTTTTTTTAAATTAATATTTGTTAAGTTCTCCTCACCAAGTGTCTATTTTCATAACTTAATAAAAAACTACATGCTTTTAAAAATATTTTACAAATCTGAAATTAAATTTGATTGATAAGAGGTCCATCTGGCCTTGAGAATTGTAATTTTGCATTACACAATTGAAACCTAATGTACTGTTGTGATATTTATACACATTTATATAACTGCATGACATTTATATTACTACTCTTTCAAGACAATAATGGTCTTCTAGATTGCGATATATCTCTGAAGCTCAGCCTTCCTAAAGGTGTGTTCTGTGTTAAAATATTCATGTTTACATTCGCTGGATTTCATATTTGTGGTTAAAGATGGCGATGCAAATGCTTGGTTTTAGTGTAAACCTTATCGCGAATCCTTTATATTGGATCTTTCTCCCCACTCTAGATAGAGAAATTTGGGAAATATTTTTCAAGAAAGCATTTCAGCCTGAAGCATTTTTAATACCAAATAGCATTTACGTTATTAAAGAGAGTAAAATGAACAAAAGCCCACTAGTACCTCCAGGGTTAAGTATGCATCGGGGTTTTACACAGCAGTTATTAATCTTAAACAGGTCAGAATTTGTGTCAAATCTTTGATGCCCTTCTTTCTTTGTACTTGGCGATTCCACCGAGAGCGTAAAAAATGTTTTTCTTTTGTAAAAAGCGCTATAAATAAAAATATCCTGATGTCGAAAGTAATTGCTTCCTTTGCTTAATAGGGAAAATATTCTCGTGGAATATTTTTATCCTTTTATTAATCATTTCTTAGCTTTCGTCTGAAACCATGCCATGAAAATATTTTGATCTTGTTTCCCAGATGAGGGGGGAAAATAATATTTTTAAATTACGATACTAGGTTCTTTTATGCGAAAAATTTTATGTTTGAGGAAGGGGAAGTGTTTTGAGGAAGACAACAGGGGGTACTATTGTCTAGGGAAACTGTTGAAATTCTTCAATAGTGCGCCTAGTGCATTTTTTAAAAAAAAAAAAATCTTACTATTAAAGATAATATGAAAAATTTGTGTCTTTATTTTAATGATAAATCTATAAGGTGAGGAAATGCATGCAAGAATTACGCACGCCTTGATTTTTTTATACCATTTATTGATATTTAATATATTATAACTAATTTTTAATGGTAAAGAGTTCAACTTTCTAGCAAGTCAATTTCTAAGGAAAATGAAACATTTTTAAGTCAGAGATGTAAGATAAATATTTATTTAGGAATGACTGAAAACTCTCTATAGATGATACTTTTTAGAAAAACTTATTTGTGTAATATGACTTCAAAAAGATTATTTACGTATATACATAAACCAATTATTGAAATATTTATATCATTCTCATTAGATATCAGTTTAAGCATTACTCTTTTAATTTTGGCTGTCTTGTGTTCAAGATCCTTATCCGAATTAAAATTTATGTTTAAATTAAAAATATTCTTATATTGTTATAAATCCATGTGTTTAATATATATTTGTGATAATTTTATTGCAGATTCAAACACATTCTACAAATGCACAATCTGTTTTTATCTTAAAATTTGTAATGTGAAAACCCCATTTAACATTACAATTTAAAAAACAGTAAAAGGAAACTATTTTACTCCAATTAAAAATTATTAATTCAGATATAAATTAAAAGTATTGTTTTTTTCCAATCTAATGGGGCTACGGATTAGTATGAAAAAAATGTATTGTATACTCTGCTACCCTTAGAATTTTGATATAAAAGTATCGTTTTATTGAAGTAAATTTCAATCTTTAAAAAGTAATTGGAAGTTATGTTAATCATGGACTTTAAGTGGGAAGAGTCTTAAAAGGAGAAAAGGACAAATGTCATAAATTAATGCAAATGAAACATATTTAGTACTACAATTATTCTAGTGAATCTCTCTCATTATACCTTGTCTGGAGTTTGATTTCCTGTAATTAAACCTGTAAAACAGTCTTCCCCTCATGTGGTTTATGTCTTGTAATTAATTTGGGGTCTCTTTTAATGTTATTGCAAGTTAAAGTGCCACTTTCTTACAAAGTAAATATCATATATTAATGATGGTGGTTATATGTGAAATAAAATTAAAATATGAGGATATTATCAAAGGATTGCTGATAATTTGATAGCATTACGGGGCTTATTTTCATTGACATAAATTATTGCAGTTTTCTTTTAGAATAAGAACTCGAAGGGCTTATTAATTTATATCACACAGTGAATTCCTCTGAGAGTTCTTACTTCCATATGGTCTATGTCTTTGTCTGGACCTTGGGAACCAAGAAGTCATGATCGCGAAATCGTGGCCAGAGTTTTCGAATCGTAGATTTGATTATTCGTGCCATTGAAGTTCCTGTAGAAAGGTTGATACACGTTAAATATATCAAGGCTCAAAGTCCTCCCATAGACAAGGTGCAGAAGCTTGGGGAGGTGTTGCCAGCTCAGGTGTCATCTTTTTCACTTTCCCGTGGTTCAGAATGACAAGGTACGTCACCAATATCACGTGTGTTGCTTCAAAGTGTGATGCAAATTAAAATCAAATCAGATACATCTGCCTGTTTTTCAGATAATCATGGTTTTCGATTCTTATAATGTATTCGCGTTGTGTTGTACCTTCCAACTCTATCAATCAGTTATAATTGTATTTGAGTTTTGTGATTTCATATTGCTGAGTTGGAATGCTCTCTCCTCGGGTTTGAACCAATATCTTTTTGAATAGGATTCCTCATAGTTACCAATTCAAACTTCAGATGTATAGCAGCAAACCGTGTTACTAGATTAAAAATAATGCGTTTTTATGAACAGACCTCCCTGTTGTGAAGGACAGAATTTAGAGAATCTCTTTTGCGTGATCTTTAAGGTACCTTCCTTTAAGAGTTTCACAAATATTGTTGGCAACCTCGTCATAATTTAAGATCAATTTCTAGATTTCAAAGTGCAATGCTCGTATTTCTACGTTTAATAGCAATCCGCTTGAGACATTTATGCAACATTTCTTTAACATAAATCCCCGACATAATTCCGCTTTGTTTTCAATAAATTCTAGAAGATATTGCAAGATTTAATTCGTGTATCATTAAAAAAAAATTAGATACTTAAATCTTTCGGATTCTATAAACACAGAAAAGTTCAATAAGACTCACGTATTTTATTCTCCAAGTTACACTACAATAATAATTTTAAGTAGTACATGAGGTAATTTTTAAAGAAGATTATATTCGTATGGCCATGAGCTCCTAGTTTCAATCTTCCATTAATTCATCAACATTCTGCTCCCAAAATGATTAATTATAATTAATTTTTTAGTTATGTAGGGGATAACTCGACCTTGTATTATAACTTTTATTATGACCCCATATGAATGTTCTGCAATAATATTGTTTCGAATTTTGTGTAAATGGTGTAAATAATTTGTATTTGAGTGTTTGATGCATTTATAATACTCTATGTTATATTTATTTCATGTTAAAATTGTACATTCACAAGCAATGCCGCCCCTTACTTTATAATGTCGATTCAATGAGAACTTTGCGAAATCTTGGCGGGAGAGCCAAATTGGCATCATTTTTGGTGACCAAGTTGACGGCATTTTGGTGATCATTGTGGCGTCATTGGCGAACATGTTGCGAGTTCGGAACCCTCTGGATTCTTCTAGAAAGTAGTGGATCTCTCCTTTAACATCACGCTCGATGACACGAGTGGTTATATTTCTGGAAGTTTCTGCCACGCTTATAAATAGGAGTGCCAGCCTCAACTATTCAGTCTGATTTTAACTAGTGAAGAGTGAACATTGTTTTATCTAGCGATTAGCTCGTCAGTGCTTGTGAATAATCTTTTACTTACGCGTATTACACTGATGATTGTATTTGATTGCTGTTGAAGGTGTGACGACCTTCGGAGGTTTACTCTGTGAATATTGCTGCTGAATCCTGTATTTAAGGATTGCACTTTTGATAATAAATTCAAATCGCTCTTCAAGAAATGTTTATTTTCTTTGTGATTGTTTTGCATAAAATCTCCGAACCCGGCTCTATGTAACAATATTTTAGGATTATACTTTTTATACAAATATATATATATATATATATATATAATATTATATATATATATATATATATATATATATATATATATATATATATATATGAACTAAATATGATATGAAAATACATTAAACGTTGTTAATGAGTGATCGATTGATATTTGTGTTAATTAAGAATTATTATCAAATTAAGAATTTAGGTATAATTCAACTATTTTATAACACGTTACGTAACACAAGGGATCAAAATAATCAAACTCTTAGCTTTTCTAGATGATTATAATGATTTTATTTCACTACGCAATTTATTCAGTCCCATTTAATACCGTTGCTGCAAATGTAACAATGCAATTCATCTTCTTTGATAGTAATTAAGTAGAAGACTAAGCACATCATTTGTTATCGAAGTCGTTTTTCTTGTATCCAATGCTAGCAAGAGACCATTAGAAATTAACTTTCTAAATAGTAGCATATTTATTTTTGTGTGTTAGTCTTATGACATGTAAATCGCTCTTTCTCTCACTCACTTTTTTCAGTACTATAACGTATTTCCCATTGAACCATAACATATAGTAAAATAATTTTATGCTAATATCAACTTCAAATATGAAACATTAGGAAAAAATAAATTGTTCTTTTAATTAGTAGCATTCTTCAGTGTCACTTACATATGTTGTTTTTTGAATCCTTATTTATTATATAAAATCAATATACTTAAGTTATCCGACTACGTTCGGAACCGTGATTTTAAAAAAGTGCATAAATGGATAATTTTAGTGATATTTAGTGTCACTTAGATAAGAATACATGTATAAAATGGTTTTAAGGACATTTTAACAAAACAAATTATTTAAATACAATACTTCGGCAAAAAATTGACTTAGAATAACCTTTTTTTCAAAATGTTCTCCTTTTGTTAAAAATGCTTCTATTATAATATTTTGCCTGTATATAGCTCAAAGCTCTGTACAGAGGCTCAACTACGAATTTTGAAAAATTCACATTATTTTCAGAGTTACTACCAATTGAAATAATTATGGACGTTTTTTTCTCATAATTTCTCCCCTCTGTTGTCATAAAACATGGATAAACCCACTTCTTAAGTTATATATTTCAAAAATTCTTGTTGAGCCTCTGTACAAAAGTCTGAGTTATATACAGGCAAAATATATTATTATAATAGAATCATTTTTCACAAAAGGAGACTATTTTGAAAATGGGTCATTCTATGTTCATTTTTGTCAAAATATGGTACTTAAATAATTTTTTACTGTAATAATATTCTTAAAACAATTTTATATACGTTTTTAAATCTAAGTGGTACTAAATATCATAAATATTATCCATTTATACTCTTTTGCAAAATCACGGTTCCGAACGTAGTGGATATCTTAAAATCATGTTTATGCTAATGATGAAAATCACATCTAACATAATAAAGAAGAAAATAATATGAAATATTGATTATATATGTCCGCCATTTCCTGGGATGCAAAACTGAACTCGTTTCTAGTACATTTTGAGAAGTGCATTCAAGACGTATAATTTGAGTGATGGCTATTTTTAGAATTTTTTTTTGGTTGATTATCTTCTGTTAGTACTTAAACTGTCCCCACAAATAATAAATAAATGTTCAGATCATAGAAAAAAGTGGTTAAAGATTACTCGAGATGAATCAACCATCAAAACTGTTCTTGAAGCATGTTTGTGATTTCATTACTCCTGGTACGGGCAAACTGTTTTTCTCTTGTTGAGATCCAGAATCTCGGTCATTCATTTCTGATGTTCAAACTGTTTGATATATTTTCTGTTTTAATTTTCACCACCCGCTGACTCAAATCGAAGTTTATCAATCCACATGATATTTTTCTTAAGATTTTACGACTGAAATGTTTTGTATTAACGAAAGATGAATTGTGTTGTTGCTTATTCATATTATTGCATACTCACTTAACCCTTTAAAATTCAAAAAAAAATAACATTTTTTTAATTTCTATAAATTTATGGTTTCTCTGTGAAACCAGTGAACATTAACGGTTTATTGTTCCTACTCAAACTGACCAATCCAAAAAAAAATTATTTAGAATAAAATCTCATATTTTATGACCATAAAATGTTTATATTTTAACAAAATTAATTAAGGAAGAAAAATTTTAAAAGTTTTAAATAATTTTTTAAAATCTTTCTGCACTTTATAAAATTTTTTAACACAAATTTGCATAAAACTACATATATTATACATTACACATGCTAAAAATAATGTATACTTCTTAATAAAAAATTGCTAGTACATATAAATTTTCCATCCATCATTATAAAGATAGAATATTTAAATCTATTACGTAGACACAGGGTCGCATTTAGACATATGCAACATGTGCAGCTCCACCGAGTGGCAGAATTTTAGAGTGCGGATAAATATATTTAAATATAAAAATTTTTCACCATAATTTTAAAGTAAATAAATATTTTGCCAAACTTGTAATAAACAGTGCTTCTGAAAGTCAGATGCTGAGAGAATTTTTGCTTTAGCACGGGCGCTAAGAGACTTGCAATACCGCCTCTTACTGGAGTTTGGTTTCGCGGTGAAACCATAAATTTTAATTTCCTTTTTCTACTATTATGTTCACTTATCAAAATGATTGAAAGTCCTAGTTAATAACTTGAAAGATTCATAGTAAGATCGCGTGCTATAGTTTAAAATAACTATTTTTTTAAATATTTTTAAAGCTAATGGGTTTTACTTAAGTTAAAGTGACATCAATATTTTCTTATTTAGGAGGCCTCAATTGTTAAATATAGCCATTGTGCTGACATTTATTGTTAGGGAAAAGAACAAAAATTCAAGAACAGCTCTTATTGGGATTAAAAAATTTAAATTTGATTTTTTAAGAAAATGTTTAATGTGTGGTTTCGGTGTGAAACCAATGAAAGTCAAAGGTTAATCACTTACAATATCAATCATTTAGCTTATTGGTCAAAGTTCTCAACATCTTTCTTAAGATCTAAATTCAAAATAATTTATTTCATTTAAACATTCTTTAAAGGGTCTCAGGGGTGTTAACTTAGTCTCGGGGGTGGTGAAAACACAAACAATTTTCAGAAAAATATAAATCTTTGAAATGAAAATTTAAGAATTCGAATGTTTTACAGATTATTTATAAAAGAATGAGACTTCCAAAAAATGTAAAATGTTTGAAGTATAATCATAATTTGAAAAATTATAAGTATATGGATGTAGGAAACATTTTTGTAAGAAATATTAAATTTTACGTTGCGCATCATATTTTTTAAAATATTAGCTCTAATTACTAGCACAATAAGACGATTTAAAAAGTTAGATGTATCCTTATTACACTGTAGCTATTTTTATATAAATAGAATTAAAAGTTAAAATTTTGTAAAAAAATTTAAAAAATACATTTTAAACCTTTTTTTTCAAAATTTAAATATTTTTGGAATACAAAGGATATATAATACTAAAATTAGGTAGGGTTTAAAGAGTTTGGTACATTTCATAGTTCGATGAAGTTTTATTCATCAAAGGCTACTATTTTACAAAATAGTATGTGCAACGTAAAATTTACTTAATATTTATTTCAGAAATGTTTCTTAGTTTCATATGCTTATAATTTTTAAAATTATGATTATATTTTAAACATTTTGTACTTTTTTGAAACCTAATTCATTTATAAATTATGTGTTAGAGATTCGAATTATTTAATTGTAATTTCAAAGAATTATAACTTTTGAAAATTGTTTGTATTTACCCCCTCTTCCCTTGAGACGCCTTAAATGTGGGAAACTCAGTTTACTATGAAGAATAGAATAATGTATATTATAGTTCCAATCGATCACAATTAAACTAAAACGTAAACTTAGATATATAAAAAACTATAAACAGGTGATATATATAATTTTACATTAAAATAAACGTGCAAGACTATTTTTATCATAACACTGCACCCTGATTTTAATCATTTGCGCTCAAAAATTTTTAATGTTGTTGAGTGTAAACGAATTAATTTTAGCGAAATAAATTAAATTTACATTGGTGGTATTTAATAATATTTTATTTAGGTATTATAATGAAAAGTCTTAAATTGTATAAACATTTATAAAGCGTGGTACTTCACATAACAATTTCCAATGCGCGGGGAAAAAACGTCTTTAGCATATTTAGCAAAACTAAATTGGTCTTCCTTCATCTCTTAACTTTTCTGCCTAAACAAACAACACAATCATTGTTTTTTTAAGCAGAATGAGCCACTAAAATGCGTAGAGTTCTCCATCAAATCACTTCAAACCTGATGTTGGAGCTTGATAATCAACAATCATGGTCACGGACTCTTGGCTTGGGATAATGTTGACAATGACTTAAGGGTAATTGGAGTAAGCAGATTTAGGGCTATCGCGCCCTATAGGGTCACATGGAGAAGACATTGTGAGACAGCCTTGGCCTGCAACAGGATGTAATGTTCAAGAAGAAGTAGAAGGCTGTGGTAGCCTAACGGTCATAGTTGCGGATTTGCAGCAGGTGTGTCATACGTTCGAGCCCCAGTACCACTCAGTAAATCTCTCAGTAAATCAGAGATTAAATCTCTGAGGGCTTCTTCAGTAGTCAGATAGGTGTGGTTTGGTAATTGGGAGAGTTAGGTGTCAGCTTAAGAGTGTTGACTTCTTTAGTAGACCATGGTTCAAAATTGCGAGGTCCCTCACCAATAACCCCCATCTTGCTTTTTAATGCTATGTTAATAAACACTAATACACCCAAATCTGTTAATGATCATTCTACCCCACCCTTCCAGTTATCCCAATAAGGGAATAACTAATTTACGTATATAAGGAGTTAAGAGTTATTTTGACATCACATGGTATTTTATACGCTTATATCAGTGAATTTAAATTCACTGCCGTTTTCTTTCGTGTTTTCATTATCAAATTTAAAACTCAATATTAGTGGATGTATATACTGAATTATAGTAAAAAGAAAATATCCATTTAACGGCTTGTAACCACTTACTGTGTTCTGATAAATTAACAAAGCATGACAGGCCGTTACTGAATGAGATCTCAAGTGCCATATTGTGTTTTACAATTATTTAATGCTAAAATCTACAGCCTGTTTTAGATTAAATTAATGTTGTTCTCTACAGCGTGACGTATAAGTTCTATAATAAATTTAGTATGTCATCTCCAGCATGACATGAGTGCAAAGAGTTGTAAATGAATAACAAAACTAAACTATTTGCATTTAAAATGCAATCTTATTTCATGGTATATTTAACGCCGGGGTGGCCAACCCCTTTTTGATAATAGTATTACTACCAGATATTAAATCATAATGCGTGCCACTTTCAACTCTTTCCAACAAATAAAAAGATATATAAAGGTGAAAAAAAATGTACTTATTGACTGACGGGATTTTTACACAAAAAGCATATATTTTTATGCAAGTCTAAATAGTGAAAATTTTAAAATAATATAATAAATATTTTAATTGTATTGTTAAGGAACATTTTAATTAATTTTATAACCTTTTTAAGTATGCAATAAAAATGAAAATCTTAAGACATTTAATTCTAATTTATTATTTAACAGTCAGTATGTGCTAAATGGATTTTGAGCTTGTTGCCTTTTTACCAAATCAACTATATTGGGATTAGTTCACGAAGATGCTGCCAAAATTATATGGTTCTAGTTGTATATCAGTTAATTTTAAGCGATATTATGGTCTTACATATATTATGTTCGTAATAGAAATTTTTCCCCACAAATATGCGTTGATTCAAAACTGAAACACTATCTGATAGCCAAATCGTGTAAATTGGAAAAATTTCTGTCGGTTCAAATTTTCAACATTCAATATAATTTGGACTCCTTGAGTTTAAATACATTTTTATATTTGCTTTCAAATCTGGTGTTGCATGGTTAAATCTCTAAGCGGTCTGCACGTCAAGACTTGCCATTCTGGAGATGCTTCGAAAATGCACCGCACGTATTTTTTTGCCATCATGTAGGTTTCTCAAAAGCGGTTGAGCCGTATTTTTAAGAATGCGGCTCGGCCGCTTTTGGTAATCTTGCTTGAAGGCAGACAAAGCATCTCTGGAATGACGGGATTTTACGTGCAGACCGCTTGGAGGGTTAAACCCTCCGATTTGGACTTCAGGGGGGGGGTAACAATTAACGTGCAGAAAAATTGAAATACGATTTATAAGAGATCAGAATCTTTTTTTCATCATTTTGAAAACTATCCAACCTAGTACTGAGTGAATCCTGCAAAATGAATATCAAATTTTTAATTCTATTATAACTCAAAGCTTTAATAACTTTAATAGATAGTTAATAATGCTCGACCTGTTTTTTTCTTCAAAATAGTGACAAAATGCAAGAGTTTATTTACTAAAGATATTTGACCAACTAGGGTAGGTGTAAAATGCAATATTTTCCCTGTAAGCTTAAATTTAAATTATTTAAATGTCTCATAATGTCGGTAAGATAAGCTTAATTACATAGCCAACCTCATTCTTGAGTAGCAAACACTCGCCAGAATGTTCCCGGTTTTCTTTCAGATAGTTTAAGACACTCTACCTCAAATTTCAAAATCTTGCGTGGGCACTTCCTTTAAGAAGCCAGCGAAGACAACAAGAAAGGCGAAATCTTTGGATGATAATTTTCTATAGTAATTCAATTAATTAAGTCTGTTTAAAATAAATTTTTAGTTTTTTTCCCCTGAAACAACCGCATTTTAATTAAATTGTAAAAAAAAAAGTTATTTATAATTATATTTTCAACTTTTCCAATAAGACTTCACGTACTACTGTTACAACTCCACTGTGCCACACAGTGGCACACGTGCCGCGGGCTGGCAACTCCTAATTTAACGTATGGGAGTATTATTTTTAATTTCATTTTGTCATGTCTTTGACGAATTCGAATGTTTATTTTTTTGAATGATTTTGGTGTACAATTACTGATTATAATATCCATTGATAATTGTTTAATTTTAAGTGATTATAATAAAACTATAATTAAATGCAATATATAGTGTATTAATTATATTATTTTAAATCAATTTAAAGTTTAATCATGACTGATTGAGTATATTCCAAGTTTAGTTTAATTAAAAAATTATATGTTAAAACATATTGGGACTGTTTTCATTTTGATGGTCTTTCGTAATTTAGTTCATTTAACGTATAGCATATTGCACGTAACTATTACAAATATCGAAAGTGTAGTTGCCTCAAAATGTTGATGCGTTATGGTTCATGATAATTAGTGACACACTGGCTTTTCCTTCAGAAACCAGGAAATATTATATGTCAGAATACTGGCCTGAATTTAAATGAATATAACTCATATTATGCAAAGCATCCTTAAAGTACTTAACCTAACAGCTTATAATAGTATTGTGTAAATTCATATTCATGTGTAGAACGAATGTATGAATTACTATTACAATTATATGTAATAGTTAGGAAATTTTGTTATACCATACATGAAATGAATGTAATTTGTTCATAATGTTGAACTTTTTGTTCGTGATTGAAGAAAAAAAGATAAGGCCAAGCAAAACCCTATTATATGATAACAATCAATTAAATATAAAATTGTTCTGTAAATATCCATCAAAAAATAAAATACATATGTAAAATGGTTAAGACATTCCATTGAAACCAAATTGATATTAAAAAAAACGAGACTTGCACTCAAAAAGTGTTTACATAAAGTATATCATAATTTTTTTATAAGTATTTTAATGTAATTAAATTTTGAAAAAGCTTTTGAAAAATATTGCTAATTTATTGGAAAGAAATCTAAGTATTCGTAATGTATCATATGAATTATGAATTGATAAAAACATTTAATATTTAAATCATAACTCTAGAATTTGTAAGAAAAAAAGATCATTTTATAAATAGTATTACTTCATATTGCAAGTCTAGTCCTTCAGACAGATATTATGTTACATAATTATTGCTGTAAATAGTCTGCGAATTTTTAAACATTTCATTTATATCTAAAATTTAATTAGTACTAATTAGGTTTATTCATTACTACGATATAATTACAAAAAATTTAAAATTTTAGAACGAAAAAGATAAAAAAGCTCTGGTTTGCTCCAATATATAAGAAGCGATTTTTTATGGCTTTTTTTTAATGTTTGAATAGTTTTTTTATTTTTTTTTTTATTATTAGATGGTGCCTAAGGTATCCGACTACATGCGACAACTTTTTTTTAAAAAAAAAAATAGGGATATGGAGATTTTTTTTCTGGATTTTAGATTTATTTAGTATACTTTAAGAAAAAAAGGCTAAAATTAAGAATAGGAAAATAAATTATTACTACTAAAATGGGAAAAAAATAGGTAAAAATTGGCAAAAAATTACGTAAACGGGGCCCACTCTGTACAAATAGTAAATGAACAAATTCTGAGTTTTTCAATTTTGATGTATTAATTTGCTATTCCTTTTTGAAATGACCTTGACGAGAAGAAATATTTTAATTTTTACAAAAAAATAGAGCTCTTTATCTTTGTTGTTATATGAAATGGCTTAAAAAACAGTGATTATATCCACATAAAAACTGTAAATTTTGAAATAAAACAGTGATTGTTAAATCTGAAGGTTAAAACACTTCTACTGTTATAAAGAACACAAACAAAAAACTTCAGCAAATCATTTTTAAACTTTTTTGAGAAATCACTGCCCTTTTGAGTTTTCCGAAAAAAACACATTTCGAGTGAAACGCATTTTTAAGTTTGACATCTTATGTAAAGTTTTAGCATTTGCTTTTACTTGTAGTTTTCCTTCTAGATAATGTAAAATAAAAACCTTTGTATGTTTGCTAATAAGATGGCCTATATAATTAATTGTCACACTTTTAAGAAAAATGATCATTTTAGGGTAGTCGGATACATTAAGTGACAAATCGTTGACATGTTATAAAGAAATTTACAAATATTCAATGCGTAGAATTACAACTATTTAATTAGAATCACACATGTCAAACGTGACACAACATCAAATACAACATTAAGTAGCATTTCTTACGATAAGGAAGACAAATGTTGACAAATAGTATCTTCAATATTAGCAATGATATCGGTTTGCTTCCGTGCACTTTTGGACCAAGAATCACTAAAACGAAAAGAACACCCGTGGTCAGATCAAGAGTTCTGAGGGACCTTGTGTTTGAAAATAATCGACTCGTTATGTGATATTCCCCAAATTTTGAGTCAAGAAGGCATTGAGCAAGTATAGATATGAAGGGGTGCTTCGTAATGGGACTTCGTTATGCACTGCTAGAATAATGTTATATTGTAAAAATGATGTGTAGAACTCACTAGTGATAAGAACTATTTTTAAAAAAGTCAATGTGACTTTCTCGAAGGAAAAACGAAGCGATTAAGAAAACGATTTTAAAGCCATACCAGAAGTTTTTTTCTTTTTTTTTTAACTGATACTGGGCTTTTAGAAGAAATGCATAATGGAAATCATGTGTCTTGAAAACTGTAAGTGCGTGCTTTGGCACTCTCAGACAATGTGAGACATGCTTCATCCATCCAAACACAGTATGATGCCAATAGTGATGTTAATTCATGTTACTGAATACTCAATTCGCAGAATATTGACAAATGCAACTTCCACTAGCTTTAAGTTGATGTGATTGTTTTGCGGTTTGCTTGAATATAATTCAGAGTCATTCGCAATGCTCTATCATTTCTATCTGACAAAAAATATTTTTCTTGAAGCTTATCGAACACTGCATTAACCATGTACAGAACTCCCCATATGCGTTGTACTATATTTTTGACTATTTGGGCAATATTATAAGATATTTAAGATCGAACCTTCTTCAGGACAAGAAACAAAATACTCGTGACTTCAAATTGCTTTAACATTTCATTTTTCCTTAATAAGCTTGCATACCATGCTTTCCTTAAGGTATCCGATTACGTTCGGAACCGTGATTATATAAAAGCGCATAAGTGGATAATTTTCGTGATATTTAGTGTCACTTAGATTAGAATACACGTATAAAAATATTTTAATGACATTTTGCCAAAAAAAATTTATTTAAATACAATATTTTGGCAAACAATTAACAGAATAACCTTTATTTCAAAATGTTCTCCTTTTATAAAAAATGCTAGTAAAATAATAATATTTTGTGTGTGTGTGTGTTTATGTAAAGTAAAGTATTCTCCAGAGAGTCTAAACTATTTTTTTTTTGAAAAATTCACATTATTTTCAGAGTTACAACCAATTGAAATAATTATCGGCTCTTTTTTCTTAAAATCTCTTTTCTGGTGTTGTAAAACATGGATACACCCATTTCTAAGTTATATAATTCAAAAATTCTAAATGAGCCTCTGTACAGAGGCCTAAGCTATGTACAGGCAAAATAATATTATAATAGAAACATTTTTCACAAAAGGAGAACATTTTGAAAAAAAGGTTATTCTAAGTTAATTTTTTGCCGAAATATTGTATTTACCGTAAAATGCGGCGTATAACGCGCACCGGTGTATAACGCGTCTCCTATACTTTCAAGCTAAATTTTTCAATTTTTAGGTAAATTCGCCATATAACGCGCACCTCCTTTTTAACGAAAAAATCTGAAGTATTAATATACATTGTTTTTATGTTTTGAAGTATTTTATTTGAGGTATTATCCCAGACTTTTGTAACAATAGTATACTTCTAGAATTACAACTGTTCTTGTTCATAAGGCAAGTCGTTTCTTGTAAATAAACAGTGTTTCGATACATCTAGAAGTAAATTTTTTTTATGCCCATCCTTTTTGTTATTTTTAAAGCTATCGTTTTTATACTCGGCGTATAACGCGCACCCTTAATTTTCGATCTTATTTTTGTGTTCAAAGTGCGCGTTATACGCCGGATTTTAAGGTAAATAATGTTTTTGTCAAAATGTCCTTAAAACAATTTTATACATGTATTCTAATCTAAGTGACACTAAATATCATTAAAATTATCCATTTATGCGCTTTTTTTTAGAATCAGGGTTCCGAACATAGTCGGATACCTTAATATGCTCGTAATGTTGCAATGTAATACTTTCTGATCTCTTATAAAACATTTTCACTTAAAGGTTTGTTTCGCCTAAAGACATCATATATTTGATGCAAATGCACATTTTATACCGCTTACTACTTCGCTTATTCCGACATCAAAAATGTGATAGTTGCATTTATGAGTCAAATAAATAACATTTCAAGCATTTACTTTTTATTTTATCAAAAGGAATTTACCAATAATTTTTTTTATCAGTTTTGGATAAATCGTAGCGTTTAACTTTAAATAATGTGAATTATTAATTTGTAAATGCTCACCCGGTTTTCTGATTGCATGTAGTATCTCAAGCTCACTGTGATTCAAACAAGTTCAAGATTATTTCTTGTGAAGAAAAATGCTTAGAAATATAAATCTCTATTTACATAATATTGTTCTAATACTGCTAATGTGTGAATGTAGATGTTGTTTTTAAAGCATATATATATTCTCTTAAAATCATGGTAAAATCTGTGAAATTACTCGGTATCGCTTATTGAAGATTATACTTACGTTACTTTAGAGAATTCGTTGTTTTAAGTCTGTGTGGATAGTACAGAATTAAATATTCGGTAAAATACTCATCAAATAATAATATTAGTGGAATAGAATTAATTCGGGAAAAAATATGTTGTTGTTTCTCATCTCCATGTCTAGCAAGCTAGATCAAGTCCATGATTCCAATCACTCTCAAAAAGTCTAGCACCATTAGAGACGGTATTTATAAAGATCTTGCTTTGTAAGCCACAGTGAAAAAAAAGTATCTAATATTATGCTTTCTAAACAGCACCCTTACTGAACATAAGGATTTAACTAATGTGGATGGCACTAAAATAGAACAAAGTATAAATTCAAATACTAAATAATCAATATACTAAATTTTGCTAAATGAATTTTTTTTTTTTTAATATTTTAGGCAGATTTTATTGTTATTTCAGAGTACATTTGAAAAAATCTAAAAATATATGTTGCATGAATGATAAATGATGCATACATTAAACATAATAATTAAATGTAAATATATATAATTAAGAACACGTATTTTTAAGACTGTCTAGTTACTTAAGTATTACTTTAAATGTTTTTTACAAGTCATTTTCCAAGCAAACTATTTAAAAATATTTTTCAGTCAGAGTTCAAAGAATCAATGACATAAAGTTTCAGCCTCATCAATCATATTTGAAAGGGAAAAAGAGAATCATTCTTTGGGGAAAAAAACAATACATTATCAATAACTTTAATAAAGCTGATTCAGCTTAGGGAAGAAAGAAGAAATAAATCAATAAGTCAAAACAATCAGAGAGATTCTCGTATGAAATCACTCACCCAGAAAACCTCAAATTTATGAAATAAATCTTGTCATAGTAAGCATTATTTTGACCAGTATAAGCAACTGCTATTGATCAAATAAGATAATTACATTAAGTATGACATATGTTATTTGAAATAAAAGATAAATAAATATAATTTTTTTTTTACATATTGCAGATATTTGTTTTTTTGTGTTTCATATAACAATGGAAAAGGCAAATTTAAGAGATATATTTATTTGAAATTAATTTTGAAATACAATATATCCTTATCTCAGCAGTTCTTTATTGAAGAGGAAATAGCTGATTAAAAAGCCTTCTGTTTAAGTCTTAAATTTGGTACATAGAATGAGATATTTTAATCAATTTTTAATGACAATAATTTGTGATTTCAGAGGCTTTTATATACTTTTAAGAGATAATTAATGAACAATTAATAGTTAATAATGTTAATTATTACTTTAATAAAATAAAAGTGAAGAAAAAAAATCTTCAATTCATTACTAAATACTATTCAAAAATTTACCAAATAAGAAGAGGAAAAAGGAGATTTAAATATATAACTATATTTATTCGTTTTTTTTATTTTATTTGGTATCATATAAATAAAAACTATATCAAAAATAAAAATAATAATCATTAAAATTTAATTTAAACTAAAAATTAATTAAGTTTATCTTAACATTAATTGTGTGTGCATTGAAATGAATTAATGACTCATATATTAATTGATATAAGTATAAATGTACAGCGTCCGATTATTTACAAATAAAACAAATAATTAAGGTATCCGACTACGTTTGGAACCGTGATTTTAAAAAAGTGCATAAATGGATAATTGTGATGATATTTAGTGTCAGTTAGATTAGAATACATGTATTAAGTTGTTTTAAGGACATTTTGACAAAAAATTTTTAAATATAATATTTTGGCAAAAAATTAACTTAGAACAATCTTTATTCCAAATGTTCTCCTTTTGTGAAAAATGATTCTATTATAATAATATTTTGCCTGTATATAGATCAGACGTCTCTACAGAGGCTCAACTGGAATTTTGAAACTATTCACATTATTTTCAGAGTTACCACCAATTTAAATAATTATTGGGGTTTTTTTCTTAAAATTGCTCCCCTCTGTTGTCATAAAATATGGATAAACCCACTTCTAAGATATATATTGCAACAATTCCTAATTGAGCCTCTGTAAAAAGGTCTGAACTATATACAGGCAAAATATTATGATAATAGAAGCATTTTTCACAAAAGGAGAACATTTGGAAAAAAGATTGTTCTAAGTTAATTTTTTGCCAAAATATTATATTTAAATATTTTTTTGTCAAAATGTCCTTAAAACAATTATATACTTGTATTCTAATCTAAGTGACTCTAAATATCACGAAAATTATCCATTTATGCGCTTTTTTAAAATCACGGTTCCGAACGTAGTCGGATACCTTAAATACGTACGAAAATAATTTCGATGGATTTACATAAATGTATGGTTATAAATATCGTTTTTCAGATTTTGTTTTAACTCAGATATTTGTAAATATGGTCTAAAAAGTAGATAAAAATGTTTTTCAAGTAAAAAAAAATTAAAAAAATTCTCCAAAAACGCAATCACTTGTAAATAAAAAACAATATATTGCACTTTTATTTTTCTTTGGATATATTTCCATCTGAAAGAAGAAAAAAAATTAAAAACATCTCATTATGAGCTAAATTTAAAGGAAATATTTTTTTTTTCTTTTTAATATTTTCTTTATGATTTAAACATAGACAAAGTATAACGCATATATTACTGAAACAGTAGTAAACAAAAAATATATATAGATGCGAAATTTTTTAGAATAAATTGCCGAAGTAAATATAGAACTATATGAAGCTGAGTTAATAATGGTGGCATTACTATTTATTCATCACCTGAAACAACTTTTTTATGTATTTTATGTCCAAGGTGACTGACTATGTTAGAATTGTTATTTTGAAAAAGCGTATAAATGAATAATACTGATCGTCAGTTTAATTAGAATATACAAATAAAATTTCTTTATGAATAATATTACAAGAAAAAAAATATTTAAATGCATTTTCTTTTTCAAAAAATGAAGAAAGAATGTCATATTTTCAAAACATTCATCTTTTATGAAAAGTTCTTCTGTAATAATAATATTTTGCACATACATAGCTAGGGCTTTTATTGGTTGGTTGAAGATAAACTCTTTAGAAATATATAATTTGGAAATATATTTATTCTTATGTTATTATATCAGTGTGTAGAGAAATTTCAACAAAAACCACCCATTATTATTTCTAGTGATCATAACTCTGAAAATAATATGACTTATTCAAAATTTTAGTTCAAACCAGGTATAGAACTCTTTACCTATGTATGGCAAAATAATATTATTATAAATAATTTTTTTTAAAGGAAAATGTTTTGAAAATGTGTCATTTTTTTTCCATTTTTTGCCAAAAAATTAAGATTTAAATCATTGTTTGCCTTATAATAAAATTCTTCAAGCATTATTACATGTATAATCTAATCAAATGACATTAAATATCAGAAAAATATTCATTTAAGCTCTTTTTTACAATCATAATTTCAAACATAGTCAGTCACCTTAAATATTTAATTGAAAGGAAAATGATATTTATCTACTGCTTATAATGTAATTTTTTTAAATATTAAATGACACATAAACTTTTAGAGTATGCGACAAATAAAAATGTTTGTCATACCACTAAAAAAACCCATGACCTCTGAATAGAGATGTCTTGAATGTTTCTTCTGCATAATCCATGACTACGACAGCTAAATTTTTAAAATTAGCCCTTATAGCTTCATGAATAATACCAATAAAGGTATTATCTAATCACTATATAATATATAGTATGCGTCTTCAACTTTTCACGCTCTAGAGCTAAGTTGATAAGTTTACAATGATCCTCGGGCCACTCGACTTCAAGAATTATTGTTGTCAGGAAATTTATATTAAAAAAAGGAGGGTTTTTTTTACAACACTGCAACTGAAATCTTAACAGAGGAGGTGGTGTTAAAAGATATAGATATTTATAATTCATAAATATAAACAAATAAGCTATAAATCTAAGTAGAACAGTCAGGACAGAAATAAATATTGGCCAGAGTAGTACAATAGCACACTCTTGTCCTTAGGAACCAAAATTGAAGGTTTAAACAAAGTTTTGTGACTAGTCAACCTTCACCTGTAATTTGCCTATACGCAGGGTCATAGGGAAAGAAATATAAGATAAATGTAGTTATTACAGATAATATGCACAATACTATTTATATATAATGAAAAAATTTAATAGCCTACGAGTACTTTCTAGTATAGAGTTAAAATCGATGTAATAAAACTAGAAGATAAAACTTACTTCGTAGGTACGTCACCAAGTTAATGTTTCTCGCTAAATACAAATGAGTATTAGAAGCACCGTATAAAAATAAATTTAGTAAACTATGATAAAATAGCAATAAGTCTAAATATATGCATTTAAAAACATTAATACATATATATATATATACATGAGGGTTGAGGCATAAGTCATGGCCACTATTTTTTTTCTTGTAGATATGTGAAATGATCACAAACGTATAGGTCTCGTGTGGAAGTTCTGCATGCATAGTGTGTATGCAGAACAACAAATGTCTATGTGATAGCTGATAGTAGCGCAGTGAGGACTGTGAAATCAACCAGTTGGTGAGTGTCGTGTGAGATGGAAGTACCTCGTGTTGAGCAGCGAGTTTACATCGAAATAGCCATTCGCTCTTTGGGAGAAATGTGATGGAATGACACAATAAATAAGTGGAAGCCCTTGGGAATAATGCCCTATCATACCGTACAGTAGCACGTTGGGTAGGAAACTTTCAACAAGGACATGTGTCAACCACTGATGAGCAACGTGGTGCGGCAAATGCTGACGCTGATGGTATTCAGCGTCTTCCACATCGTGGTGATGAAAGTAGCAGGGGGACTACATTGAGTGTATTTAGGACCAGGTTTGTCATATGTCAACTTTATGTGTTCAGTGTTGATATTCTTTTGCACAGTGAAGGCCATATTGCTCTGTATACTACCGTAATTAATTAGTGTGTTACGATATTTCAGTACTATTCATTGTCCACATATATAGTTAACACCTTATCCTTTCGTCTATATCTGTCACATTTTCCAACCGGACTGGTATCTTCAAGAAAAAAAACAGTTGTCCGTATATATATATATATATATATATATATATATATATATAATTGTTAGAATCCAACTGTTGAGGGCACTGTGAAAGCGCAGATATGTAAAGGTGTAGTGGTACGCCCACAGACACTCGAGAGAGTGAGAAGGTTAGCGGTCTGTTGCAAGTTACCATATTGCCGAGTGTTGCAATTAGCGTTGATGATAGTATATTTCAAAGTATTTAATAAAGTATTATTACATTTGTAAAAGTGTGGAAGTCAATAATTTGAATTGTGAGTCATTCCATCCTGACCAAAACACGAGATCACCATGGAGCTGGTTTCGAGTGAGTCCACAACAATATATCAATTTCAAAAAAAGTTAAATAAAAGTACAATTAAAATAATTTGCAAACCTGTTAAAAATAAGAGTCCACCTTTTCTCTAAAGATTTCTGAGATATATCCAATACATCATTGGAATACTTTAAAAATGAAGAATAACAAAAATGGAGCTTTTTTGGACAAAAAGGCAACATGGCAATTTTCTTTTAAAATTGTCTCTCAAAATCAAATAAGAGGCCACTAAAAGACCTTCAACGGGCCATTCGTGACCCGCGAATCATGAGTTGAAGACCCTTAATATAGAGGATTGATTTAATTGAAATCATATTAAAATTAAAATAACTCTGCATTACCGAAAATAAAAATAAAAAATTACTTGGAAATAAAACAAATCAACTCCGTAAACTATATTTAATATTTTACTGTTAAAACCATCAAACTACAAAGCTTCTTTATGCCAAGTTGATTTTACAGTTAACCAAAATGTGTAATAAAATCTCCAGTTTTTTACCGACTGCATTTATACAACCACTTCACTTCCAGACGACGAACATTTCGAGAAAATAATAACTTCCTGTGTACTTTCTATCGACTTCCAGCATATCTCGAGAGTATGGAATAAAAGTATTAAACGGATAAAAAGACATTCACGAAATTTTCAACCCAATCATGTTGAACACCACCACGATGCCGTCGAGGGAGAACAAAGACGCTCCCATCGGACTTGTGAAGTGCTTTGGCCATCGACAACAGCCGAAATCCGAAAGTATCATCGAATTTAAGAAATACGTTTCGATTGAAATAAATCGAGAAAAGAACCAAAAAAAAAAAAAAAAAAAAAGAATCGTCATCGAAAAGAAGAACATCGAATTGAAACACCGCAATCAGGATAGAAGGAGAGGAAGTGAGGGGGAAAGAGATGTAACAACCAACAGAATTCTATCGCATTTTATGGAAGTTTGCTTCTGGATTGTCTTGTAAGATACATTTCGGAAAACATGTCTTGGTTTTGAAGATGATGGGGAGGAATGGGAGTAGGTAGGAAGAAGGATTGCTATTTTGTCAGATGGAAATGCTTGAAGTTTAGGAACGGGTGCATGCAGTATGTAGTAGTTCGAATAGATTATGAATTACATTATGTATATTCGAAGCCTCACGTAAAGAAACGATGAAAGAATATTGAGACTGTAAAATTTAATTTCCTTTCAAATTTAAATGTATGGATATAAAATGATTAGTGTATTAAATCTAAATAAATACATCAACAATAAAATAGTTACACTAATATCAGTGGCGAGCACAAGAGCAATTCCAAATGTTCTGCAACAATAATTTGGTTCTAATAAATGGAAAAAATAATTTTCTTTCTCTTCTTCTTCCCATTCAAAACCGAACTGCACATGAGCATACAATACCTCTTATTCTCATAACAGAGCTACTCATTTGCTTCCTACTGTACTATGTATTTGCTTCCTACTGTACTATGTATTTACTTCCCACTGTATTGTCAGTTCTGAATGCTTACATTTTTCCTTTTCTAAAACTTTGTGCTTCGATAATGTTGAATTTGCTTTGCTGTCTTTATTTTTGAATTTTGAGAAAAGTAAATACATAAATTCTTGCAATTTCTGGTAATTCAATTAATTTTAATTAATTAATGACAATTTTTTTGTTGTTGTTTACGACACTATTAAAATAATGAATCCGTGCAAGGGCGTTCCCAGCAAGATTTGTCCTTTCAAAGTTAAGATAATACAACATATGAAACAGTTACCATAAGAAAGTATATCTGGTGCTAGTTAAATGGTGGAATGTGCGATGACGTTGAAAGAATGGCGCAGTCTCAGAGCGCCGAATAAGAGAGAACGGTGGTAAAAGAGAGAGCGTGCCCGAGAAATTATTTGAGTACAAATCACGATGACTGACGTGTGGTGCAGTGATGTATAAAAATAAAGTGTATAGTTCAGGATGTCATGATGAATTTTTTTTGCAATAATGTTTCCATGTGTAATGAAAAAAAAAAAAAAAATGACGAAATTTATTTTCAGAACGTCCTTCGTACATAAAACTACTGTAGGATTTTATCAAGTTCATACGTATATGTTTTAATGGCGTGATTGTTTTTGGTATACAAAAAAATCTATTGAAGTTAAAAAGTGATGGAAGATAAATATTCATAATTGTATGCATTTGAATGTAATACTGCGCTATCAAAAGTCTACTGTGATTGTGAATTCTCAATAAATCAATAAGATTATTAGAACATCAATTAAATAAATGTATTTTGTTTCAAGATTAGTACTGTATTGATATTATACACTGTACTATTCATGTATAAATATATCTCTTCTTTTTTTTTCCACTATGGGTAAATGGCACACGATACTATAAAAGAATTAAATTACTTAATAAGATGAATCAGAATTTTAAATGGTCACCCTTCTGGTACAGTGGTTAGCAACGCTAACTACTATTCCTTAGGGACTGGGTTCAAATCCTGGAGAAGTCATGGATGTTTGTAAATGTAAAGCTCCTTTTTGAATATTCGTTGAATAGGCGTTATTTTTTGGGCATCCGTACTGTAAAACAATCCTCAATCCCATGTCAGGATAGTTTGTGATGTTGGGCATGACGAAGAGGGAGTTTCTTCTATTCCTGGCTGAGTGGCCCACCCTGTGATTGGTTGATCGATGGGATGCGGGAGGGGGGGCCTTGGTTCTTCGTCTCGGCGAAACGTAGTTTGGAAATTTGGCTTGGGTGAGAGAGAATGTTCTCTGATTGGTTACTGGGTGAAGTGAACACAGAAACCTATTGGCTGCCCTGGTGTCTGAGATATAGAAAATGGGGAGTCGCTTGTCCAGCGTGGTAAAAAGAATTTAACATAGAAAAGGTTTTTTTTAAAAAAAGTTAAATTTTAGCCTAATATGGTGCAATAAAAAATGTATTGCATGAATTAGAAAATTAAGTAGAATTATAAGAATCAAGAATTCTTCTTGGACTTCTAGAATAAATGTAAAGAGCCTTTACGACACAGGGGGTACTATGAATAGCTGTCCAGTCGCAAGTCCTCTCCTGAGATTGGTATAAAAGGAAGAGAGGTGGGAGGTCTCTGATCCTCCTCCAGAGTGTTGTCCTACAAATTTGGGGTGAAACAACCGAGTTAAAATCGTACTGTCAGCTACTGCAAGCCTCTGGCCTGCTACCAGGCCAATGACAAGCGTACATCTAGTCTCTTGCCATGTTGAATTTCGTGTGCCTTGATCTGACGCATTCGAGATCAGATTTCATAAAACACAGCAACAATAGAATTTTAAATATTTTTGTTCTTAATGTTATAATTATTTTACCAATAGTGTGTCACAAAATTTCTCAAAAACATTTAATAAATGTTTGTAAAAGTTTATATCTAATGCATAGTTTTCTGCAAATTTTCTTCCCTGTCAAGCTTATCTTGTATAATATACTTTTCTAAATCCAATTACTTGTCAACCATTATTTTCACCAAATCGAAGTATTTTTGTTGAAACCTAGATTTAAATACAATAAAATAAATTATGTTCTACTTATGCATTTGGTAATATTAAAATTTTATAGGTGCATGCAAATAATGTTATAAAAAGTTTTGAATCGGATTGAAGTAAAAATAACTTTTAAAAATATGGAACGAATGGTCAATTTTTCAGCTTCAAAATTCGCTTGTTGCTGGATAAGAATATATACATTTTTAGAAGATACAGAATACATACATAACTTAAGTTATTTATACATTTATTTTGTTTGGTACATTTCTACAATATTTCTCAAAACTCGATACATTGAACAGAAAATGGAATTGGAATGTTATTACGGTATTTTTTCTGATTTAAAGTGAAAGAATTCAGATCTAGAATGCATTTCTTTGTTTATTGAATTCGTGTACTTGATTCTGTTTTCCTTTTTTAACCGAAAAAAATCCTTTTATTATTTTTATCTTAGGTTAGGAAAATTGTTTTTCGTTATTTTAATAGAAAAAAAATATCAGAAAAGAAGTATTTGGAACATATATTTTATTACATCATTCTTTTTTCGGGCAAATATTTTTTTCGAGAATATTTAAAAACTTTACTTATAATTTCCCTTGAAAATAATTTTTTGTTCTAATTTTCACGCGTAAATATTTGATTTATTCTACTAAGCACGCTTTTTTGCTTAAAGACTATCAATTGCTATAACTTGCCTTTGAGATACTTTGAAAATTTACAATAAAGTTTTAAAATGGCAATATGTATTACAGCAACACACTAAATTAAACAACTATAATATATGAATTTCATAATGAGATTACACTGGTGTTTCTCAAATTGTAAGGTGTGCCCCTAAGGGAGCTCGATAACTCTAAGAGAGGGGGGGCGAGCATATTAAAAAGCCAAAAACAAAAGATTACTTTTTTTTTTTTTAATTTGCTAAAAGTATACAAGCAAAATACATTTTGGCTAATAAAAAATAAAATTAAATTTTGCACTGATATAATTTCTTATAAATGTATCAGTACTGCACAATGTATTTATAATTAATTTAACTATACTAAGTTAAGAACAAGTATAATAATTACCAGTGACCCCATGGGCTTGTTATTTATAAAATTACATACAAAAATAGCACTTATCTTGATCATTTGTGCGGTTTATAAATAATCCCTTAACTGCTGAGTAAAATTTTCGCAGTTCGCTCCCCAAAGCCTCCGTTTTCCACCTAAGCTCACGTATATGACGCACTGGAGGGGGAATAAAAGAATAAATAAGAAAATTCTCTGACATAAGTAAATCCTTCACACCCCCTGCCAAGGTCCTTTTACTGCATTCCAAGGCCTTCGGAATAATTTTATGGATAACAGAGCACAGAAAAGTTCGTACTTAGGAATGACGTATATATACGTCCGGAACATTTAACACACCAGTTAAGCGAGACGTATATATACACCAGTGGCACTTAAAATTCATATTCTAGCTTTAACTATAATATTATGGAGTTCAATGCATTCTTATTGTATGTAGGTTGGGGAGAACGATGAAATTATGATTGATATTGGTTAGTAAATATTGCAAGGTTCAGAAATACTGGATTACATACGTTATTCAAAATGATAAAATAGGAAAAACAAATAAGTATCTTCACTTAAATTCCATCAACAATTTTTTTTTAAAGAAGTGTACCATACTTTCCTGCACATAAATATAAAATACGTTTTTAAACTATTTTTAAGAAAAACAAGTAACTATCTATCCCTGATTCAAACAGTTCTTTGTTGTTAAAAATTCATTTCGTTCTCTTGCTCAAAAAAAGGAAGCCTTATCTATTACGACAACATTAAAGCAGTATTTTCTGGAGAGAAAAAACGGATGATCGAAAAAGAAGCATCTAATTTAATTGAAGTCCTCGAAAAAGTGAAGGAAAATACTTAATGGATGCAGATTTGGTCCAGAATACATCCACAGCCTCGAGCGACTTGTTGCTAGATGAAGAAGTTACACGAATTCGAAGTTATACTCATACGCCTTTATTTCTTATTTTGCCGAACATCTTAACGAACAAAAATTCCCTAAAACTCGAAACATCGGGGAGAAAATAGAATTTGAATGCACTTCCATTATACCCTCCGAATCAGCGAAGAATAATTTCGCCCAGGAATTATTCTATTCTCTGGAATTAAAGTGTTCCTGATTCGATTTCCTATCGCAGCAAAAGAAGAGTTTATCATCTTCGAGATGGGGGCAGGGGGAGAAAAAATTCGAGCTTTCTATGGTTGTACTCGTAAAAGAAATTATAAGAAAAGTTTTCTGCGAAGTCTTTTAGTGAGAGTCTTCTATTGTTAACATATTCTCCTTTGGAACAAAAGAATTTTATCGGATTAGAGAAGACCGTAGAGCATGAATATAGTCCTTGCGTCGATGGAAATTGTTAATGCAGTGTTTTGTAATTTTGATAATTCAATGGTTTTTAAGTAATAACATACACATCAATGGTTCTTTTAAAAACACTTTTATTTGAATATCCGGAATATTTTTTGAAGGAAAATGTTGAGATTTTTTTTTCGTATTCATTATATTCTTTATTAAGTAGTGTTTAAGTATTGACATTTCTTTCTTCCTTTTTCTGTATTTAAAAGAGGACTTTATTTGAGTATTTTAAATGCTTCTTTTTTAAAATTCTCAAACATTTTAATGCATAAAATCCTATGATTGAACTGTTACCAAGAGAAAAAACATTGGTGCTTCTGCATTGTGTTGAGAAGCTGAAAAAAATCTTCGTAAAAGAAATGTTTGCTTCTTTTCCCCAGAACAGGCATAAACATAAGTTTTCTAAAAAAGAAAAAAGATTTATACATCAATTTTTTTTAAAAAAAGAACCCATCTACACCTGCATGAAATCTTAAAATTGTTCAAACCGTATAACGATAATTAGAATATAACTCATGTTTTTTTGCTTAAATATGGTTTTGTGTTTATAAATAAAACAAGTTATATATATAAATAATAATTTATAAATTTTTATTTTTATTCTTATATTTAAAGCATTATTATTTTTAGAGTGTCAAAGTTATTAACCAAAAAACTATTTCAACATATTACTTAAAATAGTGAATACTAAAGCAGATTTGTGTAACATTTGCTTTGAATTTTTTTATAGTTAGGATTTTAATGATCTAGAAACCAATTATTTAATTAATTTAACATCTATTATATTTCACGTTATTTTAATTGGAAAACCAAAAAAGGGTTTTAGAAGCATTATATGGGCTTTACTATATAAAACCATATTGACTCTCATTCTATTAATTACTGGTTAAATTTTATTAAACAGAGAATTTCATCGCATTTATAATTTGAATGAAATGATAGTAATAGTAATTATTTAAGATATCTTATTTTAATTTAAATATAGTATTAATTAGGAAATAATTAGTTCAATTATACATCAAGATATTAACTGCACTAATGTTTTACCATAGATAAATATAAGATAGATATGGCGAACCAGTGACACGCGTCACATTGATGGCACGGACACAATATTTTTGGCACGCCAGTAATCAAAATGGTTTGCATTTGATTTCAAAATAACAAAGTTCAATATGAAGTATTTCGAACAACCGCATGTAATAAATCGTGGGGTGGTGGGGAAACACGTTTGTTATTGTCTTGCATTAGTTACGTCCTAAACTATAATTGCCTATGATACAAAATTTGTCTAACCATAACATAGGTAATTTCTTTGAAACAACTATAATTTTAAGTTTATCTGTGTTATATTTACGATTTTTAATTTTTACTTAATATGGCTAATTCAACAAAGGTGTAACAGAGAATTTAAAATTTGGTGAATCTAGAAATATAGCATTATTAGTAACCGCGACAAAGCGGTGTGTGTTATATGTTCTGGGATAGTGGTATGCAGAACATCGTCTTTAAAACAGAATTTTGAAACAAATCACAAATTCTCTTGTCAAAAAAATGAGCCACAGAAAAAATAATTACCTATTTTACTAAGCATTTTATTTACCTATGTGCATTATTTTACTTACAAATATTTCCTTTTCAAAACAATCTGTAGCAAAAGTTGGTAACAGCGAATCACAAGGATTGAATGGCTAATAAACCGTGATTATAGTTATCACGTGACTGAGGAATCTCATGGATTTAGCCCATTGGAGTGTATGCAGTTGAACTACAGTGATTCGCGAAGTTTTCGATAAGCAAAAGTGTACAGTAAAATTGATTCTAACCCGTAGAGCACTCAGTTGGTAAGCTTCTCTAATTATAAAACAATATAATCTGAATTTTAAAAAAGACAGGAAATTACTATTTTGTAAAAATTCATTAATATTCGTGCCAGACATCTTGCTTTACGGTTAAAACCTGTTAAATCTTTTAAATTTCCATTAAGTCTTCATTAAACTTGGAATATAAATAGTTATATTTGATTTTGAAGTTCAATTCATGAATAATTCATCTGGGGATTTAAAATACTTTCAATGTATCTTAATTCATACAAATGCCGCCTTCAAAATTCCATAACACAGACAAATACATTTACCGTGAATAACGGAATCAAACAGTTCGATTCTTAATACAAAACTTCACGCCAAATTGTTACTTAATATTATTTCCTCGTTACATTTCTGCACTTCTCATTAAGTGACGTCCCCCAGATTAAGAAATTCGGGTGTAACATTTCCTGCAGAACCGGCGACGTCCGGATAAATGAAAAGCGATCCTGTCGTCCGGTTGTTCTGGTAACACAACGCAGTTTTGCATAAAAGCAAAGCTGGAACGTTTAATTATGTTTAGATTATCATTTTGTAGACACAACAGACTAAGGTTTTGGATTTCTAATTAACTCTCTCGACCAAACAGCTTATTTCTAGATTAGGACGTCACCTTCATATGACCTTGACGGTGGCAGGTATCGGCGGAATAATGTGCTTTGTTTCCCAGATTACTTTTCTGATTGGTAGGAAGGGGGAGGGACCTGATCTGTTCGTTCTTGTCGACTTATGTAAATGGTGTAATAGAATTAGTCTTTTGGCGGTAAAAGGAATGTCAGCAGGATAGAGAAATTGTGTTAGATCATGATATGTTTTTTATAAGAAATATATATGCATGGTTTCGAGAAATTTCGCTTAGAGATGAATCGTTTTGGATGCAATCCAAAATAATGATAAACTCTGTAAAGGAGAATAAATATAATTTAAAGATATACTTTGGATATGAATGATAGTTATTAAATCAAGCATCTCATTTTCTCAAAAAAAATTTCTTTGGGAATATTATTAGTGTTTTCGAATAAACAGTGTGATTTTTAGTTTACATAATTATTCTGTTGGAAAAAACTTAAAACAAATAATATGCATATGACATAATCACAATATTAGGTGACAATTAATTTTTATTAATTATCATTAAAGTTTCGTATTGTCATTCAAAACAAATCGTGTATATAAAATTTAAATTCAACTGAATGAAGCCAACGTGACTTTGTATCTGTAATTTTTTTTAAATAATTAGTTTCAGTCAATTAATTTTAATTAATTATAATAAAATTATCATATTGTCAACCAAAACAATCGTGTTTTAAATATGAGAAAAACTTTTAAAATTTTGACACAAGTCGCCAAATTGGTCACTAAGTCGCCAAAAAATGATCCCAACGTAGCTGTAATTGTAATTCTTTAAATAATTAGTTTTAATCAATTATTTTTTATTAATTATAACCAAATGACCATAGTGTTATCCAAATTAATCGTGTATATAAATTTTAGGTCCCACTGAATGCTTTAAAATTTATTTTTTAACAATTGAAAATTTGAACAAATTTATACGATAATGCTGAATGCTAATGAAAACGTTGAAAAATGCTGAAAAAAACACACATAAGTGTGCAATATCTACCTGAATTCTTAAATAATGTATCCATATTTTGTTTAGGGGATTAAAGAAGAAGTATGCGCTTTAAAACTCAGAAGAGTTTTAAAGCACGCCAAGCAATTTCTATAGGGTTATCTGGGCATTTAGTCTATGTGTTTTTTACTAAGTTACAGGGTCGTTTTAAGAATTCTTGAGGCACTGATTCAGTATGAAAAATTAGGCCCTTCATACCACCCCTTAAAACAGATAGTATATAGCAGAGGTGCGCAAACTAGGGGTCGCCATAAGTTTTTTGGGGGTCGCCAAATTTTTATGAAATGCATTATGCCTGCAAGCTGCATACCATACAGTGTACATATAAAGAATGAAACGCCGTCACTTACTGATTACCGCACATAATTTCCCCGCTGTCACTTTTTTTTTTACCGTTATGCGTACGTTTGTAAAGTGAAGACGCAAGTTTTCACTCCGGTAGATGATGCCCTTCGCGATAATTCGCCAGTTTTACCGAAAGCCTATTTGTCCGGACGTATTGATATTATACGTACTGCGTCGTGAACGGCGCGCACTGGAGCATGCGCACCGTACGAGATGGAGGTAATCAAGGGCTGTGGGGAGTCATCTTGTAGATATGCGTACTGCCAAGGCCAACCAAAACGATCAAAAAATTATCGCTGGTATCATTGCGCGCCTCAATGTAAAGTTGTAGCATGTAACAGTTGGCCTGCAATTGTTTAATTTCTCCTCGGGTTTTGTCATATGACGTTGTGTAATTATGATTTTTTATATTTTTATCGGGCTTTGCTGCTCTTTGTTATCAGGTATGTCCTATCATTAGAGAAAATATTCTTATAATTTTATTGAATTTCTCGGGAAAAAAAATGATACATTTTTGTTTTATTATTTGTTTTAGTTCCAAAAATTTAACCCCTATATTCATAATGGATAAATGTACTACGTACAATTGGTGTGTAATATCCTCAAACAACAAACGAACAAATACTATAGAGGAGTCTCAAAATTTGAACTACATGCCCCATCTAAAAAATTAAGAAAAATACAATGAGGAATTTATTAAGTAAGGTTTTATATTTTGTGTTGTTGATGATGAAGAACACCCGATATGTGTCATTTGCAACGAAAAATTAGCAAATGAGAGCATGAAAACAGCTAAATTACAAAGGCATCTGGAAACTAAACATAAAGAACTTCAAAATAAACATAAAGAATTTCAAAATAAACATAAAGAACTTCAAAATAAACATGCAGACTTTTTTTCTCAAAGACGAGGTGAAAATCTCTAAATTCAAAGTGCAAATTCAAAGAAATTTACAAATGACACCTCAGAAAGCATACGAGCTTTTAGAAGTTTCTACTAATAGGAAAACAATGAAACCCCATACAATTGAGAATCCCTTTATCCTTTCTGCAGCAACTAAGATGACATCAATTATGCATGGCGATAAATATGGAAATGAACTAAAACAATACCACATATCAAAAGATACCGTGTCTCGGCGGATTTCGAATGTCATGAAATATCGAGTCAGAAGTCATAAAAACGCACACAAAATTCATCTGTGTTTTACAACTGACGAGACTACCGATATTACTAAAATGTCACAACTAATTATTTACGTTAGATTTATTTTAATGAAGATATAACAGAAACGTTTTATGTTGCAAAGTTTGGAAAGAAAAACACTGGAGAGAAAAATATTCGAAGTAATAAATGAATATTTTGAAGCAAAGTCCCTTACCTGGGCAAACTGTGTTGGGTGGTTTGTACTGATGGTGCTACAGCATTAACAGGTTCGAACAAAGGGCTCAGAGGTTAATCCAGAAAGTGGCGCCATGGTATTTAATCACTGTATGATTCATCGGCAAGCTCTGTTGCAAAAGATATGGATGAAGAGTTGCACGTTATTATTGCTGTGCGACGCTATTCTATTAACTACATTAAATGCAACAGTCTTAACAGCACCTTCAATACTTTGCAATGAGATGGCTCAACGTATGAGATTACTGTTACATACCAAAGTCAGATAGATGGCTCTCACGTGGGAAAGTACTACGACGGATATTTGATTGATGATGTACATGTTTTAAGCGAAAAGAAACATAGATTGGCAAGTTATTACATCTTTGAAGTTTGTCTAGGAAAAGATGAGCTATTTAGTTAATATTTTCGAAAAATTTAACGACTTAAATTTGAGCTTGTGGGTGAGGAATTTATCATAACTTCAGCCAGTAAAATTCCGGGCTTTAAAATAAGCTAGCCCTGGCAAACTGAACTGAATAAAAACAATACCGACATGTTCCCTTGTTTTAACGATTTTATCAAGGAAAATAATATAGATACATTTACATTTAAAACATCATTTCCAATCATATTGAAAGTTAAAAGAAAATTTTTCGAGAAGATTCGAAGATTTTCTTTAAAATGATCTTGGTTGATTCGTGATCCATTTTCCCGCAACACGCAAAGTTCAAATTAGTGAGAAAGAGCAATTGATAGACTTGATTAGTGGTTATACTCTTTCGAAATCAATTTGAGACTCAGCCTGCCAAAATTTTGGCCATGGAAAAAGAAATGTCCCGTTCTCTATGCAAGAATGTGCCATCAGATTACCATCACAATTTGCATCACAACGTATTTATATGCACCGATTTAGTAAACTAGTTTCAATAAAAAATTAAATACCGCCTGCTTCTTGAACCCTGAAGATGATATGCGAATTGCAATTAGCAACATACATCCGAACATCGATGAGATAATTAGAAACTTGCAGCCATTGGCTGCCATCTCATTAAAAGGCAATTTACTGATTTTTTTGTTATACAAATAATATTTTCTTTAAATTATAAATAATATTAAAATGTGTCAGAAATGATTATTTTTATTCCCTAAAACGAAAGAAATGCACCTATTTACATCGTATTTGTGAACACTATCTCAGAGGTCGCCACCTTTTCTCTCTCACAAAGGGGTCCTAAATGAAAAAAAGTTTGCACACCACTGGTATAGCATACGTTGTCATATTCTCATACAAACGATAACCGAAAACAAATAAAATTGCATCACTAACAATCTCACAAAAGGCCTGGACTGACTGCTGCCTAACGGCTAAATGAGTAATAATATTGTATGGTGATAGACCTAGGCATAGACGGCGGTTATAACAAAAGGTGTAGTCTTAACACTGTATATGCCAGTTCGCATACAGTTGGAGATTTTACTGCTGATGGTCCTGTGGAAATGTAATATTTGACAATTAAAATTAATTCAGATCATATTATTGAAGATGAGTCAAGAACAAGGCAAGGACCTTCTGACCCATACCTCAACACATCCCTTATAAGATATATGCAGAGAACGAAGTTATACAATTTCAGTAAACTGTGTAATGGTTTTTTTATTACATAATCTATATATAGCGACAAGAGAAAAAAAACATTACGTCATAGAAATATGAAAATTTATATTGCATTTTTAAGAAAAAAAATTGTATTTTTATTCCATATGAACTAAATAGTCACAAAGAAATACTTGAAATGAAGATCAACCATTCATAAAGTCCATCATCTGATTCAAACCCTGAATATACGGATTATAATTAAAATTAAATTAATCTATTTCAGATTTCATGTAATCAGTCACTATTGTCATTCAATTCCACATGCTTATTTTATATCACTGTCTTGTTTGCAATTATCTTAACTAGTCATTCGGAAGTGAAAGGGGGGAACAAGCTAAACGGGGGGAAATGATATTGGGTGAAAAATAGCTCTTTAATTTTTCTAAAATAAGATTAATGAGTTTTGGTATTGAATTCCCCGCTGACATTCAATTACTTTTTTTCATCAAACGGTCTAAGTTGTGTCTTTAGAAAAATCGATCATAATTATTTTTATTTAAGTTGAAATTCTGTGTTTCGAGTATAATTCTTATTATTTAAACAAACAGAAACTGAATTCATATCAAAGAACTATAAGCATAAATACTCAAAATAAAACGTTTTGCAACATTTTGAATATACCTGAATGAATTGCATTCAAAATTCTCCAAACTTTTGAATACTTTTAATTTTTCAAGCTATTAATTCCTCAAATTGTTGCAGGGATAAAGTACTAAAATTTTCATCGATTATATAGTTTTCCAATTACTTTGTGTTAATGAATTTGAATTTTTCTTTATATTTAAACCGTATTTTTCTAGCAGCTAGAACATTTTGAATGGTTTTATCATACATAAATAAAACATTTCTGTAATTGAGAATTTTCCAAATTGAAATCCTTAAAAAGTTTTGACGAAAATTTATTGCCCATTATATTATTTTTATAAGTTTAAATTTTGTTAGATGCTTATACAGGGTATCAGGGATTAAAGTATCCAGAAGTTATGGCTTAGTATTAACCGCTCTCATCCTGATTGGGAACTCAATACGAATTTTTTGGATCTAGTCCGATCGGTCGCACGTGTGCGTATTATTCGGCAATCGCAAACGATAAACTTGTTACATTGACTTCATGAATAAAGATGTGGACGTAGCAGCAAAAAGAGCAGTGCGTACTTTGGTTAACAGAATTTAAATCAACCACAGGTGCACAGCGACGCATCTTTCGACATCAAAATCTTTCCACCAAAGGGAAAGAACTTCAAAGGAGATGGGAACTTTGGTATCTCAAACTGGTAAGTGTCCTTGTCCCTTAAGTGATAGAAGATACTGTTGATCGTGTGCGTGTTTCATTTTGTAGGAGTCCTAATAAGTATCTTAGACAAACCAGGAACGACATTCCATTTTGTTCGAACACATCGCTGTACACGCATGACTGATTTAAATTCCGTTAACCAAAATACGCACTACAATTTTTGTTGTGGCATCCACATCTTTACTAATGAAGTCAGTGTAACAAATTTATTGTCTGCGATTGCAGAATAATACGTGCATGTGCGACAGATCGGACTATACCCAAAAAATCTCGGAGAGTTTTCGAATCCATGGATGAACAGTTAGTTACATTCCGATGGGTAGTTCCGTAAGAATAAGACAGAACTTTTGGATACTTTAAGCCCGGACACCCTATATACTGAATACAAATGTTAACTATTGATTGAAAACAGCCATAAATGTTTTTTTATATTAAATACTTATTCATTTATATTAAAGATCATTGTAAATGTAGTTTAAAAATATATTCTTATGATTTTGTGACTTACAGCGCGTGTCAGTAAGTTAAACATTAGTTAGATGGCGCTATGTAAAAACTTAATTTTTCTCAAATGTGGCCCAGTACATGGCATGAAGTTTTAATGAGCAACATACTGCTTATAACACTGTTATTTATGTACTCAGCATAGATATATTAGTTGTATAATGTACATCTATCAAGAAGTCCCTCCCAACCGCACACTTTTACTGGTATGCAACTAAAATCCTACATATTTGATGTATACTTATTAAGTATCCCTTTGAATGGTTGTAAAATTTATTTAAAATCTAGAAATTTTAAATAAATGAAGGCTTATAATAAATAACCAGAGTAAAACAAATACTTAGTGCTTTTATACAATAAGTAAATATTCAGATATTCAGGAAAGTTTTTCTATAAAATATACATTAAGTGTAAAAAAAATAATAATAATAATTTTTCTAATATGAATATGTACCATAAAAGATGTAAAAATGTGCAGGTGGAATGATTTATCAGTTGGGTGTGAGACGACCTTCACTCGACCTAAAGGAGCGATGATTCTACGTTACGTCAGTTGTATCTTGTGTGATCTGTGCCCATTCTCGAAGACATTTTTAAGTCATTAAGGTTCTGGGAAGGAGTGCGCACAACAGAAAGGATGTCTACCAGTATGTAACAAATATGTTGTATAGGACTCAAATTAGAAAGCGCTGACCTTTGCGTTCTAAGTACTGTCTCACATTCCACGTATTATTTGACAACGTGAGCTCTGTAATTGGGTTCTATCATCCATAAATATGGTATTGGTACCTATGACTCTTAGATATGAGCGGACATATGGGTTGAAAATGCATCCTGATAAATAACCTGTAATTGAAATTGGACGTAAGATGTGGAGATCTGTTCCACAGCCACCTGATAATCCCGCCTTAACTATAACACCAATACGTCTTTCAGTGATATTATGAGCTTGACATCAAGTTCTTGAGGTTCTCCAGAGAGAGAGAGAGATCTGTATCAATGGGGAACCGTTGTCTTGCATAACTAAGCCTTATTGGTTAACAATACATGGTCCATTGCTATGGTGTCCTATGAAGGTGATCCAGAGCTCATTGTAACCGAGATTTTCTATAAGACGACTTCAATGGAACCTGAACTGAAGGTCTTCAGGAATTAAGATGATTTTTCAGCAGTCATTTACGAACAGTTTTTCAGGATATCACTATTCCTGATGACGTCACAACTCTTGAAGAAAGTTGGGACGTGTTGAACTCATCCGATAAGCCGAGCATGCAAACATAAATAATAATCCTCGCAGCTCTTGTAACTTGAAAGTACACTACCAGGTCTTGACACTGTATGTACATTTTTATTGTGATTCAACAAGCGGCTGATGATAGAACGGTTGATATTTGTAGCTCAGGAAATCTACGACTGTCGTTCTCAAGAATGGATCCGTCCGATTGCATACTAGCTGTGATTTTATTCAAATGCTGTCGACGACTCATTGTCAGATATTTGGTTAAAACAAAGGAATGAGCAGAAGCCACCCCCACTTCCTACACAAATAAAGGAATAGAAACTTGTGAAATAAACTTTTTACATGTATGAAGGTGGTCTGAAACGTTTCCAACCTGACAAAGATTCAAGATATTTTTCGCTGAATTTTTTGTTTTTATTTTTTCTCAATATAGCTCCTTGTAACTTCCTATTATCAATTCTCCCAGCGATGCTTCTCCATCCCTGTAACCCGTCCAAATAGTGTCGGCGCGCTTTATCTGCAAAATAATGTTAAATTAGCAAGATTGCTTCTTCATTTGAAGAAAATTCTGTCCTCCGAGAGGTCAATTCTTTTAAATGAGGGGAAAAAAGAATTTGCTTGGTGCTAGATCGGTGAGCATCGGATGGTCAAGCAGGTCAAACGTAATTGTGGATTTTTCGCCTAGAAAACCCATTGTAAGACGGTGCGTTGTCTGGTGTAATATTTTTTTTTTTCGAAAATGTGGCCTTTTTTCCCCAAATTCGCCTTCAGCCTGTCAAGTTTTGACGCGTAGTATTTGTAAAAAAGTTTTTCCCTTTGAAGATAATCGATTAAAATAACTCGAATTTTTCCCAAAAAAAAATCCCACCCTTTCCCCCCCTTTTTGCTTTTTTTGGAACTGGTTTCGTCCACATTTTTTTGGGACTGTATTTTTAAAGCTGTACCCGTTTCCTCTACAAAAATTAATCGGTGAAAACCGAATTTATTGCCCTAAACTCCCCAAAAAAATTTTTAAAAGCCCCGAACACTTTTTTGGTTTAACGTGAGCAAACGGGGAACCCAACGCGCGAACGTTTTCTCAGTCTAAATGTTGATTTATATGGACAAACGCGTTTTTTAAATGTTCATAACCATGCCACCTCTCACGTAATTGGGTGGTCGCAGCACCATTTGGTGAGTTTTGGCGTTTTCGTCGGTAGTTCAGTTTTTTGGACGTCCCAATTTCAGCTCCCCCCTTTACGCCACGTTTAAATTCACCCCCAAATTCCCCTGGGGTTGATGGTGCAGGTCCCCAAAACAGAATCCAACTCATCTATCCCCCGGTAGGCGTATTTTTTCAAAACAAATACTCAAATGCCAACTCGATCCCGTTTGTGTCCTTTTCCCCAAAAAACACTTTCCCTCAAACGCTTTCCTGCAACCCCTTCCAAAATGACTGAATTTTTTGGGGAGTAACTGTCAACAGATGAACAATAAAAATTACAGCTTTTTTTTGACAATTGCTGCTATCTTCAAGGTTTTGGAAACTTTTTTAACCCCCCCCGAAGGCATTGCATAACTTTTGTGGTTTGAAAATTTTCAACCAAGCTGCCACTTTTATGTTAGAACAATTAACAAATTTTGATTTGTTACATTTCTTCTACTCTAGTTATGTTATTGTAACTGTTTGTTGCTTAATTTTTGAGAAAGAGTGTACATATAGTTCTGCTCATGTGATTCACTTATTAGAAAATGATCCATGGTTAATCCACCCATCCGAGACTAAAAGTTTTTTTTTTTTCTTTTTTTGTAAAAACTAGTTTAAATACATGCCACTGAAAAATATCTCGTCTTTGGGAAAAAGTCGCAATATTACTTATCATCCAACGTTTCAAAGTTTCAAGAGATTTCTTACCAACAATATTTTATTCTTCTATAAATTAATATGTATTAAATTTTATCGATAATAATAAAATAAAGCTTGGTTTATATCTTCAAATAATTCATTTTCGTTTATTACACTTAAATATTAATCGGAACCTGAAAAACTATTTGGAAAAAAATGATCTGATCTTTTTAGTTACATAAAAGATTAAATTAATAAAAATAAAAAATTAATAAAAAAAATTCAGGTAAAGGTTTTAATAAATCAGTAGTCTTAAAAGAATGTAGGATTCAAGAAAATCAAAATAATACTCTTTAGCGTAATATGCTGTTTTTTGTTAAATATTAAAGCGTTCGCCAAAAAAGATAAAATATTCATGTTTTACTGATTTTTGTTACTCTAGTAAGAAAAATTTAAATATTTGAGCTAGAATTTTAAACGGAAGCATTTGGAACATTTATAAAATCATATTTTTAATTCATACTTTATTAAAACCTTAACAATGAAAAATATCAGAAAATTAAATTACGTAAATTGTACTTATATTTCTTGCTTTTAATGATTCTTAGGGAAAAAATTCTGGTACTTTTTAATAATAATACTTCTAGTTAAAAAGATTCTTTTCATTATAAATGTGCATACATTAATATTTTCTTTATAATTTTATCTTTTTGAATGAATATTTTCATTTTCAATATATCTCGAGTTATGAGAAGTTTGCCTAATCGATGATAAAAATTATGGATTGGATTATTTTATATATTTCGCTATTGTTTGAAAGGCTTGGAGAAAAGTAATTTTTGATTTTACGTGTTATTCAAACCTGTATTTTCTTGTTTTCTGATAACAAAATAAAAATTCGCGTGTGGTAAAGCAATTGAAAAGAATTAAAAGAAAAAATGTGATAGGCATATTTTTTCTGAGACTTTGACGTATAATTTGTGTCTTATTCTAAAGCAATTAAACATGAGAAAATTATTAATTATATAATAATTACTTTGATTATATTTATAAGCAATAATAAAAAATAAAAATTCGCAATGAAAGTGGTTAACTTAATACATGAGTTTGATACGAACTGATTATAGTATTATCTAGATTTTTGTCCTGTCAGTTTCAATAAGTATACTTGATAAGAAAGTTTCTTTATTGAAGTATTGCTTCTATGTATTTTTTTATTTAGTTCAGTACTTCTAAAATTTTAAACGTAGGTGACCCAATTTTCACTTATAGTTTTCATCGCCCCCCTCCATAAAATGGCAATGGATTGTTTGCAATTATAATGTACTCTTTTTATGCTTAACTTTTGTTATACAACCTTGATTATAAACAGTACAAATTATCAATATAAGTATTACATCTTGTATATGTTACTTTCAAGTCATTAATACTTTTAATTAATATGATAAGTAATATGTTACTTTTCATAGTTCAGAATTTATTTTGTTTTGCTTCCGTTTCCGTAAATCAATATTTTTTCGAAAAATAAATCGTTATTTTCGTCTCCTAAAGATGCTAGCACTCCCCACGAAGAGTTATCACGCTGCTTTAGGTTGAAGGGCACCCTTTATCAGTTTGAGAAGCGCTGATTTAGTGACTTACATACTTAATACATTTATTCAGAAATATATGCTGCACATAAGAAACACACGGTAGGATATTTAAAATTACGATTTGTAATTGTTTTTTATAAAAAGAAACATTTTCTTAAATTAAAAAAAAATAAAAACGTAATATAGATATTTTTTTAATTCAATTCTTACTTCGTTAGAAAAATGAACTGGCGCCATCTGTTGTAGCGAGTTGTAACTTCGATAGAAATGATCCAAAATAAATTTAAAATTAAAAAAAAATGAAATTAAAAAGTAAAATTTAATTAATGAAACACACACAAAAACTGTATTAACATTAAGTTTCATCCACTACACGTTTTAAAAAAAATGTATTTGAGCTTGAATGGCTGAATGGAAAGTATTTTATTATCAAATGAAAATTTGCACAATATATATATATATATATTATATATATATATATATATATATATATATATATATATATATATATATATATATATATTGTGAAAAGGCACCCCAGGGGTGCCCTTCTCTTTGATTATCCGCGTGAGCTAGAGGGGTACGATTTTCAAAAGGAACAGACATGTTTATATTCTTAATATGTCTTTATTAAGAACTATAACTTAAATTTTAACAGATTAGATAATGATTACATATGTGAGAATCTACGATGAACAAACACACACATACAAGTAATACCGAATTAATCTTACTCGGACCACTATCAATATCTAACCCGCCTAATCTCAATTTCAATAATAACACAAGTCCTAATATTAAATAGTCAATCCTACCTTAATCCAATCGTAGCTCCGATACTAAGGAGTGGCGTCTTTACGCGAGTGCAATGGTATGTACCTTGAACTAATGGCTTTATCTTCGGAGTTACCTCCGTTGGCCTTCCTTTCACAATTGTACCAATCTCTCAGATATCATTCCTCAAATTGCCATTTCACTTACTGAAACTTCTGTTATTTAAGATCTATCTAATTTGCATCTTTCCTTCACGTTTCACTTCTTGGGTTTTGGTTGGAAAAGAGTTGCCATTAATCTTGGCCCCAAAAAGTACCTAAAGGACATGCTAAAGAAAAGACACGTGAGCACGTCACAATATATATATAAATGAATATATATAGGGAGAGAGTGAATTATGAGTAGGAATTGAATAAATTGTTTTCATTAGCTTTAATTTCTCTATTTTCACCATTTTATATATGAATAAATTAAAACTCAGCAAAAATCAGCGGTTATTTTATGCAAACATATTTCTAGAAATGGTTTTAGTTTTAAAAATAGAGAAAATACATTAAAAAAGTTAATAATGTTGGTAATTATTTTTTTCTGCATCTAATATAAATTGAACTTATATTAAAAAACCATTGTATGGCTGTTAGTAATAATAAATGGGTTTATATATGAGTAACCAAAAAAAAAATAACAATGGTTAGCTACAATCTGCGGATTACGATATAAAATCAAATGAAATAAAATAATTCATACTGCAGAAAACACGTCCATCTTTTCCCTGAACTTCTGATGTAATAGTCCAGACATTACTTTTCAGATAACTCTGTACCCAACACAATTTATCAAGATTAACAGAAGAAAAGTTAGGAAAAAATAGTCTTCTCTTCTCTTATAAATCCGTCTTTTCTTTTATCTACAGCTGGCATGTGTCTGGGGGCAATCAGGATGTTGATGATGGACGTCCCCAGTCCCACGACTCAGGGGGAGTCTGTAGAACTCATCTGCAGCTACGAGCTCGATGAGGATAAGCTTTACTCCGTCAAGTGGTACAAAGACGATGTAGAATTTTACAGATATGTCCCAAATGACTGGCCACCAGGACAGTTTTTGCCATTACAGGGGGTCAAGTTGGATGTAAGTAAATTTCATTATACTAGTTTTGATTTTGTTTAATTAATGCTGAACTAGATCATCATGTTTTTTGAAAAATATCTCTTATTCTGTTTAATTGAATAGATTCCTACACTGGGCCATGTGGCATCTAAAAACCGTTGATAACGTTTATACGGGATGTTGGAATTTATCCGTATTTAAGATTAAGATGTAATTTAAAACTACGAGTACAACCTTTTTCCTTTAAGTAATATAAATGGAACAAGTTTCCTGAGGAAATTTCCCTCATATATTTTTAATGAGATTGTTCTACCATTGTTTAACAGTTAATCATGTTTATGCAATCACACGTGAAATAGTTTTATAATAGCGCCATTTACCTGTCATTGGCTGAAAAATACCAACGTTAGCTCGAAGGAAGAAACACAAAAAAAAAAAAGAGGGAGAGAGAAAGATTTTTTAGAAATTACATCACTGTGTAAGGAAAATTTTAACCACTTAGAATGTTACGTATAAGCTATTTTTCATGTTGTCTTACAAGGAATCGCGAATAAATTTGTCAAGTCTAATTCTTTACCCAATAATGCGAAAAAAAATGACACTTTCCTTTCAATATAAGATATTTGCTGTTATGATTTCGCTTAAAGTATATGAGATTATAATTTTAGGTAAATATTATTATATATATATATATATATATATATATATATATATAGTACCTTCGCTAAAGTGATAAGACTATTTTTACTGATGATAATATCCAGATGGCTCAGGTGAATATAATTGTATTGATGATTCATGTTCTTGTAGATGATACTGCAATGTATTTTACATTCAGACACTTAAACAACACACGCAAAAACAGAGAACAAATGTCGATGTCCACAAGATTATGGTAACATAAAAACCAGTAGCGACCGTTGAATCTTTCAAAGAATCTCGCTTTTTATTCAAATGCAGACCGGTTTGAGTTCCAAAACTCAAAAGAATTCCGAAAACGTTTCTTCTGATTGGTCCAGATAATCGGATGATATTCTTATGTAATTCTTAATTTAAATACTTTGAGATTTTATTTTAAAGAAATAAAGTTACAGCCCGCTATGAGTGTAATAAACAGTTATAATATATATATAATTCATCTAAAATTCATTAACTGACCTCTTTGAAAATTTAGAGTATTATTATTCTTAACTAAGTAAAATTAAGATCCTAATTAGACTCTCGAGGCGATTATTCGAGTGCAACATTTTTACCTTTACAAAAATGATACAAATACATGTACTTTTCTAAATCAATTTGACAGGTTACACGGTTACACGAAATAGGTACGAGTTAGAAAAGAAGTTAACATTCTCTATGTCTTCACTCTGCGATTGTTGAAAGCTGAAAGTTATTGAAGGTCAATGCAATTAGAAGGTTTTCTAGAACCAGATTTAATTACCGAATTCGACACTAATGGACTTTCGAAAAGCTGTGGACCATTACGATGTTGAAATCTTTACCGTAATGACTCATTCAATTTCTAGGGGGAGTATGTTACATCTCTGAAGTGCAAGAAAAGAAAATTAAAAAAATGACTCTAAAGCATGCGTTTATTGAACATTGGTTTGCTTGTAATGTGAACTTAAATTCCTTTTAAAAATTAAAGCTGTAAATCTAATTTAACCGAAGTTGTTTGAGTAATAGTTTAGAAGTAGTTTTTCAAATATTACTGTTTATTTCACTTTTTAATTCGAATTAATTCCAACATAAGCGAAGTTAGTGAGTAAATTTAGAAAAAAAATAAGGCTTAGTTTCAAGTTAGTGCAGTTAAAAAATTTAACTGCGATTTAATTTTCAGTTCAACGATGAGACAACTAAAAAGGGCTCAATTCAAATTCAGAAAAACGAAACACCAAACCAGTATTATTATTACTAGTAAGAATATTCTGCTAAGTAAACATCATTTGAAGTTTTTGCTCAATAATTTTTGTTAATAATATCTTCTTGTGCTTTAGTTTTTTAACTAAATTAAAAATAAGTTTCAGACATTTTTTTATGTATTAGTTATAAATATATTCCAAACAAATTTGAAGGTGTAACTTAGAAAACTTTTTCACAGTTTTTGGGTTTAAAGTACTTTTATACACTTTCTGTTTCTAAGTGTCCTTCTCAGCTAACTGTTCTAAGGTCGTGAATTTGTCGAGTCTAGTAATCAAATTAAACTATGAAGGATTTCCAAAAATTTATTTATCAACTCATATTTTAAAGTTACAACCCAATTATATTGTCTGCGCATGGTATATCGAAATATATTACTAGTTAATATTTGTTTGAGATAAATACGCAATTATATATATATATATATATCATATCATTCTTTTTTCCCTGAATACGTGAAAAAAGGTAAAATATCTAAGCTTACTCATTCAAATATGTAGGAAAAGAAAAATTAGGCATTTTTTATTCATATTTAGAGTACACAAGAATATATATGTCAGAATTCTTTAGTAAAGTTTGGATGCAGAATTTATTATTCGTCTTGTATTAGAAAGAAGAAAAAAAAAACTCGTGAGATAATTTAAGTCAAATGATTCTTACGTCTGATTGCAAATCTATTCACACGAAATCACTTTCCAAATTTGAGACGAGTTATATTTCCCAAATTAACCATGATTAAACATCAAATACGGATATCTGAAATACCTTTTTTATCATCCGATTTATGTTTATGTATATTCTCTTGATGATGTTTCCCCATCGTGTACATCATATTTACTGTAACAAAGGTGGCTAAATTTATTCTACTTTCCACCTTCTCACCCTCCTACTCATTAAAACAGTGCAGGCAGGTTCCTTAATAAACTCTTCCGAATCGACACCTTATTGGCCACGAAAAAGGAAGGTGGCACTGAATTTCGCTACTCATCTGTGAGACATGCACATCAGATATTAAAACAGTACCCCTCGAACCGAAAACTGTACTGTCCTAATGTAATTAATCCAGATTATGACATGCGGCAGTTCCCTTGCTCGTCCCCGTTGTTGAATTTAATAACGACCCGATGATTTCAGAGTCTCTGAGCTCACTGACCAGGACAAAGTTAATAAAGGGATTTTGCAAGCGACTTCCCACACAGCCGAAGATTCGACGGAGCGTTCTTTATGCACTTGTATGGAGTTCTCCATTTCGAAAGATGACGAAGAGAGTTGTTGTTTAAGCAGATCTCTCCTTCTCAGAGACATACATTGCCAAAGAAAACAAACGATTTTACAAGGGGAGGGGCAGACAGAAATTCATTTGGGGTCGAGCTTGGGTTTATAGTAGTACCCCTTTAGGTGTTCAACCATCAAAGAATTTTGGGCCCAATGGCAAATCAATTCGGAGAAAATAATCTTCGAAATTTATGTTTAGCTTTTTTACAGTTAAATTTTAATTTCCTCCGATCACGCAATCACGCAGTTGATAGGACGCCTGCTTTGTAATCAAGTGGACAGAGTTCGAGTCGAAACTTTTTCTTTTCAATTCGTTTAATTATTTCTTAAAATTAAATAAATTTTTTATGAAAATTTTTTAAAAAAAATTATATTTTCTGTAATTATTTTGTATTTCGAAAAGTAAAAAAAAATTGCTGTAATTATATATAAATGTGTGTATTAAATTTTATAAATATATTTTTACATGAATATATAATATTTATAAAATAAAATATATAATAAATATTAAATGATATTTTACATAAATATAGTTACAAATAGTTTTATAATGTGAAATACAATATACAACAAATAAAATATTATATATAATAAAAAATATTTTATAAATAATGTAATAAAAATAATACATGTATTTTTATATGTTATTAATTTAACCCGGATCATCCCGGGGGGTTCTGTAATTTGCAAAAGAAAATCCCCCCAGATTTCTAAAAAAAATGTGCAGAACCACGATTTTTTTTTGTGGGTGCACATTTTAGGTCATTGAATTCAGGCGTGATGAACCCTCTTTAAGGAACGATTGAATGTAATGACCTTGAAAAAATTTATCTGGGGGGCTGAGAACCCCCGGGGAAGTTGGGGGAATTTGAAAACTGCCTGAAAGTTTGGAAAATGATTAAAATTTTATTTTTTTACTTTCTACTATCATTATCCATTTTTAAGTATATTTATTACTGGCAAAACGTTTTATACTGGTTTTTGAAAAAAAATAAAATTAGTGTTTTAAAATAAAAATTTTGTATGTTTAGTTTAAATTAATGTGTTAGTCTCATTTTTTAAAAAAAAATAATTTTATTTGTATAATAAAAAAACATCTTGTACTTTATAAATATGTATCATAATGATTTTAATTTTTTTTTTATAATTAAAACACGGAAAAGTTTGGGGGTTTTCTTACACCCCGGAGAACGAAGGAGAAAAAAACGCGAGTGACCGCGGGGGTTTAAATTTTATTATAATTATGTAAAATATTTTGTAAGTCATTTTTAAATAAATTTATATAATTTTAATGGAACAAATTTACAGGGGACCGCATATTTTCTTAAGCAGATAGTGGCACTCTTCCCAAAAAGGCTGGCCACCCCTGCTGTAAATAGTATACCTAGATGTTGAGATCCATTCGAATTTTTTAGAGCTAATGATGTTGCAAATATAAGTTCCCTGCTTTCTAAAGAGAATTTGCAACTGCTACTTTTTTGTACGTAACTTTCTGTTGTTGTCGTGTATGACAAAGTACAGAGGTTGCACTTGCGATTGAGGGGTTTTCCGTAACCGAGAGGTTTGGGCTTGCTCATTTTAGTCGTTTAGACAGCATCAGCTTACGTTAGAATATTCTACCGGTCACCAAGGAAGACATAATGAATATTTTTAATACCTGATACTGATGATGAGTTGGTTCTGGCGAGATTGTATTTGGTGTTCGTGGCAAAGATTGTTAGAAGAATATGTTAGGCTTAACGTATGACGCCTCCAATTAGGCTTAATGCAGCTGGATTGAAGGAAAAATTTTTGAAGCTTGAATTTTTTTGGGCCCCCTTTCAATTTTTTTTTAAAAAGTCTGCAGCAAAATATTTTGCTAAGAGATGATCACTGGATGGATGATAACATGATAAACAAACATATAACATTTTATAACAGTTCATTACAATTTTAATATACAATGCGATTATATACTTCGGCATAACGTTTCGCCATTTTATAACTATATTTTCCCGCATATGAGTTGTTTTCTCAGAAACTGATTCCGAAAACGGTGGGGCAATGGTAATGTTATATGGTAAGAAATTGATATTGTCATTAAAATATATTTTGATAAGATCGACATAGGTAATTTAATTTCAAAGTAATGTAACAAGTTTAAATGTCTTGCTCACTGTTTTAGAGTAGTAACCAGTGTCCTAAATAGTTACATTTTGGATGATATTGGATTCACAGGTTTGGCTTGTAGTTTTAAACAATAAAAGAAGAAGCATACAACGAAGTTTACATCCCATGAAGTAGCTAAATTTTTTGTAACTTTTTAAAATTTAAAAAATACTTTTGAAAAAATCTTAATCACTTTTTTTAAAAAAGGGGTATATAAAAAAAACCCCAAGTATATTGATAAATTATTTCTTTCAAATGAATATTTTAAAGAAGATTTCATTACTTATTTTAAAATAATATCCCCAAAAGAATTTAAATATTTTATCATTAAAAAGCAAGTTAGATATTTTCAAGTAAATTTTAATTTCTTTCAAGTTCAGTGAGTGTTCAAACAAAAAAATATAAATATATCCAGCTAATTCTTCCGAGTTTCACCTCCTTTTTTTCCCTTTGGGTTTAGTACCTTGGAACTATGCAATTTAAAGGAATAAATATTATATAAATGTTATCGTAGTTATGACTATGATTCATTTACTTGATATCGAGAATATCAAAATTATTTCCTTCAATGAATTTCGGTTCCTACCGAGTTTTCCCTGTTTATTCATAACGTTTTTGTCACAATTACATCGAATGTATTCGAATATAATATTCAAATTCTGCACTTACGCATTCTATATGTCCTCAGGAATGTATGAAATGTAGCTGAATAAAAAGGAAATTCATTGGATTCGTTTGATATTAATCCATTTACAGCCGTGCTTCTCAAATTTTTAAAGTTTTGGGCCCAATAATTCCCAAACATAATTTCATCCCCCCCCTTCCCATACAATAATAATGTTTGAATTCAATAATAATATACTTCGACGCTGAAGCTACAAAACGACTTTAACTTCTTAAATGCCAACGGCGTATATAAAAGTTCCCCTCAGCCAAGGGCCCCTTTTTCGAACGTATATTATACGTCTTTTTTGATTTCTCTTAACCCTATCCGTTAAAAATTATCCCGAAGGCTTTTAAATGAACAATAAAACCCTTTAAAAGTGTTTAAAGGATTTACCTTTTTAGAACATTTGCTTTTTTTATTTTTTTTTTCCCCGCCCCCAAATTTCATCACATTTGGGTCATGGTGGCAGGAGGGGGTGAATTGTGCAATTTTTAAAGGGCCCAATTATTATATATAAAAAGGTACAAAATACCAAGAAAAAAATTTTTTTAAAAAATAAATTTTGTATATAAATTTTTTTTTTATGTGTAACAAACCCATGGGATCACCAGTAATTATTAAGCTTGTTCCTAACTTAGTCTTGTTAAATTAATTATCAAATACATTGTGCAGTACTAATACATTTATGAGTGTGTTATATCAGTGTAAATGTGTACTTTATTTTTTATTACGTCAGAGTGTATTTTGTTTACTTTCTGTAATTATTAATTTTTGTTAAAATATTCTTCTGTTTTTGACTTTTTAATATGCTTGCGCCCCCTCGTAAGGTTTTATTACACCCCCTAGGGGGCGCACTCCACAGTTTCAGGAACTCTGATTTACAGCAACTTATGAAGATTTAAATAAAATGCTAATCCAGTTGAGAAATATTTTGGATTGAAGCCAGGAAAGTCAAGTTTTGAGGCGAGAGTTAAATATAAAAAAAATTGTAACTATCATTTTATGATGTACAAGTCAAAGACATCTGTGTAATGCTATCAGAATACACATATTTCATTTTATAAATTTTTAAAAACAAATATGACTATGAAAGATAAAACAAGTAACTTTATTCTTCAGAATCAATATATGATTAGTTAGAAAAAGGGATTGAAAAAGAATATATTCAATTATATATAATATGTTTAACCTATTCATCAGTCGTTTTACTTATTCATTCTTTTGATATATTTATCTATACATATATAAACATAAATTTGGAAGTATTATACAATCATACCGTTAAAGTAAATTTCTGTAATGCATTATAAAGTATAATTTCATAGAGGTATGAAAATGACATGTGTGTTGATGAAGATTTCTGCACTATAAATTATTTTTTTAAATTGCGTAAGCATGTGAAATTAAACATTTTGCTGATAATACTTAGAATAAGTTTAGCTAATGTTTTGTTTAAATAATGAAAAATACAAGTAATATTTATACTTTTGAAATTAATCTCTACTGTAATTCTTCCAATCTCGAAGGATTTTGTTGGTATTGATAACACATAACTATGATAAGTGTTGAAAGTTATCTTAACAACCCACACGATTTTCATCCTGTAAGCCGAGAGCATTTAAAAGTGGAATTTAAATATTTATGAATACCACAATAGCATAATAACATTATAATAATAAGAAAAGGGAAATATAATGTAATCCCTGTCAGTTTCAGTCTATCTTATAATTCCATATTCATGGAATTTTTATTGCAAGTAGGGGAATGGAAATACCTACTGGGGCCATTAAAATTGCAACACCAAGTAGGTGACAAGCTACAGAAGTGAAATTTAAATGACAGGAAGAATAAGATGTGATGTACAAATGATTACCTTTTCATAGCATTCAGACAATGCAGGCTCCGGTAGCAACACGAACAATGCAGTTAAATGAGGAAATTGTTCGGCCGCTTTCTCATTCACAAATTGCATTTGAACGTTGTTGCCTGGAGAAAAGTTGCTGTGATGCCTCGTGTAAGAAGCAAAAATGCGCACCAGCGAGTTTCTGATTTTGATGAAGGTCGAGTTGCAGCGTACCGGGATTGCAGTTTATTGTATAGCAGTATTTCTGCTCGTGTCGGTTGAGATCCATTGACTGTTAGCAAAGTATGGGATCGAGGGATTCAGGACCCCTTACCGCTAGCAGCTGATAACACATGCATGTTACCCATGTGGCCTTAATGGATCATGCAGCAACGTCACAAGCCCTGAGTCAAGAATTGGAGTCGTTTGCCAGACAACAAGTTTCTGCACGCACAGTTAAATGACATTTGCCATAGCATGGACTCTCAGCTCGGAGACCATGGCTGTGGCTATACTTGACGCTTGAACACAGACAGGAGAGTCTTTAATGCTGTAATCAGCAACGAACTTGGGCATACGAATAGCCACATGTCATTTTCGGAAGAATCCAAGTTCTGTTTGTGATACCGCCCCCATATGGTGACCGTATCTTTGACTTTCAGCGTGAGCTAGAGGTTTAGGGTTTGCAAAAGGAATAGACATTTTTGATTCTTAATATGACTTTATTAAGAATAGAACGTAAATGTCAAACAATTTAGATAACGTTAATTAAACGATAATCTATAATGAACAAACACACAGTAATAGTTAAACCCAATCACGTAACTTGGATCACTATAATTATTTAATTTGCCTACTCTCACTTCTAATAATATTACAAGTCCTAATACTAAAATAATCATTCCTACCTGATTCCAAATTTAGTTTAAATCTTATGAGATAACGTCTGGGCGCGCGTGCAATGGTATGCACCTTGTTTTAATGGCTTGTTTTCCAAGGTATCTTCACGATTGGCTGTCAGTTCACATTTGCCTCCTTCACACATACCATTACCCAAAATTGCCCCTTCACTTACTGAAACTTCTGTTATTTAAAAGTTATCTTATTTGCATTTTTTTTTCACATTTCGTTTCTTTGGTTTTGGTTGGAAAAGAGTTGCCATTAATCTTGGCCACCAAAGAACCCAGAGGTTATGTTAAAGAAAAGACGCGTAAGCCCGTCACATGTTTACAACATCAAGGTGGTCGCATCCATGTTTGTTGGCATCGTGGTGAACGCACATTGGCAGTGTACAATCGTCTTCGTCATACTGGCCCATCACCTGGCGTGATGCTACGGTGTGCTATTAGATACACATTTCGGTCACCTCTTTTTCGTACTGACGGCACTTTGAACAGTGCTCGTTACTTTTCTGGTGTGTTATGACCCGTGGTTCCAACATTTATTCAAGCCCTGTGAAACCCTTCGTTTCAACAGGACAATGCATGACCACATAGTGACGGTGTTGTACGGACCTTCTTCAATATAGAAAATATTTGGCTTTTGCCCTGGTCTGCACGTTCACCAGATCTCTCGCCAGTAGAAAAACTCTGGTATATAGTTTCCAAGCGACTGGCTCGTCACCATACGCTAGTCCCTTCGGTTGATGAGATGTGCCATCATACTGAAGTTGCATGTACATCTGTTCCTGTACATATCATCCAATATTTGTTTGACCGAATGTTCAGGCATATAAGTGCTGTTATTACTGCCAGAGGTGGTTGTTTTGGGTGCTAATTTCTCGAGATCTATGCACCCAAATTTCTTGAAAATTTAATCAGTTGTTATTTCTGGTATAATATATTTCTCCAATAAATATCATTTTGTTATCTGCATTTCTTCCCGGTGTAGCAATTTTAATCGCTTTTAGTGTAGTAAAAGTACAATTTTAGTTCAAAATTACGAAAATTACAAATTACTTTTAATTTATTTTAACACAGTATTTAAACTATTGACGTTACACATGGGTGTAACACTCCTGCAAACTAACATTTCATTAATTTCTTGTATTGATAAAATACCAATTAATAATTAAAGGAATAACTGGGCATATCTTCCAAATAACATAAAAATTAATTAAATAACACATAGCATATATATTTTTACTTGTCACCACACTCTTGCAACGATAGATTTTTCAAACGAGCCTCAAATGCCTTACTATGCTGTTTCGAATTCAAATAACGAAATGAAAAGATGATTAAGAGAATTTTCCACTCCATCCAATCCTCTTTTTAATTCTTCATCACTTCGCGAAGAGCAGAGTATCCGGTCTATTATGGTCGGCTTAAATTATTGAAAAGGATCACTACACTTTTCAGGGTTTGTCTTTTCTATTATGCCAAAATGATGGCTTTTAAGCTTCGGGACGCCACATTTAATGGTGGCTCTGTAGCAAGATAAATATTGACTTGACTCTGAAAAGCGATCGAAGTGAACACAGATTTATTTTCGATTCGTTATTCAGGTGGGTGTATTTTTCTCCACTTGTACTTTTTTGTGTAACGAGCATTCGATTTTAAGTTTAATGACATTAAAGACTACTTTGATGCTAAGCATACTGCCAAGTGATACCCCAAAAAAACTCTTTAAAGTTGATCAATATGAGTTTTGTTCTTAAATGTGTTTGAAGTTTTTAACATGGAAAAATACGATGGGTGTCATCTATTTTCATAGCATTATTTACTACTTTATTATTGTTGATATTATTATTTATATCTCTTAAATATTTTACTTATTCAAAGTCCAGGCTATAAAATGAGCACTGAACAAATGAAATAACCAATATATGAACATAACAAATTGAAGATACTATAGAAATATTGGTTTTTTAAAAGTAATTTAACGATGGGCAGGGATACAAAATTATTGATTTATTTCTTTTGTGGGGTTCATCTTTTAACCTCTAAATTAATTTTCGATTGGTTTTAAGAAAATTTTAATGAACAATTCGGAATCATATGCAGGTTTCATTTTGACAAACTCTAAGGGAAGTACTTTGTTCGGATCTAGGTAGTGTTGTTCACAAAACATAAGAAACATACTTGCATTCCACGGTCATTTGAGGTACATCGCCCACTGAGAAATATGGATCATTTTACCAACACCGAGCTGACAGATAGGCACCTGATTTATAAATTGACAGAAGGAAATAAATGAGCAGCAAATAGATTGTATTGCGAGAAGTATCCACCGAGAGAAATGCATTGTACCGCCAGATATTTACTAATTCGCAACATAATTTGTGTGAATATGGATGATTACGAGATAATAGGTGTAGTGAGGGCGGACCACGAGAGACTCTAACTCCTAACATGGTACTGGAATTCCTTTGAACGGTATCCAACACATTTTGTTCCATCCGTGGAACAAATGTTTTGGATTCCATGACATGTTGGCATGCGTTAGAACAACTCAAATGACTGCGGTAATGCGTGCCTCTTTCCCTAAATGCTCTTGTGAACAACGCCACCTAGCGACAAACGAAAAAGTTTCCGAACATGGGGTGTTATGCTATTCTGAATCCTTGTTATGTCTTCTACCTTTCAATAAAGTTTGTCCCGATGATCCTGGGATACCATGTATAGGAATTCAGAAATGCATTTTTGAATTTTAATAAATAAATGAAAATACGCAAGCATTGATATTCCGATTTATTACATTCTGTAAAGAATTTTCAATGTTTTTTTTTTAATATGACGGGTGAATTAGACATGTTTTACGCGAATGTTTTACAACATTCCCATATCAAAAAGGCTTCGTTGCAAGAATAAACGCAAGTTGTAGCTAACGAATTTAATTATGTAACACAATGGAATCGTAAATTTTGAACTATCTTTAATTGCATGCAACTTCAAAATCTACGATTTGTGAAAGGTGTAAGATGTATAGCATATGTATCGTATTGAAAAAACGAAAGTCTTGGTGTCCAACATTTTTTTTTCGTAGGAATGCGTGAAAATCATTGTTTACCAATCTTCAACTCGAGATACTGATGGACTGAACAATCAAAATAGAGGTCATCCAGATTATTTTCTACAATTCTTCATAGAATGGTAAAATCGCGTATACATTCGATGTAGTGCAGGCAACAAGTCGAACACACATGGAAATCGTGCAACAAAATGTTGAAAAAAATATTTTCAAGCATAGAAAACTGTAAGAGTATGTCAGTGCTTCTCAAACTTTCGATATTGGCGACCCAATATTCAATCAGAATTTTCATCACCCACCCCCATCCCATACAATAGCAATGTATTTAATTCAATACGACTTTAACCTCTTAAATGTCATCGACGTAGAAAAGCGTCTCACTCAGCCAAAGCGTCAATTGCCCCAGACTTGTATATACATCTTTCCGAAGTACGATTTTTTCTTTTCACTGCTAACCATAAAACTATTCCGAAGGCTTTCGAATGCAATAAAAGTATTTTATAAAAAAGGTAAAAGGTATTTTCTTATTTATTTCTTTTATCCCCCCCCCTTAATACACACGCGCACCGACGTGGAAACCGGTGGCATTAGGATCGATTCGTAGAGTTAATTATTAATCGTATAAATTTTCAAGATCAGTGTTTTTTTTAATTTAACCGATTCATTTCGGACACTTAGTTTAAGAGAATGAAATTCTTACCTAATATAGAACCAGAATTAGAGAGAGCCAAAACAATGATTCTAATATCCGTTAACTCTTAACACATTTTAATATGTTTTAAAGGAAATATTATTTCTTGTAAAATATTATGGCTCAATGTGTTTGAAAATTAACATATTGTTACAGGGTTCAGAGGAATCCAAACGCAAGAAATTACCAAATGATTAATTAAATAATTCACTCAATGTAAATCAAAATTTTATGATGGAACTCCATAATACTAACAAATTATTTTCTTTTAACGGAAAATAACACAAGCATGTAAATCTACATTAGCATAAAAATCCACATAAACCTAGAACTATAGCTTCAAATTCCACGTTAAAATATCGCATTTGGCGGATGAATCGCACAGTCCTTCCAATCTTCAACACTGAATAACTCTATAGAATAATCTTTATATTGATAGTGTGTGCCGTTCTAAAGGCTTCTAGAATTACCTCTTCTAATGATCACCGTAAACCTTTCTAAAATTATCCCGATGCATCTATTTTTGTTGCCAAATTTGGTGACCAAATTAACGAAGTTCATTGTACTACTCTGCTTTATTGAAAGCAGTAGTTTCAAGTTTTGTAAACCATCTTTCCTGCTGCAGAGAAACACCCTTTTGCATGATAGTGAACAATATACATTTTAAATAGATATGTTTAAAATAAATAAAAATCATATTTATTGTATTTTTTATGCTTTTAAAAAAGTAATCTATTCCACTTGCGTATTTTAAATATTTCTCATGCAGGCTTTGAAATATTAATTGCTGATATATCTAGCATCAGTTAGCGATTGTGTATGAGTAACCGTTAAGAGCACTCGCAGTAGCTACAAGAAAATTCCGTCCACACATTAGTTAATCCATTATTCCTGTGAAAGTTCAACACGATATATGTTTTTCAACACCTTAAATGTATGTAATGAAAGATCACGTAAAAAAAAATTCTCGGAAAAATCCCTTTGAATTATTTTACATTAAATCCTCAAAAACATTGAAAATGTAAAGAACATAAAATAATATCTTAAAATAATTTTTTTATATAAAAATTAAGAAAAATATTAAGAATCACTTAAAGATGATTGCAAAAAAAAAGAATCCACAAAAATATTGTTTTGCAGTTCCCTGCAGAATATAGTATTATACTAGGCCAGGGATGGTGAACCACTGGCACGCGTACCATTTACGGCACGCGACACAATATTTTGTGCACTTCAATGATCAAAATGGTTTGCATTTTGTTTCAAAATAACAAAGTTCACTATGAAATATTACAAACAAACGCGAGTGATCTGTAGCGGTGAGGTGGAAGCACACTCGTTTGTTATTGTTTTGCCTTAGTTACACCGTAGAATACAATTGCTTATGATGCAAAGTTTGTCTACGCATAGCATAGTTAATTTCATTGTATCAATTTACGATTTTCAAGCGTTATATAACATGGCTAGTTCAGCAAAGGAATAAAAAGGGCAAGATAGTAAGTGTAAAAGAAAATATCAAATTTGGTGAATCTAGAAATATGGCATTATTAGTAAGGCGAAAAAGCGATGTGTGTTTTATGTTTTGGAATAGTGGTATGCAGAACATCGTATGTGCAAAACGGAATTTTGAAACAAATAGCAAATTCTCTCGTCAAAAAAGTGAATAACAGCAAAAATAATTAATTGCTTAAAACCGATTGGCAGATGGCTCCAATTAAGCGTGCATTCTACTAACAGTAACATCTTACAATCCAAATATAAGTTATTTGTCATCCAATCTGCAACAACAGAACTCACTCTAATGTTACGTTAATTTGAATAACACGTATAACTAAAACATTTACAACTATACAGTGCAAAATGTATTTTTTTTCGTAGAAAAGAAAGAGTTTTGTGTTCTTAGTATTTAATTTTATCATTTTTCCAGTAATCCCAAGTCCAAATTATTTGACGGCACGTGTATACCTCATTAAACACTTTTTTAAAAAAAATGTCACGTTGATCCATAAAGGTTCGCCACCCCTGTACTAGGCTAAAGGGGTGTTGAATTTAATTGAGTGCTCGCCTCTGTTGGGTTACATTTTTTCAATCATTGTTGTTGTTGCTGTTGTGTGTTATTTTATCCTGGGATACATTTAAAATACAACTGGAAGAACAGAAACATTTAATATAAACAGAAGAATATGAACATTTATTACACATGATGACCCCAACATATAACATAACGGGTCGCTGCTTTCTATTGGGGCCGGGAATTCATTACGAGAGAAAGTCCGACTTCTTTTCCGACTTCCTTATCCATGCCTTAGTCGGGATCGGAGCCGGAGCCCAATGGGTTAAACGCCGAGAGTCATGTCTACCATTCTGGATGGGTGACAATCATTGTTAATGATATTAATAAATGTTTTTCTCGGACTATTTAAAAGAAAACAAAATGCAAGAAAGAGTGTTTACGAGTATTGTATTTCTAAGTCTGAAAATTTCATTAATGGATTGTAGAATGTACCATTCCTATACACCGAATTGGCTTTGTTTAAATTAGTCACGCTAACTAAATAAGTAACTAATTAATTGCAAAATTTTCGGCATTGTTATTACTATGCACTGCGTATAGTATATCCCTAACCATCAACAACGCAAATTTTAACTATGCGCTAACTTTTCATAACAAATAAGATATAATTTCCTTGTAAACAATATGCTTAATTTCAACCTAGTAAAACATTTACCAATTAGTGAAAACTTGTTAGGTTATATATAATTAGACACTTATTTTACTTCCTTCTGAAAGTTACTGATTACCGTTCACAAACTAAATATCCGTTGAACACATTTGGGTTGCACGGATGTAATTTTAAGGAATATGCTTTGACAATCAGTATTTATTACATATCTTAATTTAATTAAAATATTTGATACTTTGAATTCATGACACTAACGAAGTTTTTAATTAAAATAATTGACTTTTATTGAATGTGAGGTTTCGAGACATTATGATGTATTTAATTTAATTATTCCCATTTCAGACAAGACAATTCCCATTCTATTATAGTGCTTCCAATTCAAATGTCTAGTTACGGAATGAAATGATGACTAGTGAAAAGTTTATATGGATGCGCGAGCGTAATTCCTATTTTTATTTCATCACCCACTTTACCAAGAGGACTATCGAACCATTATTATTGGCTGAAACCATTGAAGGTAATAGCTTCATTTTTCGGGATTTTCTTTTACTTTTATGCCAAAATCGGAGGTGTGTCGTCATAACTGATGTAAGCGTAGAGATAAGATATATATTTATTTGTATCAAAAAATAGATCAAAATGATCAAAATTCATATTTGATTTTCTATACAAATATACGCTTCTCGCTTGTCTACCAGCATTATTTTTGTTCTTTCAAGTTTACTTTACATTTTGTGCTTGACTTCTGTTAATGTTATACTATACTAAAAAATGTAACCTTTCAATTTAAATTACATCTGCTGAAATAAAATAAATGATATATATTGAAAAAGAAGAATTTTAAGCAATTTTATACAATGATTTTTAATTTTATTTCTTGGCTAGTCTCCTTTAAATATTCGTTGCTCTTATAAACTAGAGTAACGCAATGTGTAGACAAAAAATAAGAGTACACAAAGATTCAAGGAAGTTTCCAAATGTTTACATACATATAAAAATTGCTTTAAAAAAATTCAAAACCTTTGTTCGAAACGTTATATATTTCTCAATTCCTACTATTATTTCACTCTCTCCCTCATATATATATATATATATATATATAAAGAACGTCAAGATAGCGTCAAGAAGACGTCAAGAAGGCGTCAAAATGAAACGAAATTTTACATACGTAATGACTACATTGAATAAGTAAGTGATTAGAAAATTAAAACAAAAGGATCATTTATTTCAGAGAAAAAGGCAAAAGAACGGAGGATTTAATACCCTGTTAAACCTCCACTATATAGGGCCAATGCACGATATGGTAGAATCGAGCATTGAGGCATACAAGTTCTGTATGATGTCTTGAGACATTACGTTCCATACTTGTTGTAACCTTGCCTCTAGTTTGCTCAAACTCGTGGTATGCCCAATTCGTCATCCCAAATGATCCCAGATATGCACGGTAGGTGACAAATGGGGATCGGGAAAGTCAAGGAAGGGTAGTAACAGTGCGGAGACAGTCTTGTGACACCCTTGCCGTGTGTGGCCGAGCATTCTCTTATTGAAAAATGGCTCCAGTTAGCCGTTTCAGGAGTGGAAACACATTGGTTGTTGGATGCCATGGGCATACCACTAGGCTGTCATTGTGCGATGGCTCAATACTAGGGGTGACCGTGTATTGCAGGCAATGGCACCCCATACCATTACACCAGCTGTGGAAAAGGTGTGCCACTTTAAAGCAAAGTCAGGATTGAGACGTTCCCAACGGGGCCTCCCACACGAACACGATTGTCATCACTGCTGAGATTGAATCTGGATTCATCGCTAAAGAACACCTGGTTCCATTCCGCTGCAGTTCATTTTCTTAGTTCGTGGCACCACTCCAAACGGAGGCGTTGATGGGTACTCTTCAAGGGCAGAACACGTAATGGGCTCTGTGATCCCAAATGTCCTTCAACCAGGTGCCTTTGTATGGTTCGAGAAGACACCGGGCCCCTAGTGAAGGTGCCACCCGTGCCTGAATGGCGGCTGATGGAGCAGTTGGTTGTACGGGTGCATTTCTTAACGATGTGGCGGTCTTCTCGATGACTGGTCTGTCGAGGGCGTCCTGAGCCTGGTCTTGGTGTAAATGACTTCTCTAGGGTCCACTTGTCCCAACACCTCCTCACAACACAATCGGAGCGGCCTAATTGACGAGCTACTCTCCTAGAGGCCAACCAGCTTCCATCTTGCCGTTGATTCTCCTCCTCTCAAACTGCGACGACTGCTCATATTTTCTTCAAAAACGGCGTAATGGCAAGTCTACCTCAGCCCTTACTTTGTAAACGATTCAGCACACTCAAGCAAGCTGTGGTTACCTTTTTTTTACTCCACGATGAACGACATTAAACGCCCTCTACTGGCTATGTGTAATGTGCAACCATGCTGCGTTTCGAATCATTTACATACCTCTCCGAAATGTACCTTAATGCCAAGTTTTGTTACTATCCCACATTTTTCTTAGTGCGCTAATTTTTTTGTCCATGAGTTTATATATATATAACACTGTTCAAATTTTGAGTCGTTAATAAAATACCTTCTATTCATCCATTGAAGTTCAAATACATTTTTTAAACTTCAAGTGGATGACACTTGATGTTAATATGGTTTTTTCAAATATTAATTCATTCATTAAAATAAAAAATGAAATAGTAACAAACAAAAATAATAGTCCAACAACATATATAGACAGTAAAATTGTTCATTGTATCCCTTTAGCGCAATGGATAGCGTATTGGACTTTTAATCCGAAAGCTGTGGGTTCGAATCCCACCTGGGATGCCGTAATTTCTGAAGAATGTGCTTTTTTTACTATACTATTTTATTAGAATAATTAAATTTAATGAATGAATAAATAGTAAAAACATATATTTTAGTCCAACGCCATGTATAGAAAGAAAGATGGAAAATTGCAAGGAAAATCGCTTTTTATTTTGCCACTAAATCTTGTGATTCTGTTTTGTGTGTATACATATTTATATTAATTGTTACTATTTAATAAAAAGTAACTAAAATAAAATTTTTCTTCGTCAACCTTAGTAGAATTTGACTTTTTAAAATAAAATATATATTACTTGTTTAAACATAAAATGTCTATTTACCCGTTTATTTTTTCACAAAGTGATCCTAATTTCAAATTCAAAAATTTTTCTCTGTGAACATCATAATTTTTAGTGAAAAATATTATTGAAATAGGGAATTATGCTTTTACAGGAACATACATTTGTAAAGGAATCTCTTCGTGCCTTTCAACTAATAATCCTCAGAGGGAAAATTTTTTATAAACGGTTTATGTTTTCGAGAGCCTCTTCTTTTGAAGGATCCGTGACTCATGTAAATGAATCGCACTATTTAAGGTTAAATGCAAAACAGTTCATGAAGAAATTTAGTTGTGAAATCTTAGAAGATAATTATAGTTCAAATAAAATTTGAAAGCTGCTTCTTGGAATATCTACGTATCTTGGTATGAGATTTGTAGTTTAATTATCATTGTCAGGAGTTCTACAAGTGTTTGCAATTCGACGCCTCTGTCTTGTGACGTGCTTTACGTGAATTTCTATTAATCATCTTGGGAATCTTTGGGGCCAGCAATCAAGTTATTTCACAGCCATCCCTCTCAAGAAGAAACCTTGATATTCAGATTAGCTCAGTCCTTCTCAAAGTTTCAATATTCGCGACTCAATATTCAATCATAAATTTCATCGCACCCCCTCATACAATAACAGTGTGTTGAATTCAATAACGCTATCCATTGATGCTAAAACTACGATACGATTTTAACCTTTTAATTGCTACAGCGTATATAAAAGTCTCACTCAGCCAAAGCGTTAATTTCCACTTACGTATATATACGTCTTTCGAAAGAACGATCTTTCTGTGCACTGCTATCCATAAAATTGTTCTCAAAGGATTTGGAATGCAGTAAAAGGACATTGACAATGTTTGTGAAGGGTTTACTTATTTCATATTTTTATTTATTTATTTCTCCCCCCTTTAATATATCACATATGCGTGCCTACGTGGAAAACGGTTGGCATTGGTAAGCAAATCGCGCAACTTTTAAATTAGCATTAAGGGATTTATTATAAACCGTACAAATGATTAACATAAGTTTTAATTTTTGTATATAATTTTATATATGACAATCCCATGGGGTCACTGGTAATTATTAAATTTATTTTTAACTTAGTACTGTTAAATTAATTATAAAACAAATTGTGCAGTACTGATACATTTAAGTGTATTATATCAATCCAAATGTATAGTTTATTTTTTTTATGTTAGAAGGTATTTTGTTTGTTTACTTTCAGAAAATGTACAATTTTTTAAAATAATCTTTTGTTTTCGACTTTTCAAAATGCTCGCTCCCCACAGTTTGAGAAGCGCTGTCGTATAGAATAAAGGGTATTTATCATTCGGAATGTAACTAGACTCAAAATCATCATATGACGAAGTGTAGAAATAAGCAGAATGAAGTATAATTTGAGTGTGAGAGTTTTCGAAGAAGAAGCAGACATGATCATAAATAATTAGATTTATTCAATTGTTAACACTTTACGAAATCTGTAACTTTTAAACTAAAAGCTGTGAGCAATAAGAAATTCCAACTCGTAGTCCAATAACATCATTATGGAAGGTTTAACATCTTCATTACAGTTCCTTATATGATCCTACTCACAGTCTGATAACTCTTTCAGCTCCAAGTCTGGTTACTTAACAAATTCCTGACGGATTATCCGTCAAATATTAATTTTAAGGTACACACATGGACGTCTTAAGGTATGAGACAACTGGGGCCAATCCCAGGGCCTCGACCACAATGCAGGCCTCATCTCGTTCTCGACTGAGCTTTAATAAGATAATGATTCGAATAATTCCAACGGTCAAATTTTTTTCCGGTTGTATTCTCCGAAACACTGAGAATATGGATGATATGCCAGCTGGCTACAATTGAGGACCGTGGTCCATGTATGGGCTGTGATAACCCCTACCCGGGGTATCATCTCTTCATCTATGTGACCCAGATTTGTTGGAGGAAATGATTGATCACACAAATTCGCCATAATAAATCTAATTTATTATTGTCTAAATACATTGATCAAAACTAGTCTTGCTGTAGGGATTAAATCAGGAGTGATACAACGTAAGTCTAAATTCTAAGTAAATAGCGCCTGAAATCCTAATCACTATCTTTCTGAGAAGTTATCCTAAGAATCTTTATCCACCTTAGATTCCTTAACACGCTAAAGTCCATTCTATAATTACACTTCTATATTTAATATATTACCAATAACTCACGGTGATTAGAATCTCATCTTCTTCTATTCTATTCTTCTACTTTTCTACTACTATTATTCGACTGTTATCCTACTAACACGCGAATGCTAAAGTTCCTTTATATAAATTATCTGCATATTGCGGTAATTTCTTGTGAGAGGATTGGATTGAAATAACTCAATTCTGGCACCAAAGACTCCCCAAGAGGATTAGTGTGAAGACGCAATAAAGTCCTGTCACAAGGCCTAGACCTACTATTATACACCACCATTACTCCTTCAGTCAAAAGATGGCATTCGGTCGAGCTGGTTTGTGAGATTGTAAGTCATGTACATTCGTTTGTTCGGGTTATTGTTTGTATGAGTATTTGACAACGTATACAATGTACTGTAATTTAAGGGTAATATGTGGGGCCCATATTTGCGTAAGGGTCCAGGGAAGGGGCGTAGCATCCACCGTACAGCTCGTATCAATTGTACTGGCCCCAACATGTGTAAGCAAAATTATAAAATATAAAGGGGCTCCTAACAAGAGCCTCCAAGGAATTTTTCACACAGAGCCCTCTTAGAACTAACTACGCTGTGTTCCAGGGCCTACTTTTGCGTAGGGGCCCAGGGTTTCACAGATTATTAAGACATCCCTGGGTGTGCGACCACCAGTCGCAGCTTACTAACACTTGAATTTCAGCTTAACGATAAACTTTTAACCATTATATCACAAACTAAACGATGTCATTTAAATAGTAGTTACATTTGCAAAAAAAATCAAGTCTGCAGAAAGCGGTTTTTAAACTAAAATCACAGTGAATGACTATTTTTCCCAAGATGATTCGTAGAAGACCCAAATAGAACTCGTTACAAATGGATCGTGACTCATAACTTCGAGATAAGTAATTGACAGCAAGTTATGTAACTTCGCAAAACAAACTTACAAAAACACTTGACAATATAATTGCAATAAACGTTTCCAATATACAGCACAGTTTTTGTAGCTTAACTTTTATGTTTTAACTTCGCCATTCAACAAATAGTGTCATCTCAGACTATCTCATCTCTACCAACTCTCTTTCCTCCTTAGATTCTCTTAAGTGTATTTCTTCATCTAACAACATAATCGTCGAGATCCAAAAGCAACTTAAAAGCCTAAAAGGTAAAAATATCCCAATAGACTTTTCATTTGTTCACGAATCCGCGGGTGCTATTGGAAATGAGTGGGCCGACTGGCTTGCAATTGCTGCCGCCAAACACAAATTGACAATTCCCATAATATTCCTAAATCATTTTACAAGAAGATTATAAAAGAAAGAATGTTGAAGTCATGGAACGAAGAATATCTCATTTCAAATAAAGGAAACTTAACAAAAAAATTCCAACCATTAATAAGAGACTGTCATGCCACCATTTTTATATCAATTACAAAATAACCCAATTTATCTTTGAACATGGTAACTTTGAGAGCTACTTTAATTTAATTTAGTTAATTAATTAGAACACATTTAATTTAGTTCCCTACTCTTCCTGTGATTTTAATATTGGTGGCGATTAAAATGTAGAACATGTGATCCTTCTGTGTTCCAAGTATGTGTCTGAGAGAAAAATCATAAGACTGTCTTTCAAGGGACTAAATAAAAATTGGCATCCGATTTTTCACCAGCTTCTTTCCACCCCAGAAGTGCTTTTAAAAAGTTCTGTGAATTTATTGTAAATATTTGTAAATCTTCAAAACCACATTTTTCCCTTCTTTTCTTTGCAATGTGTTCTTAATACTTACTTTTTTGAGCCCCGTCGGATATTTTGTGGTGCACGGGTGTTTTATCATTGTTTTCAATAATATATATAAAGCATTGCTTAACCCTAAATCTCTGGCCTAATTCAGTGACAACTCTAGAAATAATAATAGGTCTTCATTTTAGTCCAAATACTTTGTATCTACCTTTGTTATGTCTCTTGAACTCCAATTTCTTTCTTTGGCATTGTAGGTTATTCAACTTTTTCACTCGGTAACTTATTTTATTATAATATATATATATATATATATATCTTTATTTAATTTCACTTAAAATATTCTAAAAACTAAATCATATTGATACCATTTCCAATTCAAAACTAGACTCAAAGATCATTGAAATATTACGACATATTTAATTTCACTACTTCTTTCCTCAGTCCATTCAAAACCTATCACTCCACTCCCAAATCAAATAACAGGCAACGAAACGAAAACACGACTAGTGAAACTTTTCAACTGATCCGATTCCTCTTTTAATTCGCCCCCCCCCATCTCCAGGAGAAGGATATCCGGGTCATTATGATCGGCTTAAATCATTAAAAGGATCGCGACGCGTCTCTTGGTTTGCCTTTTCCATTACGCCTAAATGATGGCTTTTGAGCTCCGGCCCGTCAATGTTAATAGTGCTTCGGTAGCAAGATAAATATTGACTTGATTCAGAAAGGGATGGAAATGAACAAGGATTTATATTCGATTGAACGTGCGTCTTTCTCCCGCCTTTCTTTGCCAGGATAAACAGCACTTGATCTTAATTCTCCGTGACATTTTAGACTCCGCTGCTTCTAAGCGGGGTAATGTATTATGTGAAAAATTAAATTTGATCCTGAACTAGTGTAGGGGGAATTGAAACATTAGTGTTTTGTTTTATAGTAGAGGAGGATACCAATGTAGCGATATATAATATAATTTATTTGTATCTTATTATTGCTTCTTTATATACGCTTCGGTTTCATTGCATTGTGACGTTTTAAGAGAATGTATTATAATCCTATTGAAAATTTAAAATTGCATTGTTTTTTGTGTTTTTGTTTGATAAGATCATAGTTTGCTGTTACGCATAAAATAGTTCGACTTAGCTTATTTCGTGTGTGTGTGTGTGAGTATTGTATTTATTTTTGTCATGAGAGAAGACAATTATATGTGCATGACATAAATTTTAATCCTTTTGTTAAGTTTTGTTATTTCAATAATAAGCTTTTATTTGCGCTATAAAGGTCGGATTAAAAACTTTCTCAATAGAAAGAAATTTATCCAATTTTCATAGGTGTATATTGTTGTGACTAATGCCACCTGTCTGACGAAGTCAGATCGAGGCCCGCGAAATTCATCGTGGCTAAGGGCTAGAATTTTACGCTTGTCGTTAGCCTTAGCTTTGAACACCATGTCCGTGACAGTACGATTTTCTCGGTTCCACCCCAATTTAAAGGGAGAATACCCTGGGGAAGCCAGAGGCCTCCCTCCTCCCTTCCATCAACCACACGAGAGGACTTGCGGCTTGACGGCTATTCAGAGTACCCCCATGCCGCAAAGACACATACATTTACAAACAGCCATATCTATCCCGGGATTCGAACCCAGTCTCTACGGCACCGTAGTCAGCGTCTCTAACCACTATACCGGTTGTGTGACTCATAGGTATCTAGTATGGCGTAAGTTATAATATATATATGATGTATTCTAACAAAAATTATATTATCATGTTTTCAACGTAGCGTGAGATGATAAAATAAAACGATAACACATCTATCACGTCGTAAATTAAAGTGTTAAAAGTGAAAAGAACATACAAATCTTTTAACAAGAAACAGAGGGGACTAAAATATTTGTTCAGATTAAAATAATAAAGAATTAAGATAAAGATAAAATGTTAAAGAATATGGCAAAAAACCATATATTCAACAAAATTAAATTCATTTGAACACAATTTATTTATATATAAATATGTGTTTCTCTATTCAAATGCTTCCGTAACTTGTTTTTTTATTTTACTGTTGATAATGCAGAGTTTTCAACTTCAAAATTCTTACATAGATTTTCGTTTTCGTCTTTTATTTTTGATTAATAGCTTTACTAAGATCCATCTTCATTTTAAACGAAGTAGAAGTTTGCTTTCCCCCTGAACTCTTTGCGACTGTGCTCGTAAAAATTTCTTCTAAAACAGAAAAAAAAAAGAAAACGCGAGCCAAACTCACAGATTTTTACCCACAATGCGATGTACTCGTCACCGAATTCTTAAGCCAACTGATGAGAGATAAGATATTTGTGTGTGCCATTTGTGTGTGTGTGTGTGTAGGAGTGGAGGGTGAAAGTAGTATATATGCACAAATCTGGCTCGTGGCACAGACTATTCCGAAAATGCTTCAAAGCCATATTAGCCTCCTTTCCATGAAACATATGAAACAATTTCTCTTTCATTTCACAACCGTCTTTAATCTCGCATGCGCATATTTTTTTTCCGTATTTTGTTCATTCCTCGAGGTGAAATATTTTCGTGGTAAGCGAATTTAGTTTCGCATAAGGACAAAAGATTGCATACAAATACATAGTAGTTTGTCAGAATCATTGTATTATTTTGTGTTAACCGATATTTTGTCTTAACCTTTTTTTCTCTGTATTAATGTTTTTGGAATATTTCTTGGTCAAAATAAAATTTAAAAAAAAAAATTTTGAAAAGCGAGTACTCGTAAAATGATTGAAATAATTAGTGCAACTATTGGTAAAGTTACATTATTTGTATTATATGAAAAGTTGGCATATTTTAAAGGAAAAATCCCTTTTCTTCAATGTTTGTTATATAAATTTAAATCTATTGCAAGACGACGAACAGATAATGCCACAAAAGCAAGAAAAAGGGAATATTATGGAAATTATTTTTATATTTAAAAATATATATAGTTTATTGCCATAAAGAATTTAGTATTTCCTTTCGTCTTTTGTTGAAATTAACAAAATTTTAATAGTGCGCTGTTTTTTTTTAAATAATTTAAAAACATAAAAGATTTAAAGGAACATACTTTCTCATTACGATTCCTTTTTAAGACAAAATATTAATCTTTATGAAAAATATTTTTAAAAAATATATATTAAAAAACACTAAAATGCCAGAATCATGATATGCAAAGCGCAACTACTAAATTGCATATTTTACATAGTAACTATATAATTACATAGACTTTATTGAGCAAATTGTTAAATATATGTTTAATTAACAAACTAACCATAAATGATTAAGGCAGTGATATATTTCATAATAGTTTTTTTTTTCCTTCTGAGAAACTTTTTGTTCAGTTGAGTACTGAGGAAAAATATATGCATTGTCGTGTTTCCTTAAGAACATCTCCTTAATCCAGCGTTTCTCAAACTGGGGGGGCGATAACTCTACGGGGGGGACTGGAGCATATAGAAAAATCTAAAATAAAAGCTTATTTAAAAAGAAATTACTAGTTTACTAAAAGTAAACAAATAAAAAATACCTTCTGACATAATAAAAATATAGAATACACATTCACACTGATATAATACACTTATAAAAAGTATAAGTACTGCACAATGTATTCCATAATTATTTTAACAATACTAAATTAAGAACAAGTATAACAATTACCAGTGATCCCATGGTTGTGTCATATGCAAAACTATATACAAAAATTAATACTTGCCATGATAATTTTTGCGGTTTATAATTAATCCCTTAACTACCGATTAAAAGTTATGCGATTCTCTCCCCAATGCCACCGTGTTTCACTTAGGGGTACTTCTGTGATGTATTATGGAGGTGGGGGGATAAAAGGAACAAATAAGCAAATCCTCTGACATAAGCACATCCTTCGCAAACACTGTCCTGTTGTTGCATTCCAATGCTTTCGGAATAATTTTATGGATAGCAGTGCACAGAAAAGATCTTTCTTTATACAGACGTATATATACGCCCGGGAAAAATAACGTTTTAGCTAAACGAGACATTTAAATGTGTGGATGGAACTTAAGAGATTTAAATCCTATAGCATCAAAGTATCGCATTGTTGAATTCAATACATTGTTATTGTATGGAGGGGGGCGCGATGAAAATGATGATTGAATATTGGGTCTCAAGTCTTGAAAGTTTGAGAACCACTGCCTTAATCAGAAAGCTTTCGCTGGTTGTTTGTCTGAATGTGCACAACTATTTGAAAGATCTAGACGAGTACCAAGTATGATCTCAGTAGAAAGTAGAATACAATTTGATGCACGTTGAGCGATGTAGGTTACTTTCAACTTTACAACTCATTCTTAGTTTTTTGTAGTAACTTGTCTTACATTAAATGGTCCTAATTTGTTAAATATCTTAATTTTTTTTGTTTCGTTCTACATATTTTTCAGTCAAATGGTCATTGAAAAGGAAGATTAATGTACATGGTTTTCAAAACACTTGGACTAATGTGAATATGGATTCATACAACAAAACGGTTGCGTTGTACGTAAATTATGTCACAAGGAGTCAATTGTTAAATGTATTAAAACGTTTTAAAATTAAACATCATTCCACATTATCCAGATAGAAACCTGAAGTTATAAAAAGAACTGTTACTGATATAAAAAAAATTACATTTTTTTTTAAATCAAACAATTGGAACAAAACCTAAACTGACCAAATGTGGTTTTATACTTGTCTATTACATTTTTTTTTAAATCAAACAATTGGAACAAAACCTAAACTGACCAAATGTGGTTTTATACTTGTCTATTGTGTAGCTGCCAAAGGTAAAATCTTTCACTGATAGTATTTCGAGCTGTTTAATGTTAATGAATATTTTTAAGTGATTCATAATTGATATATAACAAATTCCACAGTATTCTTGTCCGTTATTCCCTAAATTGTATGCACTGCTACTGGAATTTATTTGTTTCAAATTTAACCCATCGTACAGCATCTTGAATCATATTGGACGATTGGTTTGGCTCACTTCAGCTACAAGACTGCCGGCAGCTGTTATGCTCATATACGTATGTAAATCGAAAAAAAAAAGGTTACAAGCCACAGCATTTAAAAACTACATAGTGTGGAGAAATTTTGCTTCCCCAGAATGGAGACAAATGGCGTTACTTCGTCATACATCTGGTTTGCGGGTAGGTAGTGAAAGTTCCCAGATGGTTCAGGACGATTGAAATGGCAAGACTCGTAGGAAATGGGTCTCGTTTAGAAGTGCGAGTCTTAATTCGATTTTTATGCGATTTTGTAGGCATTTGCAATGAGCAGACAACTTGTAGTGAAATTGTTTCACTCTTTTCAATCAGTCAGACAGGATGTACAAAGCCACACGATGACCAGGAGTAACCGGCCAAGTTCTTCAACGACAGAAATCACCACGGTACGAATTGGAGAAATGATTCAAAATGGTAACTCTACGTGAAATCTCGTCAGAGCTGGACTTGAGCTATGATAGTGTGAAGCATATTGTTTCTGATGAGCTGCGATATTCGAAGACAGTGCTGTGAAAACATCCGCCCTGACCTGGTTCATTAGACTGGGACATGATTTCTACCAAGACGGGTTAAGCAAGTTGGTTCTGCGTTCTGATAAATGCCTAAATAGACTTGGTGATTGTGACGAAAAGGCAAGCATGCATCTTAATTCCCTTTTGTATTTTCTGTCTATTGCTAATAAATATTTTTTTATTCGAATTGCAACCTTTTTTTCGGATCCACCCTCGTAGGATATGTATGTTTATAAGTGATAGATATACTTTATGCATTGATGCAAATAAAGTTCCAAAGGCATTTTTTTTCCAAAAATATTGATGAAATTATTATTTATCATTCTATTTTATTCTTCATTTGTCTAATGTGAGTTTTAAAAAAAATTCATTTAATGAAAGAAAAAAAAAACTTGAAAAAGTATGATGATTATGTTAATAATAATTCTGTAGAATAATTACAGTAATATTTTTTAAATACTGTATCCAGCATGATTAAGAAAAATTCTATTTTAAGAACTAAGTTTCTTCGCTACAGCTTACTTTCCCATTCTTGTACATAAATTTTATCTAACAAAAATATCTATGTCAATTTAAAACCCTTTCTCTACTCAAAAATCAATCAGTTGACCCGTAAATATCTTAATCCTTTTAACATTACACGCAAATTGAATTATTAGAAATAAAGAGAGAGAGAGAGAGAGATTTCGTAGATAACCGAATTATAGCATTATTTTTAAGAAATATTAAGTACTGTATGATCTTTTAGAGATTAAGAAGCGATTATACTTTTTAAAGTGACTTTTCTCAATTGATTGTGATTGCTGGTAATAAAGAAAAGCAAGAGTAAACTCATTATGCCTTTTTAAATCTCTAAAACTATTCAAAAGCTTCTGTAACTGACAGCGAGCTTAAAATCCTTTCCTATGAATTACGGTTTCCATTGTTATGCGGAATTTTATTATTCGGATACTTGCCTCATTTGCATATGTTTGGTGAACCCGAAAGAGAGGGTGCAGTTTCTTAACCGACTTCATTTCCGGATTTTTCTCGTGAGATTGATAGAGTTTTCTGACTGTTAAAACGACTTTTTTATTTACTGGTTTTCATTTTTAAGTGGGAATAATGCTTCTTTAAAATGGATGTGTTTTGTTTGGCTGTAGTCACTTTACAATAAACAGATGTGATATAGAAATAAGATATTGGTTTGATTAAATTGTCTGAGAAATTGGACAGAAAAATAGGGAAATCATTTGATTTAGATCTGAAGATTATTAGGTCCGCTCTATTAAAGACTGATAAAGCATTTTTATTTTATCAAACATGATGCATATTACAAATAATTTTACTGTAATCGGGAACGTCTTAAGACTTCTTGAGGCCCTGGGTCTTAAAAGTAGACAGTACATTGCCTACTTTATCAAAAACTCGTACGAAAAATGACACGAAACAAATAAATGTGCATGACTTACAGTCGCACAAACCAGTTCAACCGACTGCCACCTTTTGACTGAAGGAAAAATGATGGTGTATTGTAATAGACTTAGGCTAATGCTTGTACGACGGTCATCGCATGTGTAATGGGTCTATCCGCGTTCTTCCTACTAATAACCCTCTTGGGGAATAATAGGTCTGTAAATATTATTCTATTTAAACTTTCCCCCAAAGAAAAAGATGTGATTATGAAAATGAAGGCGTGTATATAAAGAATAACTTTCAAACTCGAAGAGGAGAGAGGTTAGACTGCTAAGGGATAGCAGTAATTGATTAATGTAAAGCTAGGCGAAAGCACTTGGTAGCTTATTTGATTATTATTAAGATTGGTGATTTGGTCCATTGATTGTTAAATTGGATTAGGATGATTTGAATTAGAAGGTATATTTACCTGGACATTAGTGATCTCATTTTTTTGTTTATTCTTCTAGTATCTCGTCTACTTTGCTATTGCTCCTATATTTATTATTAGTGCATTTATTAAATTCGTTTGGGGAATTTGTGTCGTTATTGAGAATTGTTAATAAACAGAGTTTGTTTTGACTATGGCTCAACTTCCTATAAGCCCTCTCACACTAATGGATGGCACAAACCATCCATTACACATGTAGCCAGTTGACATATCGTCCAAAATTTCCAATTCTTCTGAGAATAGAACAGGAAAAAACATTTAACTCTTGAAATTATTCGAATAATTAAGTTATTAAGGCTGAAGTGAGGTATCCATTAAGGCAAAGTCATGGGTACGGGCCCAGGTTGTCCATGACTTAAGGCTTTCCTGACTGCAATTGCTTTCTATTAAATAAAGTTATCAGACTGCAAAGTATCTATTGTTTTTACTCCGATTAAATTGTACAGATGATCAGTGACTAATTTTTAAATTTTGTTTGCGTTTATGGGGATTAAATTTTGTTTGCGATTTACGCAAAAATTTTTAATTTAAGGATTTTTAAAATTTTTTTGTTCCCTCCTATGTGTGCGTACTATGTAAAACAGATTTTGTGCTCAAAATGTCATAAAAAGCTAGCCGTATAATTTTTTAAGAAAAAAACTTAAAATTTGAGAAGTGATCTTAAAATGCTACTCTTCCTATAAATAATTACGTACACGCAAGAAATTTGATTTACTAGTACTTCAAACTATGTATAACAGAAGTTGGTATGGGTTTTACAATAACATGATTGGTATTCGTACAATACCTCTTTTTGTGAATGCTTATAGAAAATTCCTTAAAAAAATGTATAAATTCTGAAATCAATTATTTTTTTAAAAATAAGTATTGCTTTGATCAAAAATGCATACCAACTTTTGTTACGTGTACTATAGGCAATAAGTAAAAAGAAATTCAAAGTATTAGGCACAACAAAAAAGAAGCCTTAGCATTTTAAATGTTAGTTATTTTATCTTTCTGTGAGATAAGCAAGTTTAAAGCTTTGATTTTCCATAGGGATGTGAATAAAAATGAACGTAAAAGCTATCATAATTCTGGATTTTCTAAGTTTATAGCTTTCAAATTTTAAGAGGCTACAGAGAAGTATATAAAGAATAATTTAGGCTAAAAATTTTGATTTGATTTTTTGATCCATTTTGGTCAATTAAATCGTACTTGTTTCCCCTTAACATTTATCCCTGTTTTCACTAAATGTTAATGGATTTCAAAAGTAAATTATATCAATAAAACGTTCTTTATTTAAAAGTTTTTCTTATAATATGTTCATTTGGTTCCAAAAAGTTCCTCTGCGTATTATTCTTAAGGCCAATTATCGTATTTTTTAAAGTAACGGGGATAGTTGAGTGGCAAGTCCCGTCATTTAATAGCAGTTATAAAATGGGGTTTTTTTCGAATTTTTTAAAAGTATTTCTAGATTCATTCTTACACATCTTCTACAATTTAATTACAGCGTATATTTTCACTATACGTGGGGAAAAAATTTATTTATTTAATTTATTTAATTATTATTAATTTATTTACAATCGCTTTGAAACACATTTCATATTTCTACGTCAATTGATCGGAGTAATAGCGGTTTCAGAAAAAATGCTAATTTTTGTCTTAAATTTAACTTTAGCAAAATGTTTTGTAAAGACGAATGCTAAAGTATTTAAAGGGAGTATCATGATGTAAAATTTCGATAAAATTATAAAAATTTTAGTCATTATAATGCATGATTTAACTAAGGACATAATTTCCTACAAGAAGAAATTAATATATAAAGAAATCTAGTGTTATGATTCATATTCTAATATCAACTATACTTGTAAAATTCAAAATATTTTAACTTTTCTGAATTTCATGATTCTCATATCCAGCTGTCTCTTTCTAAATATCGAATACATTAGTGAATGTAAAACGTTTCTCTCATATGAAAATATATCATTACCACTTATTTGCTTATAATAATAGATTGTAAATATTATTTAAAATATTTCCTGAAATGCAAAAGAAATATTTTGTTATCATTATTGTTGTCTCCTCTTGTTGGTTTTCTGAACATTTATGCAAATTAACTTTAAACTGAGATTAATACTTCCAGGAAAATATAACGTGAGCAACAATTTACTAAAAATATACATATATAATTCTTATTTTTAATATTAATTAATCATGTGCAAAGAGTTAAATAATATTCGACTGGCATAATATATTGAAAATGATAAGTTAAGAATATATAGGATATAAGATATAGACACATATATAGCATAAGTTTCTGTATTTCTCAAATAAAAATGATATTCTAAGTGAGTTATTATCTAACAATATATTAATATTTTTACCATTGAAACAGATATAGGTATTTGTTTTTGAAACGAAACATTATTATACAGAATGTTATTTTAGTATATTTAAGCATCCAATAATGGTTTCTAGATCTCTCTTTTTAAAAATAAAACAACAATATTCCACTTTTTATGTTAAAAATTAGTTTTAATACAATATTTATACTGATCTAAACAATTTCGAATATTTCTTTTAACACTAAAAATCTAAATCAGCTTTGAACCATGGAACATAAGTAGATGCATAAGGAATTCACCTTTAAGGGAGATAATGCTAAGAAAATGAAACTATTGATAGAGGTGAAATTAGTTCTTAATTTTTTTTCATACTCACATATCCTTTTAAGAAAATTAAAATTGTGTTTCCTACGCTACGGAACCAGAAAAGTAATTACTTTTACTTTGGAAGCGTGGGTTAGCCTTGCCAAATATTCCATTAATGAGAGATTGTGCTAAGATAACACAAAAGCTTTTCAAAATATAATTTTAGCAATGGAAGCTCTCGGGTTAATTTTTCAGATACATAATTCAACATATTATGATCCAATACTTGTACAAAGAAATATTGCTGTTGTTGTTTTTGTATATCAGCAAAGCTTAGTATCAAAAAGTTTCTTACATTCAATGAAATTACTTTAATTTATGTAGGATACAGTCAAAAACTTTGTCAGGAAAAAGTTTTGAGAGCAAATAAAAAAGGCCCTTTTATAGCGTAAACATGTTTTCAAATACATAGTTAGTCATAGTTCTCTCTAATGTTTCTGAGCACTGTAGTATAAATTAAGGCAAATAAGCAAAAAAGAACATTTATAAGCATATAGAAACAATTCAAGTTTTATTTACATCAGTTCTTCTCAACTTTCAATATTTGTGACCCAATATTCAATCATAATTTTCATCACCCCTCTCCCCCCTCCATACAGTACCAATCAATTGAATTCAATGATAATATACTTTGAAGCTAAAGTTACAATATACTTTCAAGTGCCACCTGTGTAAAAGAACGGCTTTCTCAGCCAGTGCGCTAATTGACCTGGGCGTATATATGTCTTTCCAAAGTACGATCTTTTATGGGCGCTATTCATAAAATTATTCCGTAGGCTTTGAGATGCAATAAAAGGACATGGACATTATTTGCGACGGATTTGCTTATTTTTGTATTCCTTTTCTATCCCAACCCTCCAAATACACCACATAAGCTTGCTTATGTGGTATTGGGGAGCAAAGCTCGTATTTTTTAATCGGCGTTTAAGGGATTAATTATAAACCTTACAAATTATCAAGAAAAGGGAGGTAATTTTTGCAAATAATTTTTTTTGTATATGCCAAGCCTATGAGGTCGCTGGTTATTCTTAAACTTGCCCATAACTAAGTATTGTTAAATTTATAATAAAATACATAGATCAGTACCGATATATTTATAAGTGTATTAGATCAGTACTGATATATTTATAAGTGTATTAGATCAATGTAAATATATATTTTATTATTTTATGGTGACATAATATATCTTTGTTTGTTTACTTTCAGTAAATTAATATTTTTTTTTTAAATAATGTTTTTTTTACTTTGCAATAGGTCAATGCCCCTTTCTAGGGTTATCACGCCCCACTAGAGAGGTGCCTCCATAATTTAAAAAAACGCTAATTTACATGCTTTACAGGGGTTCTATCTTCGAAATATTTGTTACATTATATTCATCAATACGATATTTCAATTCCTGCCGCACTTATCTCAAACTGATGCTATCAACGTTACTGAATGCACGTTTTATCCTTTCATGCTGTTCTGCTACATTACATGACAAATAGGGGTACAAGAACTTTTCCCTTATATATAAAAAAAAAACCAAATTTTCATATCACACGGAAAAGATAACATGTGCTGTCAATAATGTTGATAGTGCCATGTGGAGTGATGTGGCGGGAACTGTGGACAATCGTATTGATGTAAGAAATGTGACCAAATATTTTCATATAGAACACCACTAAATTAGATAAAAAAAATCTGTTTTGTTTCGTATGCTCTTTTTCTCTCTGTATTCGTCTTAGTTATTTACTGTAAAACTTCGAAACCTTGGAGTCATTTATGAATAACACTGCATATAGTAAATATAAGGTGTATTTAAGGTATCCGACTACGTTCGGAACCATGATTTTGAAAAAGCCCATAAATGGATAATTCTCATGATATTTAGTGTCACTTATATTAGAATGCATGTATAAAATTGTTTTAAGGACATTTTTTGACAAAAAAAATTATTTAAATACAATATTTAGGCAAAAAATTAACTTAGAGAAATCTTTTTTTTCAAAATGATCTCCTTTTGTGAAGAATGCTTCTATTATAATAATATTTTACCAGTATATAGCTCAGACCTCTCTACAGAGGCTGAACTAGAATTTTTGAAATATATAACTTAGAAGTGGGTTTATTCATATTTTATACCACAACAGAGGGGAGCAATTTTAAGAAAAAACCGCTGATAATCACATTTCAGTTGGTGGTAACTTGAAAATAATGTGAATTTTTCAAAAAATCTAGTTGAGTCTCTGTAGAGAGCTCTGAGCAATATGCAAGCAAAACATTATTATAATAGAAGCATTTTTCACAAAAGAACATTTTGAAAAACATTTTTCTAAGTTAATTTTTTGCCAAAATATTGTATTTAAATAATTGTTTTTTTGTCAAAATGTACTTAAAACAAATTTATACATATATTCTAATCTAAGTGACACTAAATATGAAAATTATTCATTTATGCGCTTTTTTAAAATCACGGTTCCAAACGTAGTTGGATACCTTAAGGTTTATACCTTAATTTTATAGAATAACACTAATAATACTTATATTTTTAATACGATTGATTGTTTTATATATGTAGTACCAATATAAATAAATAAGTACTCAGCTGTAATGTAAATAACAATCAATTTACTATTCCAATGTGTGCATTTTCTTTTAATATTTTTTTATAATTTAATACAGAATATAAATAGTACTGATTGTATTTTTGATTTATATTTATATCGATAATTCATTTTAAGGCTGCATTCTTGTTTGGGCTTTTTCATTTTATTAGAAGAATCCAGCATTGCATACTTTTAAGGACACAGGTTGGTTTACTTTTTTTCATTTTTTTTTTCTTGGGGAATAAAAATCGACAAACATAACTCAGAAAATTGTGCTCAGGTGGCGTTGGTGGACAAATATCTTCTTAAGAGAACCCAGACAAGTTGTTCGGGTGGTAAAACAAATGAGAAAAGCGTATCTCATTTCAGCGAGATGGGGAAAAAACAATCGGAAAAACGTTAAAATAACACAGGAACTGCAAGCTGAAATAAAATAACGTCAGAAGAAAGAACAATTTCAAATAAAAAAGAATTTGCTTTTTATCCTTTGTATACTTCTTCCAAAAAAAAAATTGAAATATTATCAGATTCTTGAGTTTAGAAATTGAGCTCATTATGTTTTGTCATGAATTATAAGCCCTATCGAAGCACAAAGAGCTTTCACTCAAATAAATAGCCGTGGAAAAGGAAGTCTAAGCTTTTGGATCATTTCGTTTCATATTCCTTTATTAAATTCGTTCTTAAAATTCAATGCGTATTGAAAATACATGTTACAGAGACATGGCTTTAAATGAAATATTTTTAAAAACCTAATTGTATTGATGCCTTTTGAGGCATAATGCATTTTTTGGTGGCATACATTTATTCATACATAAAAGGTTTAACAATTCACGAAATGGTTTCTGCTGATAAAAGAACTTTCCTTTTTCTCGTCAGATATAATCATTATTGCTTAAATTTGTTGTGAAAAAGATAATTTTAAGTCATATTATTTAGATATTCTAATTCACAGAAAATGAAATACTTATTGTTTTGGTCTGAATATTGCGTTTAACATTCTTCAAACATATTTTCAAATCACGGAAACCTCTAGAACTTGAAGGAACTTTCCCATGTAACCCTTAGAGCTATAAAGTGTTTTCGTGAACCTTATTACATACATATAATTCGAAGAAAATAACTCTAAATAATATTTAAATTAGATCAACATGTTATAGGCCCTTTATGTAAAGGCAATTAAAAGAATTTTAAAAAAATTAAATTAAATAATTAATTTTTAATATATATATATAATTTACTTATTAATAATATTGATTTGTAGTTCAAGTGTTACTTACCCATGCATTATATTTAGTAATTGGGATATATGCTGGTATTTTTTACACAAACTGTCGAAGACTAGGTCTATTGAGATTAAATGCAATCACATTACATATTCTGAATTTAATTTGTTTTTTATACTTACACTGAGAAATATGTATCACTTAAACACAATGTTATGAATGGTATTAAAATGTGGATAGCTGAGTGAGAAATACCGTGTATTTTTCATGAATTTGCAACCTAAAATTTAGGAGCTATTTTTAGATTTTAACATCAATTCTGTTGATATGTTGTTCCCTTCCCTTCATTAAAAGTGTCGTTTTCCATAAATGTAAAAAGATGCATTTTCCGGCAGGTACAGTACACCTAAATGATTCAAAATCCCTTTGGAACCTTTTCAAAAAGGCCGTGTAGAGGTAAATACATTGAAAAGGCTTAATCACACAAATCTGATCCTTAATTCTAGAGTTCCAAGAATGGTGCCATTGAAATCCGCAAATTTCTCTATATAGAGTTAAATTACAAATCATGTTTTAACAACTCCCATTTTAAAATTGAACAGTATAGTTTTGAAGTTGTTGACAGCTTCACTTATTTAGGTTCAGAAATTAACTATAGAAACGATTGTACTACTGAAATCCAAAAGAGAATCCCTATGGCTAATAGATGTCTTAATGGAATACAAAAATATATGGAATCAAATTTAATCAAAATAAGAATAAAAGTTCTATTGCAAAAAGTCTTTTAAGATCAGTATTAACTTATGCAAGTGAAACTTGGTCCATGTCTCAAAAAGATGAGAACATGATAAGTATCTAGGAAAGGAAGATTTTAAAATTTATTTTCGGAGGAATTCAGGAAAATGGAACATGGTGAAGAAGAACAAATTTAGAGGTCTACCGATCATATAAAGAATCTGACATTGGTACACTTCATTTAAAAAACAACTAATTAAATGGGCACATCACGTTATCAGAGTCATTGAAGAGCGCAGCTCTAAAAAAGTCTTCAATGTTCAACCAACTAGCACACGAAGAAAGGACAGGCCAAATCTCAGATGGATTGATGGCCTAGAAACAGATCTCCTAGTTATAAGAACCAGGTATTGGAGAACACTGGCAAGAAGAAGGCTGGCCCGGAAAAGACTTCTTGAGAAGGCCAAGGCCCACTCTGAGCTGTCGTGTCACTGCTAAAGGAAGAGTTAAATTACCGCCATTGGGTTTCTGAAGTAAGGAGAAGCTACATTTTTTCTGGAAATATTGTTTATTAGTTAGCATTAAATAATTAAAACATTTTCAAATGCATACTTTTTAATTGTAAATAATGCGCTCTTACAAGTTTTACCAAAAAAATCTATAGTTGTACATTGCATTTGTTAACACTGCAATAACCCTTCTAAATATCAGACTTGTCAATAAATTTAAATACAATATTTTGGCAAAAATTAACTTAGAATAATTTTTTTCTAAATGTTCTCCTTTATGGGAAAAATGCTTCTATTATAATAGTATTTTGTCTGTATATAGCATATATCTCTCTACAGAGGCCCAACTAGAATTTTTGAAAAATTCACATTATTTTCAGAGTTGCAACCCATTGAAATAATGATCGGCGTTTTTTCTTAAAATTGCTCCCCTCCGTTGTCGTAAAATATGGATAAATCCACTTCTAAGTTATATATTTCAAACATTCTAGTTGAGCCTCTGTAGAGAGGTCTAAGCTAAATGCAGGCAAAATATTATTATAATAGAAGCATTTTTCCCAAAAGGAGAACATTTTGAAAACAAATTATTCTAAGTTAATTTTTTGCCAAAATATTGTATTTAAAGAATTGTTTTTGTCAAAATGTCCTTAGAACAATTGCATACATGTATTCTAAACTAAGTGACGCTAAATATCATGAAAATTATCCATTTATTAGCTTTTGCAAAATCACGGTTCCGAACGTAGTCGGATACCTTAATTCTAAGAAATGTTTTCAAATGCTAAAAATAAGTCCGAAAATAAAATAAAAGCTGTATAGAACACCCCAAAAAAAAATCTCGAGATAGCAAAATGTTTTAAGCAGCAACATCTTCCTGGCATGTAAGTACACGATGTTGATTTACGGAAACATTCAAATTTATTGTTTCCCGTTTCGCATCACATCCCTTCTGTTTACTAATGCACATACATCCAACCATTTAAATAAAGACTTATTCACAAAAAAAAAAAAAGAAAGAAAGACAGATGGAAAAAGATTGCACCTGCACTTTATTTTTGCGTATCTCCCGGCCAACCACGATGTCGGCGGCACAAAGGCGTGAATTCGTTTGTTAAGCAAATAACGTTCTCATCGAAGAGTAACCGCAGCGAGAACGTCTTTTCCTCTTTTCGAACCCCATTAATTAATTCTTCCCAAGTAAAGAGTTCACTAGACAATTATTATTAGCTTGATAACTTTGTTTGCCCCGCTTCTTAATTAATTATTTCTTTGAGTAAATTAATTTTGACTTCAGAACGTTTATTTAAGAGAGAATTCCGCTCACAAGGAAGTTCGTTCACCATTTTTTTTCATTAATTCTCAAGATTTAATTCCTTTTCAGCAGTATTGATTAATATATAACTGTAATTGAGGAGGAGAGGTATTTAATTAACTGATTATTAACCGCGGAAAACCTCGCGGTGAGGAGTTTGGTTTGTTGTTTTAAATCGGACGTTAAAATCTTGATTTTTGAGGCTTGGAGAGGTTCTGTTATTAAATGTTCGATCGATGGTTTTTGGAGATTTTTTTTTGTTCCTTTGTTTTGATTAAGATGGTTATAAAAATGTTTTTCCAATATATTGGAAAAAAATGAGTTTTAATCCTGTTGTTTTTAAAAAGCTTTAATTAATTTATTTTTAATTAAAATAATTTTGGTTGCAACACAAATTTATTGAAATATATTCATTAGAATCTTGTTCTTCTGCGTTTGAATATAACTATAGTTAGATAATTATTTTCCTATTTTTAAATTATTACGGAATTCGTGGTATTTAATATTATTATTATCTAATTTTAACCATACACTCCTTGCACAGGGTATGTCATACCCACCGTCTAACTTTTTTCAAGACTCCTCCAAAACCCTTTTTGTAAAATGAATAGTTTCTAGTGTAGCTGACTTTAAGGTCATATTCTTTGAGGGGCCTTAGCTGATAGACGAATTCTAAACATATATTTTTGGATATCGCCTCATCGCGCGCTTATGGAATACCCTGTGAATGTTCTCATGCAATGATGCATTATAGTAGTTATGATGAAGAAATGTGACATTTAATTTAATTGGTGCAGTATTTAATAGATGGAATACAACAGTATTTTCGGATAAAGAAAGTCTGTTTGCGGGGAGGATGAGGAAGAATCGAAAGATGAAGAGTATAATACCAAGTATGATTCCTCTACTGAAATCTATCCAGGTAATTTAACTAAGAGAGTAATTATCGTTCTTGATAAATTGACCGCATCATATTCATTGGCTAGAAAATGCAATGGTTAGACAACGACAACATTTTTGTATTGTTGAACTTTGCGACCATAAATGCACAGATTATTTTGTTAAGTACTCAGAAACCACCTACTAAACATCGAACCAGACACTGATTTCTTTGGATTTCTATTTACAAAATAATGTAACAAATGTAGAAACCAGCAAGCAATGCTTCTATGAAATTAAAAAAATAATAAGATCCAGTGAAAACATCGCCCCTATTTGCGACGAAGAGTGTGTAAACAATGAACTTAATGTTCTAATAAAAAGAACACAAAAACTAAATTTAATTGTGAAAAATGTAATAAACATATTGTATTTCTACTTTTCTTCCTTTTCATCTTTGTACGCAAATTTTAAGGTAAAAACAGAATGTAAAATCCCTTGGGTATGAGATATCCTGCGTGTGAAGCTTCGTTCGTTTGTTTGCGCGAAGAATGCCGGGTGTTATATAATCTACCTCGTTGTCTATTTATACGTTATTCGGTTGTGTCATTTTCGGTGCAAGGTTGTTCTATCTCAAAGGGCCAATTTGGCTAGACGAAATAAAACCCGAGTTATGAGAATGAACTTCATGGACAGCACATTGTTACACACTATCGATTCATGTTACTGAGAATTAAAATATTTTCTTAAAAAATTAATGCAACTCCTAAATATACGTTGCGTAATGGCATAAATTTGCAATCAAATAAATAAGCTGTTTTTATGTATATAAATTGCTTAGTGTGTCAATAGTAATTTCATGATAGTTCAACTTACAGCTGAAAAATAGAAGTTTTAATAAAACATGTAGGAAGAATATTTCTTTGGATAACTCTGGAGCATCATACTATTGAAGTTTATTTACAAACTTCTCATATTATTCTTAATAATTTTGTGAAATAATTCAAATATCTCTAAGCATGCATGAAAGCAACTTGCTGGAAAATATGTTATTTAAAATTTATAAGTATTTGATGTTTTTTTTTATTCAAATTCAGTAAAATCACAGTTTTTGTTAACTATTAAAAGATTCAAAATTTGTTGACTCAATAGGGAATTTGAGTAGGTAAGCAAATAATAATATTGAGGTTATTGTTCAAGTTTCTTAACACAAATAAAATACTGGCAAAACAAAAAGAACGAAAACTTACCCCTTTAAACTGTATAGTAAATACATATAATTTTATATATAATAACTAACCAAATTCAAACATAATCTTAGCCAATAAAAAATTATGCATTAAAAATTAATTTACTTACACGAAATGTGTTTAAACATGTATATTTTATCATCAAAGTAATAGGAAGGAATTTTGAAAAGGAATTACATCATTGCTTTACTTGTCACATAATTTATTGAGTAAGTGCCTTCTTTGAGAAATTCAACATGTTTAAGAAGTGAAAATTGCTTTTTTATAGAAGTTACAAGATTGCAAAAAAAAATAATGCAATTTGCTAATGCTGAAGATGTTTTGGCTACATTCCATATTAAGTAATTAGTTACAGTATAATAATGTATTTGCAATAAGTTAGTAATTTCTGAAAGCAGTTAAAATATTTATTTTTTGAGCCATCCATCCAAGTTTTTTTTATAGGAATAAATATTGTATCGATAACATAAATGAAATACTTTTTTGCTTAAACTCTCTTTTACTGAATAAACAATTTATTACATAGAAATGAAAAGGAGATACACCAGTACGTGTCTAACATACAATTCTAATTTGCAAAGATTTTTTAAAGTAATTAATACAGTAATACAGTGAACTTATGCGATAGATGGGACCAAGTGATAATCGTGTAAGTCGAATTCGTGTGTAATATAAATATATATAAATTATTTTTAACTGGGGCCAAAAACGAAATAAAATAATAGTCTAGGAAAAAAACACTTAGTAAAATATTAGGTAACACAAATATAAATATGCAAAACGAAGTTATTTTGATGTACGATATTTCATAAAATCTAATAAAATAGCCTGCCGGTTTAGAGGTTTTTTCTCCCTTAAAATTCCCTTGTAGTATGCTAATAATTATTTATTCCTAATTTTATTGAAAAATATGCTCTTTGTTGGACTATATTTCCTAAAATATGAAAAGCATTTTGAATTGAACTGAATTCTTCTGTCAAATTTAAAACCGCCATTCGATTTGCTGATTGAACTGGGTCTAAAGAGCCACAAGTTCTTCAATGTTTACTCTTTATCATGAATTTCTATGATTCATTAATTGTCATCTCTTGATTGTGGGAATCCAGAAGTTGTGTGTACTGGGTATTACTATAACACAAAATAAATTATTGTGGCTATTCGAATCCGCTTGATGCGTCCAAATATGTACATTAGCTAAACAGGAAGAATGGAGTGAACAATCTAGTGTGTAGCTCTGAAACAAAACACGAATCGATGAAATTCGAAAATCGCGTAATCCGGTTTCGCGTAGGTTGAGGTGTTTCTGATAGCACAAGTCGTATTTATCATATAAAAATAAAATTAAAAAACTAAATTTTTAGTCGAAACAATTCTGTAATATTCTTAGAAAATAGTCTGTATAAAAGGCTTGGTGCATGTTAATGTATCAAGATGCACAGACAGCTTTTTTTGGTGTGAAACATTAGGAAATAAAGTACCAGCTAAGTTGCCATCGTCTACAATTTTATTTAATTCAAAATTGGAAATATTTTGCCTTTAGCTCTGAGTTGATTTAAATTTGGCATTAATAAGCAATCAATCAATTCTTGGAAAATTTAATTCAAGGTTAAAAAAGTTGCAAAGTGTATTACCCCTTTAATAAAATATTTTATGTTATGAGTCTTATTTTAGCTTCTGCATTTATAATTTGCATAAAATCATTTAGAAATAAATCTACATAAAAATGTTACTTCTCTAGTCCCTGTAATTATATCATAGCCCGTTATTTCCTTTAAATAACAAATATTATATTTTCCACACATTGTTTGATTTTGCACACCAAAAAGAATTATTTTTTTAAATAGTTAGATAAAAATTTATATTAATCTTTAAATATTTTCTTAGAAATTAATTACATACTTTTAAGATGCGTAATTTAAATTACCCACAGAATTTTGTTGTGAAATTTTATTTCTGTATATTATTTAATATTATTAACATATTTTTTTTTAAAACCATGGTATTTTTTTAAATATTCGCAGTATCTATCTTGTAATATTTTAACTAAAAACTCAAAGAAATTAAAATTATCTTTAAGTGGGAATAGTTAAGTAATCATGTGCAATGGGGAATTAATTAGAAAAAAAATATTTTTCCAACACTATCTTCTATTTTACAACAATAAGACGTATTTATCTCGAACATCTCATAACTTAGTTTCTCTAATGATTCAATATATTTTAATCAGTGAAATTGAGATTCAGAAAGGTGTATAAATTGTTTTCAATTCCCACAAACTCCTAATCGAAAGAATAAATTAAATTTCGCTATTTTTCTTATAATGTTACAGAATTATTTTAACAAAGGGAGCAGAATGCTTAAAAAGTACATATAAAGGTGTTTTTTAGTTATTATTTATATTATGAGGATATTATTTCAGATATTTTCGTGCTACTCTAAAGTAATTCAATGCATTTACTTTCTTCCGCAGCTCTCTAAATCTGGTAGCCAATCTGTGTACTTACGCCATGTAGATTTAAACAGTGCTGGAACATACAGATGTGAAGTGTCAGCAGAAGCTCCCGAATTCCAAACAGTTGCAGCCGAGAAGAAAATGGTCGTTTTCGGTAAGAAATAAAATCTCATTAACCTACTATTTATAGAGTTCTAAAAATTTATGTTTCAAAAAATAGAGATAAACACATATATGTTGCATATTGGTATCCTAACTTATTAAAATTTCAACCTAGAAAAAAATTGTTTAAACAAACGAATAAAATAAAAAATTAAACAATGTCAACATTGTGAATAAATTCCTGGTAAAAACATTTAACAAATTTTATGAATTCATATAAAAAATAGGTTAATGTTATACTCAAATATATTAATTTATAATAATTATCTATATTTAATAAACAGAATTGAATTTTAAAAGTTAATTAGACGAATGATTTCTGATAAACATTTTGATTTGTACTGTATGTGGCTATATTCTTTAGATATTGTAGAATAAATAATTCAATTTAAATTAGTGCGCGTATTTTGATTCGAGGAAATATCTTTTTTTCTAAATATATTTCGAATTGGTTTTTTTTTTCGAGTTAATGCTTGCAAAAGATAATAATTTTCGAATAAAATGTATGTTTAAAAGTACTAAAATTATTCTTTATCTGTTTAAATGAAAAGATAGATGGCCTGTTTAACAAGATATAACTGTATCCTTTTGAGTAAGGGTTTTTATATCAATTTTTTTAATTAAAATTTGAAATGAAAATATGGAATGAAACCACTTGAAATTGTAACGAAGGACGTAAATAACAAACGTGTCTTATTCTTGCTTGTTAATTACATTTGTTTTTAGCTTTTAAATTGGACATCTCAAAGATTTATAAATAGACCATGGCTTCTGATAAAAAAAAAAAAATGTTATTCAAAGATGTTTCACAGTATTGCCGTAGAAATAAATAATAATAATTATCCATTTTAAAAGTTACGTGTGTTTTGAAAGGTGCCCACTGAATAAAAAATGAAACATTTTTTGTAATTAAAGAAAAATCCGAACAAATTATGAGTCTAATTTAATTGCTAAACAAGGATCGGTATCCACTTTAGCTAATTAAACCAAACTCTCGAGTGATTAAGAGAAGAATTTTTGAAATTTTGTTTCCTTTGGGAATAAAACTTTGGGGGCAAGCTTTGTATTAATAAGGAAAAATAAAATTTGCATTACGGAATTAAATCTCTCAAGGTATCTAATATTTGCATTTCTCTTACCGTAAATGCTTCAGAAATCTAAAACGGTGTTACATTTTATTTTTTCTGTAAAAACTGTGTTGGTTAATAGTAATTAAAAATATAGTGCATAAATTTTAATTACATGTGCATGTTATAGTAAATTTCAGTCTCCTTTTTCCTATAATTATTTCTTTTAATGCAAAAGCAAATACTTAAATAAATTTTCACAAAATTATTTAAAAAAAACTCACATTTACCGATATATGCAATTATTATTTATGTATTTGTTTTTTTGAAAAAAAATAACTCACTATGTGAAGGAGAGAAGGTATATGAGAGTTTGATTGTTTTTACATTGTATAAATTAAAACAAAGCTCTCATTAATATTCAATAGAGTGAATTGCATTCTTAAATACGATATATTTTTTGTTGAATTTTTATGCATTGAGATGAAATACTATTTTACTAATTAGATTTCAAAAATTATTCAGTTTTTATACTAATTAGGTACTGACAAGAAAAATTTTAATTTATACTCTGCTTTTTATAATTGTTAAGAATTTAAATAACTGTGAATTTAAATGTATACCCCTGATATTAATAATATTCATAAAATATTTATAAATTTTATCCTTGGCTGTTTCAAAGTATGTGTTCTTTAATTATTTTGAAACAATTTTATATTGTAATAATCTTATTTTTCAATTATTTAAAGCTTAAAAGGAACAAAACTCATTTATTACGAATTGAATTCGACGACCACAACCAAGTCGATTTTAAACAATGGGAAAACCCTTTTTCATTGCTTCTTTTTAAAAAAAAGTAAAAATGAATTATAAAATTTTAGAAGCAATGTAAATCAGTTTTTAACTATATATTATGTATATTTTGCCATTGCAAAGATTAAATAAATAGTTAAACTCATATATATATATATATATATATTTTTTTTGCTAGCTCTGAAACATAATTCATACTAAACTAATTCCATGCCTACTGATGATGAAAAAATAAAATGAAAATACATCAACATTTTTCTTTATTCCTTACTTTTCAACACCTAAAAAGATATTAAAAAAGATAAGCGAAATTTTACATTTAGAAAGCATCCAATTTATATATATGTTGATTTATCAATAAAAAGGGAAATTAGAATGTGTTTATTTATAACAAATTCAGGAAACTAACTTTTATTGTATTAATAAGAAATTTAAAACATAATGTAAATATGTATATCAGATAAGAATTCGTATTCAAAGTAGTTTTCTGTAAAAAATAAATTTTTAATGCTGGAACTTTTTTGATTGCGATTGATTTAAAAGGTAATCCTGAAGTGAAAAATATCATGAATCATATTTCAATTGTAAAATTAGTTTATGTAATGTTACTTTGAATTCGTGTGATCAAATTTATTAGTTACATATATATTTCTGGGTTTTTTTAACCAATTATTAGTCAACAGAATGAAAGAGAAATAATTTTAGTCTGATTAATAACTTTTTCGTTTATTGATTGAAATGGGATTGTATGTAGATTAAGGGAACCAGGTAATCATACACATTAAGAAAATCGATTTTCTAATTTTAGTATTAATAAGTTACAGTTTTAAAAAACTAAAAGCACACTTTTGTAGTAAAACGAACTAAGTTGTAATAATCTTTTAGTTGCTAAATCTGGAATTAGAGATGCCAAATCTGGAAATGGGATCTGAAATTAGTCAAAGATGTGGGATGAGATCTGAAAATGGGAAATCGTTAGTCCTGATGATACTCGATCAGGATAATGGAACAAAATTATTAAATTATTGTATTGTCATCTGTCCTGGACAAGAGAGCAACATTTCGAATTAATCTGAACCTTTAAATTGGGTAAAAATTGAGTGTCAAAGATACCGTAACAAACAAGTGAAGTTTATAAAAGGATGTTAAAAATAATGCATATATTTTAGAATATAAAATTGAATAACACTTATATGTTAGTTGATAAAATAAACTTACAAATGAAAAAAGTATTTGACAAAAATGTAAGCAAACGCTTACAAAAGTTTAGTTTTTTCACTTTTTCTTCAAAGCTGAGTTTAAGATACACATGAAAAAAAATTATTGCACTATATGGTTCCAGGTTCTTTTACTTCTATATAGGGTATCTGTGCATATAGTTAACCTGTTTTTTTAGTCGAAGTAGAAATTAGTTTTTTAAAAAATAGTTTAATGTGCGAAAAATAAAGTTTTTCAAAATTATATGCAAAACATTATAATATTTAAAGAAACCTTCTTAATATTTTACAAAAAATAGGTTCTGTATATTTTGTGTATTGTCTTACATACTTGCAAAATATTTTACATATTTGAGACATACCTTTTTTAAAATGGTGCCTAAACATAAGCATGTATTATGAGATGCATGTATCTTTATTAAGTTCAAAAAAATAATCTAAGCTCTGTCAGAATTTTTTAAAGATAAATGCCCCATAAACAAGAGCCTTATATTTGGCAGTTTATTCTTTCAAGGATGTCCTGGTACTCTTAAAAGAAACTCTTGGATAATTAAGAACTTATTTTTAATAGAAAGAACAATGATCATTACGAACATCTTTATTTATACATCACTTTATAATTCCTAGCTTATACCACATAATGTTAGACTATTAATGAATCTCTGAATAGCTGAAAAATAATGTTCGTTGTTCATTAAATGAGTCAAATTTTAGTTTGATGACGAAAGTCTTAAAAATGATGATTAATGCATCTAATGCCATTATAACTATTTGCTCATTAGTATAAAAAAATTAAAATTTGATTTACGGAGTGTAGAATATGACATTTTTAAGGAATTTTAACAAAATAGTTTTCGTTTCTCGAAAAACAGTATAATATTAGGGCTAATTCAAGCTTTCAACAGTAAATAATTATTTTTGTCTTACAATTAAGGTGAATAAACATGTCTAAATTCTTAAAGTGAGCTGTTAAAAAGAGAATATAACTTATTAGCGCTTACTTTCATTAATTTAAGGAAATTTATATTGGGTAATATAAATACAAAATTATAATTATTATACAGTTTTAGTTAATTGGTACATTTTTCAATATAAATTTGTGCAGAATATGAAGACGTGTTGCATTTTTGTGTTCCATTCATGCGTTGAAAATAGTTGCAAGTAAAATGTCATTTTTCCTAGCACGGTGGATTTAATTAAAAAATAGCACACGGAAAGCAAATATTTCTAATAGATTTCTGAGAACAGAAAGTAATGAATTATTTGCTCTTCATAGAAGACATCTTCCTTATACCATGACAACGATTTTACCAACAAAATTTTTCATGAATATCTTTAAAATGCTTCTTACGGAAATATTTAATGAAACTAACATATATGATTAGTATTAAAGAAAATATTTTTTGTTTTTTTATGTTACAACATACACAACTTGTACAAGTTGAGATACTAGTTAGCTATAAACGTATTCAAATAATATCTTTACAAATTGGATATGAGTAAACATCAAATGAGTACATAAATGTCATTTCATATGATAAATATGAAAAAATGTGAGCATTTTATGCAAATATTGTCTCAACAGTTATTAAAATATCATGTTTTATGAAAGGTTGAAAAAAAGCAGGTTAAAGCTTTCTTAGAAAAGGAGAATATTTTTTACTGGGATTTTCCATGTGTGTCTAAATTAAAAAAACACTCTTAGATACCATAAGTATAACAAAGATTTCCGTGATAAAAATTATTTAAGTTATTTAGGTCAAATTGGAAAATACTTAAAAAAACAATGTATATATGAAAAAATGTATTTGTAAGTTATTTATGCAAAAAATTGTCTAGACAAATGCAAGCAATTTGTGTTTGGCGATGACGAGCTCATGCATAGATAAAAAAAACGGTCCTTTATGTAAACACATTCCTTCGTATGTATTGTAAGATTAATATATATGTATGTTCAAATACTTTTTTTGTCTAAATATAGATTTTATTTTTTATTATTAATTACAATTCATAGAAGAACATAAATGCGTTGTTGCAAAGGAATTACAGATAAATTATAGTTTAAAAAAACTAAAAAAAACCCACTTTTTTATAACAAATCGAGCTGAAAATAAAAAATACTACTTTAATATAAGAATAAAATAATTTAAGAGAAAATTAATGCCACTGTGGTAAAAGCGAGAGGCCCTTTGTACTGCATGTTTACACTAATTCTGCATTTAGGAATAGAACTAGTAAAAAATTATAACAATTGATATCGAGCCCCCAACGCTTTTACCACAATATCATTAATTTTCTTGTAATCTTTTTATTCTTATATTAAGAATTATTTTTTAATTTTTAGTACAATTAACTATAAAAGTGAACTTTTTAGTTTTTTTAAACTATATTTTTTTAAAAAAATTTTTTTAGTTAGATCTACAATAAAGGCGTGTTTTTAAGTTTTTTGAACTATCATTTATTTATTGATGAATTAATCTTAAATGCGTCATTTTTTTAGAATCTGGAATACTCATTGGCATCATATCAGTGCGTCGATACGGCCTGGTTTGCAAAATGTAGGATTGGTCAACTGATAGATATCTGGAAGAGCTAAGGTTGAAATAATTAATGCGGAAGAAGGTGTAAAGTTAATGATATTTTTAACTAAAAAGAGCACAATTTGTATTAACCATAAGCGTTTTCACTTTACGGTTGTAATTTAATTTTTTAGTCGTCAGATCTGGAAATGGGAAATCGTTAATCCTGATCAGGACAATGAAGCAAAATTATTAAATTTTAAATTAAATTTAAAGATTATTTGCACCCCCACCCTAGTCCCCTCATTTTTCGGCAGGCGCGCGTTGCTGAGCGGTTTATTGCGAGAAAAGAAAATGCATGATTTTTCACCTAAAAAGTAATTAATTTCACTTTAAAAAAAGAAAGAAAGAAAAGAAAAGAAATGGATAAAATAATTTTAAGAAAAAAGAAAACTTTAATCTCTAGACTTACAATATAATAAAAAATTAAATATAACTTATCTGGTGTGTGATATATCCTGAAACAGTTTTGAATACATTAACCAACATCACATTCAGTGTATTTGCACAAAAATTAAAAGCTCCTATTAACACGGTAAGCAAAAATGACGGCAAATGAAGACTAGAAAAGAGCACACTCAAATGAAAAAACATGAAAAACTGCTTAGCTATGAATTTCCTCGTTCCTGGAATATAACCTTACAAATCCCTTCCCCACCCCTTCTCCGACATAAGTAAATTCCTTAGACTGTCAATGTAATTTTAATGGTATTCAAAAGCCGTAGGACTAGTTTTAAGCAAAGTAACACAATACAAAAAGTCCTCCTTTGGAAGGACGAGTATATACGTCCCAGGCACTAAACGCACCAGCACAACAGGACGTGTATACACGCCCGCAGCTCTAAAGGGATTAGTAAGGAATAGTTGTAATACCTTATAACTTAAAAATGTATTTTGTTTATTCCGTTTTAAATGTGTTTCGTATTTGTGGAAGCCGAGCGTGACATTTTTAGGGAAATGGGGATATGTGACGGGAAGCAGTAAAAAAATAGAAGGAAAATAATATGTCATTTACTTGTTGAGAAGTGGGGACCTTTTCATTGAAGAAAGTGAGGGAGAAAGGAATCTTATGCATCCTCTCATCTAAAAACAAGAGTTTAGTAAAGTGATTGACATATGTGGGAATTTACTGTCAATTTATTACGAAAGTAGTTAAAAGGGAAATATAAACCTTGGTTAGTTTTAAAAAAAGCCCAAAATTTAAAAGCCTTTTCCTTTCGAATATTTGCAGATTGTAATTTGGTGAGATAGAAGCATTTAGTTCCTCCGAACCTTCATCTCCATTCAGGACATTTTGGATGACATTAAAACGCTTTCGAACTGCCCTTTTTAATAAATAACATTTAATAATTAAAAATAAGCGAAGAAAAATAGTAGAAAGAGAAATAACTTTGATAAAAATAAATTTCCAAATATAAATGAAATAAAGATAAAAATTGATGAAAAAAATCTTGACCTAGAAAATATTTTTATTTATTTATTCCATGATTGGGAGTGTGAGGAGCGAGATGCCTTGTCAATCCGGTTGCAGCAATGGAGCCGAGTTAAAGAAGAAAATATTTAGATGTAAAAAGTTTAAATTAGTTGGTATCTAGTGGATAAACCAAATATTTTTGCATTTAATCCTTTAACGGGCACAAAGCTAAAATACACTTTTCTGTGATAAAGTACCTGATAAATGTAATGTTATCTTCCTCTGTAAACATTATTGTAAACAAAGTTTGTTTTTTTCGACCCCCAACATTCTCACGTGGTTCTAAGTGCTCTCTCTCGAGTACAGGACATAGGTCATTTTTCTGTTTTATGTGGGCAGTAGATGGAACCTATATCCACATATAAAAGCTTTCCAAAAACCTAAATAAAACCTTTTTTTTTTAATTGTACAATTGCTTAATTCATTCAGATGAGAGAAAAGAAAACGTAAGACATGTCGAAATGTTTTTCAAAGATCAGAAATTTTACTTATTGTAATCAGAATACAATTTGTAGATTTACACCTAGAAAAACTGTTTTTAACTACCCACCAGAGGACATGAAATGCAAAAAAAGGTATCGTCCTGCCATCTGTATTGATTTTCATGCCTTTTAGCTTCAATTAACTCATGTGGATAGACTAAACATCCACATCACCCGCTTTGAGAAAAATTTTAATATGTGGCTAGACCTATTAGCCACTACCCGCTAAAGGGTTAATTTAGGTGAGAAGTTCGATCAATCATTGAGTAGTAAATAGAGAAAGTTTAAGAATTAAAAAAAAATTATATAGATAAAAGAGAGCATAATTAGGAATTAAAGAAAAGCAAGATCAATTAGGATTGATCTGAGTCAAAGGAAATTAAGATCAGAAGTATATTTTTCGATACTAGTGACCGATTTATTGTCAAAGTTGTCAATTTTTTTAAATAAGTTTTTCTTTCTTGTGAAATATTGACTACCTTTCTTGTAAAGGTTTAATTTACTATCTAATACACTATAGAAGAAAAATATGTATACTCAAATATCTATATAAATATAGGTATATTGTAGTTTGTTGTATACGTGGATATAATATTTTCTAAATGCCTTTGATATTACACTGGTGTGCAAAACTTAAGCAACAATGTAAAAATTTAGCAGATAGACTTGAAATTGCAAAAAAAGGAGGTCTGGAGATCAGTAGAGGGAACACGTAAGTCAGTAGAAACGTCATGCGTATGAAAAATATCAGGAACAAAACGGCAGGGAAACGATGTGAGGGGTAAGCAAAAAGAGTGATGTTGGCGCGCCTGCTCAACAGTAGAATGAAATGAAGGACGGAGACGCAATTCACCATATTCTCTGCAAGTGCCAGTGAGTCAGTTCGTGAAATATGGCTAGAAAAAAATCATCTGGATGACTTCACACGTGGAAGAATGATCGGAAGCTGGGGAGGGCGTACTGTCACCGGGGAGCTGCAGGTTCGGAATCAACAAAGTGTCACCTGTTCACCCGCCGTCCTGAACGCTGCCTCCCGTTGAAAGATGGCACCGAAGCCACCGTTTACAGTGGGACAGAGAGCACAAAAACTGGACAACTGATCCAATGGGGTCGTGTTCTCTTTACGGATGAGAGTCGGTTCAGTACCAGAAGCGATTCTCAACGCGTTTTGATTTGGAGAGATCGGGACCCGGTTTTATCCCAGTAACATCAATGAAAGACATCGTTACGGTGGTCCTGGAGTTCTTGTCTTGGTTGGCATTATGCTGAACGGCGGAACTGAGCTTCCCATTTTCGACAGAGGGTCTGAAACCCGGGGATCGCTATTGTGAGGAGGTTCTTCTTCCCCATCTGCATCTTTTCCGAGATGCCACTGGCCCAAAACTTCATCTTTATGGATGACAATGCCCCGCCACATCGCACTCTTGCTGTTGAGGAGCTGCTGGAAAGTGAGATATCATTTCGAATGGATTCCCAAAGCGTGCTCCCCAGATTTAAATCCCATCTAACATGTGTGGGATGCTTTGGGGAGCGTATTGCTACACGCTCATATCATCCGGGTACAACCAAAAACCCTCAAACAGATGTTGATTGAGGAATGGGCACCCCTACCTCAAGAAATGTTGCACCAGCTGGTTCTATATGCGGGGGACGGTGCAAAGCAAACCATTGTAGTAAGGGGAGGGATAAAACCATTTTAAAGGGAACATCGCTTGTTTTTCTTCATGTTGGGTAGACAATCATGAGTCACGATACTATGCGTTCAATAAAGCTTGTTTTTTTTTGATTCCATACCGTATGTGTTGTATTCCTTTTTCAGCACCGATGCTTTCGTCATCCTTACGTAACATAATATCTCCCTCATTTCAAATTTCCCTGTCTCTCAGATGATTTTTCGTGAAGTTATGGCAATAAACCCACCTGTTGCTTAAGTTTTGCACACCAGTGTAGTTAATCATATGTAATAAATAATAAAACGCGAGTAAATTTTAATGCAAGTTTTATAAGCCTCAACTCGGTTATAACGCTCTCTAAAGAAAACAAAGCTACCCTCATTAAGAGATATAATTATTTTATTCATAATTGATTAATTAATATATGGAAAACGGGAGCCGTAATTGCGTTATTTATTCAATTGGCGATATTAATGCAGATGTACGGATGATGAAAGTAAATCAGCACTTTGCTGAAGATTATACAATACAGTGATGTTTGAATATTAATTATCAATTAGTAAATGATCATATGTTATTTTAAATATTTAAAGTCTAAATCGCATAGTAAATGTACTTGTGTAGTACATTCTTCGTCCTATACTTGTTAAGAAATGATATATTTTTTGTTAAGGTTAGCTTAAAATTAAAACTGATTAGATTAGTCTATTTAAAACATCCGATTACGTTCGGAACCGTGATTTTAAAAAAGCGCACAAATGGATAATGTTCATGATATTTAGTGTCACTTAGATTAGAATACATGTATAAAATTGTTTTAAGGACATTGTGACAAAAAAAAATACTTGAATACAAATATTTTGGCAAAAAAATAACTTAGAATAACCATTTTTAAAATGTTCTTTTGTGAAACATACTTCAATTATAATAATATTTTGCCTGTTTATAGCTCAGACATCTGTACAGAGGCTCAACAATAATATTAGAAAATTTCACACTATTTTCAGAGTTACAATCCATTGAAATAATTATCGACGTTTTTTTCTTAAAATTTCTCCCCTTTGTTGTAGTAAAACAGGGATAAACTCACTTTTAGTTATATATTTCAAAAATTTTAGTTGAACCTCTGTACAGAGGTCTGAGCTATATACAGGCAAAATATTTTTATAATAGAAGCATTTTTCTCAAAAGGAGAACATTTTGAAAAGGGGTTCACAAAAGGAGAATATTTTGAAAATGTTCATATTTTGTCAAAATATTGTACTTAAATAATTTTTTCTTAAAACAATTTTATATACATTTTCTAATCTAAGTGACACTAAACATAAATATTATCCATTTATACGCTTTTGCAAAATCACGATTCCGAACGTAGTCGGATTAATTAAACTATTTTTTTTTCCTTCTTACTGTTTCTATTTCTCTGCAGCATACATTGATTTTGGTATTTCTTTTTTTCTTCTGAAAAAAATCAATAAAAATGCATAAAACAATATTTTACAACAAGCCCTTTTTTTTGAAAAAAAATTATCTTAGTACACATCTTCAGTATACAATTAATTCCATCATTAGGTAATTAACGTAACTGACAGATGTATTCTTTTAAATTTTCATAAATTAATTGCATAGATTTCTCGACGATTAAAATGTATATAAATTTGTAAAGTTTTGAGTAATAAATTGAATAAATTTGAATTTTGTATGTTTTAATGTTGCTATTTTCTAGTAAAATATTATTTATATGTCATGTTAAAAAGTACAAATGGATTAACTTACAATGCATGTTTATCCATTTTAGAGAGTTATAAATTTTCAAGTAAAGATAAAAGTGTTGTGATTCATTTTTTTTTTAAATTCAGGTTTCCATTTCAAATGCATGACATGCACAAATCCATTCAACGCAAAGTTTTTCATTTAGAAAAGATTCACTACTCTTTAGGATTCCATTTGTATTTGAACTGTGAAAACCTCTGAATTGTGGGAAAATTCTCCCTTCTACAATTGCCACTGGAAACAAAAAGTCGTAATACCGCTCTGGAAAAGTTTCAGATAAATCAAAAATGACTTTTGCAAAAATCTCGAAACAAAAAAAATCGTTTCCCATCTCTCTCTCACCCTCCGTTGATAAATTTCCCGTTAAAAATATCCCGAACAAAATACTTTGAGTGTCATGAAATTTTTCTTTCTTTTTTTTTGTATTAAAAACATGGGGAAATGGCATTGATAAAAAGAAAAACTCCACTTGAATGGCTTTGGCATATATATTTTAGGTTAAACTAGATGCTATAATTTTTGTCGAGGAATTTTCTTTAAATGCTTTGTGTTGTTTTGCAGAAATAGTTTAAGTTAAAGAGGAGGGAAATGGTTATATACATATCGCATACCATTCATAAAGTTAGATTCATGAAAATAAGCATTTCTATTTCTATTTGAAAATTTACCGAACTTATAAAAGTAAGGCAACAATGTAACAACATTTATTTACAATAGATGTAAATGTCCTTATAAGATGCATCCATGTCATTGTATTCATTTATTTGAATTGTAGTCATGACAGTAAAACAAAGCTTTTAAATATTCCATGCATCATCATTTATTCAATTTTAACATCAGGAGATTTGTTTTGAGTGTGCCTTTCGCTCAAGAGCAACAATACAATACGGATAATTGTTCGTTTTCTGGATTTTAAAGTTCAAGGAAAACACTGAAAAATCTAATTAAAAAAATATAATCATGTGTTTAAGCGAAGGGAAATACAAGTTATTTTTCAATTCCTACTATTAGTTCACAAACTCCTATATATATATATATCTTGTTCAAATTTTCAATCGTTAATAAAATATATTTTAAAGCACTCATTTGAGCTGAAATTTTATATACATATTATTTAGGACTACCTATGGTAGTTTAATTATAATTAATAAAAATTAATTGATTAAAACTAATTATTCAAAGAATTACGGATGCAGCCTCGTTGGCATCATTTTTGGTGACTTAGCAACCATTTTGGCGACTTGTGTCAAAAATTTAAAAGTGTTTTTTTCTCACATTTTGAAGCACTCATTTGTGATGTGATAGTTTTGGGTGACATACACGATTATTTAATTGTAATGAATTAAAATTAATAGACTGAAACTAATTATTTAAAGAATCACAGATCCAGTCACGTTGGCTTCATTTTTAGTGACTTTTTTCAAAACTTAAAAGATTTTTTTTTTCACGTTTTAAAGCATTCAGTTGACCTGAAATTTCATATACACGATTTTTTTTTGGATGACAATACGATACTTAAATGATAATTAATAAAATAAATTACTATTAGGGGATATTCTTTTAGAAAATCACCCATAAATCTGCCTAAAATTCAATATCTGATCCTCTTAACGAAGAACTATCAATAAATCTGTTAAAATATAGCTTTTAAACTTTAATGCTTTGAAATGAGACGCGCTTCAAAGTAGGGTATTTGGAATTATGATTTAGAGAAAAATTTATAATATTAGAATTTTTTTTCATACAAATAAATGTATTTAAATTTATATTGCATGTACATATATATAAATGTCCTTATATTTATATATATAAGGCTACAATATAAAAGAAGAAAATATTCATAAGATATTCAAGCAAATTTTGTTTTTGTTATTCAAACGTGTTCATGTGTACAGATAAAAAATGGAATAGAATTAATATCTTTCATAACTGGGTTATATTTTGAATTATAACCCGGAAGTTTTTATTTTGTTTAAATTATTAATTTGGCGGAACTTTGTACTTGTGGATTTTACACAGTTTTCTTTATACTTTTTTGTGGTTTGTGTTAAAGACTTGTTGAATGAAAAGGTGTTTTCGTTGTTTGCATCTTATTTTCTAAGCCTAATCTTACTGAAAGTCTCAATGTAGAATATTCGGGTTACTAAATGAAGTTTTCTCAAGTTTATTAATTTATTTGACAAATAAATTCAAATCTATGATAAAACTTCATACCTTACAGGTCACGATTTTTTGTTACACGATTTTGGCAATCATATTTTTGAAGTACCTTTATTAGTACGGTTTTTTTTTGCATTTTAAGGGTTAACATTAGAAAACCCGTTTCGTAATCCTTGTAACTTGGATTGAATGAGACTTCATTAATGTCACATTTTGAACGTACATGGCAAATGACTTAAAAATTTTCAGCCGCAGTCAATTAACGAGGAGGGAACTTCCGTACCCATTCTCCAGACTTCGGCACCCCGACTTTAGGCTACTGAACCCCCAAAGATTTATCAAGTACCATTCCCTCTACGAATACGCTTCCCGGTAGCATCAAAATTGTTTTACATGAGTCTACAGAAAAGACGCAAGCAACAGGTTCATAACCTTTACTCTACGGCTTCCGTAATCCCTTGCATTTGAATACATTCTAACAGATTTCTTGAAATTTCCAATTTAGAATACTTTTACTATAGAATTTTGGATATGTGAAAAAATAACTTCATTTTTAAAAAAATCATTTTTAACTGTCAATTATAACGTTCTAAATTTATCATTCCTTTCACGACCAGATGAAACTTTGATTCCCTTTTTAATCATTGTTAGCAATGTCAATTTCGTTGAATGTTTATCCTCATCGCAAAACTGTATAAGACTGCGTTTCTTTTTCTGTTGATTGTTACTATAAGTTCAGTTTGCTATAAATCATCTTTGTTAAATTATGCAGACAGTTTATTTTATACGTGCAAGATTTTTTTTTGTAATACTATTCTTAAAACAGTTTTATATACATTTTCTAATCATAGTGACACTAAATATCATAAATATTATCCATTTATACGCTTTTGAAAAATCACGTTTCCGAACGCGTAGTCGGAAACCTTAAGCAACGCGTATCTTTTATAAAACAAATGGTACAAAAGAGTTAACACTTACAGCAGCTATGATGAATCAGAAATTATTCAGGAGACACGTATGATCATTTTATGAGCTTACATATTTTGTTTCCTATACAGAAGCATCTTTTAGCAACTAAATTATGTAGAGTTCTATGTCCTGTTTATATTTAATAAAAAACCGCATTGGGAGAGATTTTCTCGCAATAATTCACACCATATTTTAAGTTGCCTAATTAGTCACTTCCTTGTGGTTTATGTTCCTCCGCCAGAGGGAAACTGTACAAAAAATGTTTGATGGTACTGTCTGGCAGTTTAGAATCAATAAATTGACATATATTTTCACTGATTACACACAAAAGTAACTTAATTACGATACATATTGAAGAAAAAAATTAGGCACACACACACATATATATGGCATTTAATTTTATTTTATATCATGAAATCATTATCAGTTCCTAATGATATTGTCTTTCCGGTAAACAATTTTATTCATTTTCTTTCAGTTTGTATTTTTCTATACAATAATTATTATTATTTGTGATTTATGCGCATTGAAACTCTTGCCCTAAAATTTATAAAGTATCTTTGAAGAATAGTTGATTGAAATACTATCTAGAAATAATCATCAAAAATAAATTATTTTATTGTTTGTTGCTACTTGTGTAAACAAAAAGATTAAGAATTTCCTACAGTATCTATATTTGTCCTTCTACAGATTCATATAAATATTTCTCATATATATATATATATATATATATATATATATATATATATATTATTATATATATATATATATATATATATTCCAATCAACAATAAGCATTTTGCTGATTAAACAACATATAGGAAAAAAGAAATATGTTGAGGAAATGTGCTTCTTCCTTTTAATCACGACATATGCAAACTATGAATATTGATATTGTCTTTAGTTCTTGCATTTGAAGTCTCATTTTTCCTTTTCTTATATATATGCATATTCATATTGAAAAATAGTGAAAGCTCTTTGAAAGCACTATACTTTCTCCTTTTCAAACAAGAAATGTAGGTCATGTATAAAGCAAAATATTTATGTGAGAGCTTAAAATTCATTAAAATAATACGCTCTTAATATACACACACAAATAATACTATAAATATATTTCATAGCTCTAAGATATTAGAAAAATTTACGCTTTCATCTTTTATAAAAATCTCTAGCGTACAGTTTCTAATTGAAAATCCATTTTTAGAATTCAAGAAATGTTTACCATTTTTTGTTCTTTTAAGGGAAACATGCGCTGGAATAAAATCTTTTAGGAGATATTTTGAAATAAATTTAAAATTAAAAGGTAGTGATAATGGAATGTGTGAACGAAAATCATGTCAGAGGCAACGGAATTTTATTTATAAGTGAAAATATGTATCGCACATGGGGTTATTTTGGGCATATTTATTATCATCAATTTATAAATTTATTAACCTATTTAATATCATGATCAGTAAGGAATTAGATAATCTCAATGAAACCATGTGTGTAATCTTTTATACTTAGTTCTGAAATTAGTGTCGTTTACTTGACTTAGAGTTGTATTAAATGCATTTTTTAATTAATGAGATTGAATCTTAATTCAATTTGATTGTTGAGTATTTAGTTATGTCGCATTTGGAAGCTAATAAAACTAATAATGTTATTTAGATAACTTTTATAGTTTCAGAACTCTCTAGAAAGCGGATGCTTTTTTAATTAGGTGGTCATGATTGCGAAGTCGTGGCTGTCATTGTTTCTGCTGAGTCATGCAGTCATTAAGGACATACCGTCTAGAAGAGTTGATGCATCCTAAAAGCTGTCGAGGCTGAATATCATCTTGTCATGGCGTGGAATATTGTAGGCTGGGAAAACAGTTCATAAATCATCTTTATTTGACTATGAATCAAATAATGAAACCCTTTGCCAATAAGTTATCGAGCTCCTTTATAATGCGACTGTCAATTTACCCCTTATTTACCGCCGGCGTATATATACGTCTATCTGAATAGGTACGTCAAATGCTCAGACGATATATATACGTCTCTCAATATGTATGCTACATGTTCAAGACGTATATATACGTCTACCTCAATAGGTACGTTAAATGTTTTGGACGTATATATACGTCTTACCGAAGTACGATCTTTTTCTTTGAGTTATCATCTTTGAGATTATATTATTACTATCAGTAAAACTGGGCTGAAGGCCTTAGAATACAATAAAAGATCATTGACAATGTTTGCGGAGAATTTCCTTATTTCAGAGGAAAATTTGCTTTCCTTTTCCCAGTTCACCGCATACACACGCCTATATGAAAAACGGTGGCCCTGGAGAACGAATTACGTGAATTTTAATCAACACAGTTAAGGATTAATGAATTCTAAGAAGGCAGAATCATCCAAGATATAGTAAGAACAAAACACAATTATTTTTTTTTACACCTGAATGATTTAACGAATCTTGATCTTGAGAGATAAAATTAAATGTAACACTCAATTCAATAAATAGAATAAAAAAGTGTTTAAGATATACTTTTCTTGACTCAGGGCTCATAACGGGGCTGTACGATTCATTAAGGCTGTGAGCGACTTCCCCCTGAAGTCGCTTCCTTATCGTCTTGCCTACCTAAGGGTGTGGGAGGAAACAAAGTATGCCCAGAAACTTCCATAATAATTATTTTTTTATTATTATTCAAACACACTAATCAACCACAAGTTAAAAGACAAGATAATGCCCTAGGAGTGATATAAAGAAAACAATAAACCCTAAGTGAACAAGCACAAGTAATCAGTTTGAATTAACTTAATCTATCTTAGACTATAAATTCTCAATCCATTAATCTAATAAGGGCAAACTCCATTAATAACTCAAGTTGTGAAAATCAATTAAATCTCACCTTCGTAACGCTGCAACAGTTTCTCTTCTCCTTCTCACTTAAAAGTAAAAAATTCTGAATTTATATAGTCTATCTAATCTCCATATCAGGGTTTCTTCTTGAGAGGGATGGCTGTGAATTAACGCGAATGCTAGCCCAAAGATTCCCCAAGACGATTAGTGTGAAGGTCGCGTAAAGATCCGTCACAACGCCATGTGGATGACATGTCTGTCTTCTCGGATGTTAGTAAAAGCGGGCCATTGAGATCCACCACAGTGTTTCGTATGACCATCCTGAACCCATCGATTCCATATTCTGCAGGAATGGGACGAGATCAGCAATTCTGCGATACGATAAACCACAAATCCATCAGTCTTCCATACAATTCTTTCAAAATCAGAAACGTGCTGTTTAAGATTTATAATTCTTACACGAGGCATTACACCAACTTTTTTCACCATGCTACATTCAAATGCGATTTAATTTATGAGAAACCTCTGTACAATATCTTTATTTAAATACATTGTAGGTGTCACCACCGGTGCCTGCTTTGCATTAATGGATTGAAAGTGTGTCTATTTGAATATCCGAGCATCTGTCTGGCATTTCACCTGCCATGTAAATTTCAAGTGTGTAGCAATTTTAATGGCCAGTATATTCTCAAGTTCATGGAATATATCCTAGTCTAATACTTCTTGAAATTAATTTTTAGAAATTAGTATAATGAAGAAAACCATTTTCAATTCCTACTATTAACTCACACTCTCAATATATTTATTTATTTATTTGTTTGCTTGTTTATTTATCTTGGTGGAATTTTTAATCGTTAATAAAATACATTTTAAAGTGCTCAATTGAGCTGATATTTTATACACATGATGATTTTGGATGACAATACAATTTTTCCCGGTTGCGCGGGTTGTTCTTACCCCAGAAACAAAAAAACCCCCTAAAATTTTAAAAAATAATGCGCAACCAGATTTTCTGTAGCTTCCCATTTTAGGTCATTGAACCTTCAGACCTGATGTAATCATTCTGCTAGGACTTGGAAATTTAACTCCTTCAAAAAGTTTTTTTGGGGGTGCGAGCCCCCAGTGATTGAGTTATTTTTCTACTCAAGTATTGGGAAAAGTACGTTTTATTTTTCCCGCTTACATTATTTTTTAAAAAATATTAATATGATGAATATTTTTTTAAAATTTTTAAAAAATGGTATAAAAATAATATAATTTTAAAAAAAATTGTAAGTGCAATATTTTTAAAAATTTCAAAAATTTTCAGAAAATTATGACAAAAAATATGGGAAAAAAGAAATGGACTTTTGAAATCGTTAAAATTTAAATACAGGGGGTTGATACCGTGATTTTTGTAAAAAGTTAGAAATGAACTTTGAAAGTAAATTTTTTTAAAACTTTTATACCCGATAAATTTTCGTTTATTATTGTTTCCGAAATAGAACCGGCCCTTCAATATTTTTTAAAATTAAATGATTTTGCCCGCTATTCGGTTTTCCAAATAAAAAACATTTTAAAAAAAAAGAAGGCTTTAAAAAAAACCTTTTAAAATTAAAAAAAAAAAGAATTTTTAAAAAAAAAAAAGCATTAATCCCCCCAAAAGGGGGGTTTTCACTGCTTTTTCCACGGGGAAAAAATGTAAAAAAAATTTGTTTTTTTTTTCAATGTAAGAAAAATATGTGCTAAACATATGAATACAGTCTGCTCTGAATGTTTGAAAATGATTTAAATATTATTTTTTTACTTTTTCTATCCTTTTCATTAATTATAAAGTATTTTATTACTGCTAATACGTTTTACTTGTGGTTTATGAAAAAATATAAAATTTTTATTCAAAATGAAAATTTTGGGTTTAGTTTAATTAATGCTAGTCCATTTGAATACAATAAATTTAATAATTTTATTTGTATAATAAAAAAACATCTTGACTTCATAAATATATATCATAATTGATTTAAAAAAAATTTTTCTTATTTAAAAAGGGTTAGAGTTTGGGGTGTTCTCTCCCCCGGAAAATGCGGTAGAAAAACAGGTGCGGTGAGGGCGGGTTAACTATAATTTAAAATAATTGATTAAAACTAATTATTTAAAAATTACAAAAACAACCACGTTGGCGACTTTGCGACCAATTTGGCCTTGTGTAAAACTTGAAAAGGTTTTTTTTCTCACGTTTTAACCCTGCAAGCGGTCTGCACGTGAAATCTTGCCATTCTAAAGATGCTTCGAAAAGCACTGCACGTATTTTTTTGCCTTCAAGCAAGATTCAAGTAAGATAAGTATTTTTAAAAATACGGCTCAACCACTTTTGGAATCTTACTTGAAGGCAAAAAAACATCCTGAATGGCGGTTTTACGTCGACCCTTGATTAAACTTCGTTGAACTGAAATTTTGTATACACGATTGTTTTGGATGACAATACGATTCTTTTTGATAATGAATAAAAAATTAATTCCACTTAATGTTGTGATTCTTCTATGTAAATACATTTTTTATATTAATTGTAACTATTTAATAAAAAGCAGATAAAATAAAAATTTTCTTTGTTGATCTAAGTAGGAATTGACTTAATTTTTTTTTATTACTTGTTATAATATCATGTGTTTAAAATAAAAAAAAATTAAAAAAACTCAATTAGAAAATGCAGTTTGTATCCTTTCTTCACGATTTTTACAAAATGAATTTAAAAAATCAGGGTAAGTTTAGTGGAAAAAGTGTCGTCAACAAAATAGAATAAATTGCTCTAAGAAATACTACAGACGTAAATAAATATCACGTTTTATTAAAATAAATTACTATTTCTTACGGAACTTGAAAAATACTTTAAATTTTATTTTAATAAATATTTTGATGATACAAGGTGAAAGAACCCACTTTTCAAAACTAATTATAGAACTTCCATTAATGTAGTAACAAACATTGAAGAGCTAAATTAAATTAGTGTCGGAATATTTTACAAAATATGTAGATGAATATATTAATAAATATGTTGATGAGAGAGATAGAAAGAATGTGAAAGTGCCTGCTTCTTTCAAAACTAATTATAGAATTTCCATATATGTATTAATAACATGGATGAACTAAAATTATTGTCAAAATATTTTACAAAATGTGTTAATATAAATTAATTCAGTACCAGTTTATAGTTTTTAGGCAGAAGAATCTGACTTGTTACATTAAAGGCTAGTGAATCATGTACACTTATTTATGTATATCATAGTAATTATATTAATATCCGTGAGCTGCTGCATAAAAATATTTTATATATACCTTTAAAACTATCTTTGTAATATTTTTTAGATTTCTGTGTAATACACAGGCTTTAAAAAACTAATACCATACTTACATCTAACTATCTTTCTAAATCTGTCTGAACTATCTATTTCATTAATTTTTTCAGGTATTACTATCATCAGAAATTCTGTCTTATTACATTTAATACCAAAAAAGAAAATTTTATTACGGAAAGATAGATTTGTTTTGTACCTATAAATTGTTAGTAAATATATGAAAGCCTGAAATATTTGGAGAAATTGTAATTTTCTGCAAATGTATCAATATGTAACATTTGAATAGTAATTAATAGATCCTTGTATTTAGTGTTCGTAAGAATAAGGAAAATGTTGCTTTTGCAGTTAGTAGTTTCCTCATTGTTACCCTTTATTCAAATTTAAATTGAATTTAAAATTGTTTAGACGATAAATAAATAATCTCATAGTGTGAATATATGTGAGTGAGTGAATATTAACTTCGCACTGTTTAACTGCACGTGGGCTTTTGGCGACAGACCACGTAATTTTGAAACATGATCAAGTGATTTAAGACGACACCTGAGATGGCACCCCCTCTCCTAACTACCACACCTCACCAACGAGAGGACGTTTGAGCTCTCGACAGATTTACCATGCATCGTTCCCCTATTCGGTGGGTCTATAGTGATACTGGGCGAGTGAATATGTGAGAAGAGAGAGACTTGAGTGTAGTAACTCTACTGTCATGTAGGCCTTCCTTTTGCAGACCAGGTGCAGCAACTTTACATGGCATTCAACAAGTTCTCGAGAGATCTCAGAAGAAATATTTAGAATCATTAAAGTGCCTACACTTAGCAGGATTTTGTTAACACTAGAACGTTTTAGGATTTCGATTACCCTTAAACGTCTGCCGGTGCCGTTTCGCTACACCGTCATATAAAATATATAGAATAATTATAATAACTAAATAATCGCTGGACTACTGTTCAGTAGGGTTTCGTTTTAAGACTTTTAATAATTTTTCATGTAATTATCATACATTATTACCCCTTGTATCACTTAATTAACTGTAACAAAACAAATTACTTTATCTTGTAAGATGGTGTAACACAATAATATTCATAAATATTAGTATAATAAGCAAAATTGTAAGTTTTGTGAGAATGTGAGTATTTCCATCATTATTTATCGTTTTTATACATAATGTTTTGTATATAACTCATTTACAATGAATTCAGTGATATTCAATTTTTCCTGCACATTTTCCGCACACCATTTTCATGCGAGAGACATACATTTTTATTTGTATTTTCATTGCACTCTTTAATTTCGCAATTTTTGCGTTTTAATGAATTTGTACTTCCTTTAAATTGAGTATTCACCTGATTTTTCAAATTGCTTGAACTTACATAATGTGAACGTAATAGCAGATATGCAATTATTATGCAACGAAACACTTAGCCAAAACTATTTTAGTATAAATGGTTAATTTCCCCTGTGAATCCAATAACTCTGCATTTAAGGTCAAATAAATGTGCAATATTACTTTCGGAAGTTTATTTTGCGAATGGTTATCTGATTAGTTAACTATCTATTGCTTAACGACAGCTCTTTATAATGACAAATTGCCTTGGTGTCGAAACAACACCAGCGAACGTTTTAGGTATATTTTGATGCAAAAACTCTCCTAATTAACCTAAAAGCTCAAAACTTTTTCTGCGTAATCACCATAAAAAATGATTAAAAGTCACAAATTTACAAAATTCCTATAAAAATGTGGAAAAGAGAACAATCTAAGCATGATCCGATGACCAATCGACACCGACAGACGTTTTAGTGTTAACGAAGTGAACTTATTGAACATGTTCCATATGTGTTCGAATAGATTCATATCTGTCAATTTATTTGCTGAAAATATCCAAAATGTTCGTCTTTAGAGTTACGAAAACCGTTTTTTTTTTAAACCAAACATTGAGTAGCCGCCCCACCCCAGTATGGTGGTTATGAAACTCGGCTTATAATTGAGTGGGCTCGAGTTCGAATCCTGAATAAGGCTTGGATTTATCTTCTGTAAAAGAAGTCGGACTTTCGCTTGAAATAGATTCCTGTCTCGCGAATGGAAAGCAGCGCACCCCTTCTGTTCTATTTTGGGATCAACGATTGTAATAAAAGCCTGTTTTCTTCTGTGATTGTATTGTATGTTTCTGTTCATCCATTTCTCGTCTTTCTTATATATCCCAGTAAGAAACAAACAATAATAACACTGTATATTATCCCTTTGTGTGTAAAATTCCATCGTTTTATGGGTGAATGAATTCCATAAATAGTTTCAAATGCTCTCCACAAGTAGCTGAACATAAGTATTCCTGGTCTCCATTTGGCTGTGTCTGACCAGAAGAGACAGTTAATGTCATGTAAAAACAGGTAAAATTCATATGGAACCAACTTTCACGCTGCCTTGTTGACAACTTGGGTTCATGGCATCGTGCAAACTGTACCATTCAAAATTCTATTATCAGTTCTTATTAACAGAAACTGGAACTCTTCAAACCAAGCATACTTCTTCCAGTGTTTTAAAATCTCACCAATCTATACAATTCCAACAGAGTTATTTAATTCGTTGACATTTTCTTAAAAATTGTAGGTCTTTTGAAGGAGGTCGTTCAGTCTGCATCAAATACCCAATGAAGGTACATTAAAATTTTACCTGGAATTTTTAAAACGATAATACATAAAGCGTTTTAAGTGAATCTGAACTGTAAGTAGATTTATGTTTCGAAATTTAATTTATTATTTATTAAAAGTGGTTTTCACGAAATTTTTCTTTCAATTTTCGGGTTTTTTTTGTCTACGCTTAGGTAACTCATTACACTGAATGTTATAATATAAAACTAACAATATATTAACAAAATATTAACTTTTAAATTTTAGTGCAAGCATACTATTCAATGTCATCAAGGTAACCTTTTAGAAGGTCATTTATTTCTAGCAATGTTATGTGAAAATATTTTTTGGATTAAAATTGATTTTACTAAAACAAAAATTAGTTTAGCTTATTCCAAAGTTAATTTGGTTTTAAAACCATTTTTGGTGGTCCACCACCACCCATTGGAACGATTCAAAAGTAGGTCATTTTAGATTTTACATTTCTTTTTATCTCATTATATAATAACAAAATTATTTATAAACACTAAAATCTGCAAAAAAACTATAAATTTAATATATTTTGTCTTAAGAATTTTAAGAATTTATGCCCATTACTTTCATTAAATTTTAGAAAACAGAGGGGTTCGATGTATAGTGAGACATTGTCAACTGTGTACAAATGTATTTTGTTAATTTCTTTCACCAGTATAAAACGTATATACCAGTAATAAATATACTTTATAATTAATGAGAAAATGATGGTAAAAAAGTAGAAAAAAATATTTTAACCCATTTTCCAAACATTCAGAACAGACTGTAAACAAATGCTCAACTTCTCGCGGGAGTTCTCACCCCCAGATAAACTTTTAAAGGGTTAATTACATTTAAAATCTTTTTGAGAAAAGGAAGGATTACATCGGGGTTGAAGGTTCAATGACCTAAAATGTGCAGCTACAAAAAAAAAATCGGGGTTTCCCGGATATTTTTTTTAAGAATCCTGTGAGGTTTTTTCTTGTTGCGGGGGTGTACAAACCCCGCGCAGTGATCGCGGGTTAATTATTAAATTTCCCTTTATTGGTTCAAACCCTTCCTATATATATATTTTTATTTATATATCTTGTTCAAATTTTCAATCATTAATAAATTCTTTTTTCCATCCCCCTCAAGTTAAAATTTCTTGCCCATACTTGATGTTAATGCATTTTTTTCAAATAAACCATTAATTAAATTTAATTAAACTAATTATATTTTAAAAAAGATATATTTCGGTCTATATTTTATTCCTCTAGATGGAAAAAAACCTTTGGGATAAAACATTTTTTGTAAATGTGATAAATATTTAACAAACCCGAAAATCGTATGCTGTTAAATAAACCATCCTTTTGGGGTTTTAAGATAAATTCTCACCTATTATATTAAACTTTTTTTTAAAAAAATGTCATTTACAAAATTTAAGGGTTTTAAAAAATTTTTTAAATGTTTTTTTTAAAAGGTGTTATAAAATTTAATATTGTTTTTGTATCATATGTAAAACTGAAAAAATCCCTTTAAACACTCACATTTAACACAAAAAATAATATCGAAATTCACGGGTGGGGTTATACGCCAGGTAAAAAAAGGGAACCCTTAAAAAAAAAAGAGATTTCTACATACATCAAAATACTGCTTTTTTAAAAGGAATAACATATTTTATGGATTTTAAGGGTTGCAGAGAGTTCTAGAAGTATACTAATTTTTCTAAAGCTTTTGGGATAACACCTTTTAATAAATTTATTTCAAAAAAATAAGAGCATTGAAATTTCATTTCAAATTCTTTTTTTAAAAAAAGGGGGTGCTCGTTTCCCCGGAAATTACCTCAAAATCAAAAAAAAGCAGGTTGAAAGTATAGGTGTGGTTATACGCTGGATTTTTAATTTCCCTATTTATATTAATTTTTAATTATTTAATAAAAAAATAACGAAAAAATTTTTTTTTTTGGTTAACCCCAAGTAGAAATTTTAATTTTTTTTTGTTTTTAAAACTTCTTTAAATACGTAATGTGTATGGATTCAAATATTCTTATAATGAGCTATATTTAATCATATATAAAATCATTTTTAAAAGGAAACTGATATTTAAATTACCTTTCATACTCTCTCTTACAAACCACGTTACTGCTTTAAAGTCTGCATTGTCCAAAGAATGGAAATCAATTAAAAGCACTTAATTTAAAATTTAGAAAAACCCCGCAATGACAAAGGTCATACTCTTAATATTTCAGTCAATCGAATAGAGGAGCACAAAGGCTCAATCCTCTTAAACTACACTTACCTTCCACGATAGCTCTTCCCTCTAAGTCCTTACCCTTATTTCCCCTTCCAATGGGATAAGGACACGTGTGCGGAAAACAAAAACAGAGGCCAAGAAAGAGACGAATGTTATTTAGCAGAAGTGATTGGAAGAAGACAGGAGTCCTTGCAATTTTTTGGGAAGTGGCCCCGAAAACAAATGTTCGCTTTATTCCCCGCGTTTTGCCCGCAAAATGGGGGGATTACAAAGGAACAAGTAAATTGTGATGCTGCTGCTGCAGCTATTGATATTATTATGATGCTTCGTGATAAGTATTTTTGTCAATATTCCGGCTTCGTATCATTAAGCAGGGAATTTGCTTAATGATATTGCTCTCAAACATTTATTCGATGTTTGACGGTAATTGGTAAGAGAAGGATTTGAGGGATGGGGGGATATAAAATATACCGAGTTTTGTTGCATTGCTTTCAAGTAGAAACTATGGTTTTATATTTGAGGAATTCGTAGAAAATGCTAATTTTCGTGATTGATAAATATTTTTTTACGTGAGAAATTGCATTCATAACATATCAATATGAACTTTTACTGAGTTCATTTTTTCTTAACAATTTGTTGCCACCAAAACTTAGTAGTTATACTCACGGAATCGTAGCTGGTGAGTTGTAAGTTCGTCTTTGTGCAAAAAGGGGAAAGTATTTACTGTCAAACCCAGGGCCGTTTTAGCCTCTGGGCCTTTCCCCCTTTTGGGTTACGTACCACACCCATTTTCCAGAGCACCCCCTCCAGTTCTCCCCCAGTTTTTTTCTGGGAAGATTTTCCCTTAACTCTCTTCTCTTTCTTTGTTTTTGCTCTTTGGAGAGTATTTCCGTTATCCACCACTTATTAACCAAAATTCTCTGAACTGGCAACTAGCAGCCGTAAAGAAAGGATAGGGGCATGGATTGACCACTCTTGTTCTTTTTTTTACAACCAATCCCGAAAACCCCACCCCCCCTTTTCGAATTAGAACAGTAAAAGAATGAAAAATCGTTTGAAATTACAGTATCAAATATACATTATTGTATGAATTGTGTTCAACTTGTTAATTCTCCTCTTTTTCATCGCTTTTTGTTTTATTATCTTTTACTTTTAAAGATCCTTATCAATTTTGTGATGTCACTGTCAATCAACTTGTCCAACAAAGGTTTTCTTCGAGATTTGATCATTGCAAAATCATTAATGACATCATTGTAATCAATTTTGAGTGCATAAAAACATCAAACTGTTAAGGTTTTTTTTTTTCATAATAGATCTCATTTCAGTCTTACCCTCAAAATGGTAGAAATGCTTTTCTCCTGACTAGTTAGGTGGTGGTACGTCCACGCTGTAATTTTAATTTTTCCTCTTTTTTAGTCCATCAATTTTTCATGGCCCTAAATATTTTGCACCCTAGGCACATGCTTAGGGTGTCTAAGCGGAAAAGCGGCACTGCAAAAAACTATAAAGCAACAAGATTGCTACTCGCGACTGACCTCGTAATTTAAAACTCGGTCAAGTGCCGAGGACGATTTCCGAGCTGGCAACCCCTTTCCCAATTACCACATCACGCCAAAGAGAGGTCATTGAGCCTAGAAAGATTTAATGTACATTGACTCTCTCTACATGGTGGGTTTTCAATATCACCAGGTCTCGAACCTGTGTTACGCCAATCACGGGTTTGTGACCATAACTATTATGCTACCGCGGTCTCTTTTGATGGGTCATGAAAAGGGTCTGAGGCACATTGAATTTTTCGTGGTTCAAAATTCTCACGTTGGCACGAAGTGGAAATTTGGGGATCGAGGAGTAAATTTTTTGTCACTATCAAGTCATACGGATGATATTAGAACTGGTACTCCACTTTCTGAACATCTGCACCAAGCCAACGAGTTATTTTTGGAATACACTATGGCGTCTATTTTTCATTTCTTGTATTATGGAATATAGTAGGTTTTTCAGCATTTGTACTACAGTTTTCTGTTGTAGATGATTTATAATAATGTAAAGTATAGTCATTTAAAATTAATACAATATTTTCATCAAAGTTGTGTAGTTCTTGCATGTACTTGTGTTGATGACTAAAAACCCCTTAAGAAATTACTCTTTTTTTTAAAAAAAAGAAGAAATGTGCTCTTCTACTCTCTCATTTTTAATTATTTTAAACTTAACAATTTTCCTTTTAGTTATTTTCATTCTTAAATTTAAGTATATACACAGTGTCCTAAATATATTTTTATGCGTAAATCTTAGAATCTGAATACATCGATGAATATCAGAATATAGTTAGCGCAAATATACACAAAATACTTTCGGATTTTCTGTAGTAGTTACACAGTATAAGAAGTTCAATTTTTACATCATGTCTGCATTTAAAATACTTTCCACTTGTTTAATGAAATACAATTCATCAAATGTATGCAAATTAACGCAATTATCTCTTCTTGAATTTTTTTAATATGCTTGTATATAGAAAATTTCTTTAGCATATAAGTATTGAATATTTGTATTGTTTGAAATGATTTGCTGATTTTAAAGGATAAATAATGCATTTGTTATAAAGAGCTATCTGACAGTGTAATTTATTACTTTTTTATTTTATACAGATTTTTTATATTTACAAATAGTAATTTGGGTTATCAAATTCATCAGTAAATATTGATTTTATTATAAAAATAGATTGATACAGTGAGATTATTCATTAGATGGTACTGATTCTGATTTTTGTTGTTTGAAGTCCTCCGTGCCTGTTCCTACATTGAGATGTATGCTTTTGAAAACAAATGTATAAATAACAATAGTCCTTGTTTTAAAACCAATGGAATTGTTTAGTGGTGTAATCATGACACTTTATTCTTTGAAAGACCAAAGAACATCTTTTGTTCAGTACAAGCGTTTATATACATCCAATTAAATTACTGATTAAACTGAACAGTTCAGGATTCTATATTATGTTTTAGAGAATACGGTCGTGTTTATTGCAGAGTATTCATTGTTTGATGGTTAACAGTCGCAAGTCATAGATCTTGTCAGATTATTTCACAGAAAACTTTCAACAATTATTATAATGTCTTCTCTTTGTCCTATATATAATACATGTTATACATATATTAAAACCATAAAAGTAGCGTTACATCATTTTCTATGGTGCTATATCTGATTATATACATTTTTAAAGAAGGAAATGCGTAATTCTCGGTAAATTTCTAAAAAAAAAACTTTATGCGATTTGGAGTATTTTGTTACTAATTTTGGAAATATTAAATGCTATTTAGCTAATGGGCCATGGAGAATCTTCTACGTCTATAGCAGTAATTTTAAACCTTTCTTTTTGTTGTGGTGCTTTTTTAACAATTTCAGAATTTGGCGGCACACTAACAATAAAACAAGTTTAAAAGAACTATACTGACCTTTTTTTTAAAAGTACCATGTAAAATGTTTTGAAAAAACCAAAATTTTAAAAACTTGACGGAAAAAACAATTTAAAAATTTTAAGAAAATTTTAAAGGAAACGAAAATTTTAAAATTCCCCCGGAACAAAAAAAATTGTTTTTTTTTTTCGATTTTAATATTTAAAAAAAAAGCGCTTCAAAATTTGGTGGCACACAAAAAAAGCCGCAACACAATGGTTGAGAATTATTAGTCTATAGAATACAATCGCAGCATACCAGTCTATTAAAGAAGCTATAACAATTACAAATCCCCATTTATAGAATGCTACACTGAGTAACAATGTGGCATCGATTTTTGGGGGCTTTACCTAAAGAGTAGTGTTTATTTTGGGAATGGGGGCCCCGGTGACGGTGCTGCGGGCTATTTAGCTACCACAGGGAGTAACTATGTCATTTACCATCCGACCGTATATGTTACATATCAGCTAGAGCAGTTTGCAAGGTTCCTTGGTGCTTTACTGGTCACCGGTGATACATGATCTTTCACTCATTGAACACGTCTGGAATGAGATCGACCGTCATATGCGCGCGCACCATCTAGGAAATAAATGATATATATATATATATATATATATATATATATATATATATATATATATATATATATATATATATATATATATATATACATATATAGTTAATCCGGGAGAAGGTGAGCACTCGATACAAACGTTAGTGGTCACGAGGGGTGACTGAGTGACCCAGATCTTTTTTTTTTCAATTGATTTTGCTGTACACGATAAAAATCGTAATTCCAGTGAATAATTTAACTAAGAGAAAGTATACTTATCTACTTTTTAGAACATTTCAATTTTTCTTTGATAATTTGGAGAAAAAACCAATCACACTGAACTAAATTGTTTCATATGTACGTGACTTAATAAAGGATAAAACATCAGAAATACATTTTGCTAACATTGCCGGTAAAATTGTAATATTTTATTCAAGTTCCTGTAGTCTTATTGTACTTTGATGATCGACAAACATTATGTTGAAATTTTTCTTGCTTGTGTCTTTTTCGACAATGTGACTTGTGGTACACTTGTAGCTTCATATCTTTCTTCATGGAATTTTTAAGTATCCTTTGAGAACTCTCTTTCCTTTCAAGTCTAACGTTTCTTGCTCATTGTTTTTCTCAAATATACTTTCTCTACCATGATTAATATCCATTATTTCATTAGGTTCTTCCCTTGTTAGATCATTTTCAGTATGGCGCATGTATATTTCAGTCGATCGGTCATTGCAAGGCACAAAGCGCCTTTCGTCGTCGCTTCAATATTCCTCTACAAGGTCATGTTCTGATCGAAAATGTGTTTTAATGTGAATGGATGCTTTCCGAGCAACAGGGTATGTCTCCGAAGAAGGGGAAAGACCTCCGAAGGCCATTAGAATACCTGAAATATAAACGCGATTTAATATATCAGTTAATACACATTGTAATCATACAAGTTAATATACATTGTAATCATACAAGTTAATATACATTGTATTATACCGGTTTACATCAATTCAGACGAACATATTACAATGATCCAAAATTCTTCTTACCCACTCTTCAAAAAGGGATATTTGACAACGTGTAGTTACAACAAGATGGGATCACAACCCACACCACCTGGGTTTTCATGGGTGTTTTGAGATACGCGTACTAACTCGATATATTCCCTCCTGGTTCTTTCCTGTGGAATTATCTTAAGTCCCTGGTTTACAAAGAATGCTCAAAGACCGTTGAAGACCTACGGAAAAACATTCGAGCCAAAATTGGCAATATTCCGCTTGATATGCTTGAAAAGGGACTCAAAGTTTTCGAAGTCAACCCCATCAGTGTTATTCAAAATGAAGGGCGACATTTAACAGATATTGTGTTTGAAACTGTGCAAATTCAAAGGTTCCATTATTGTGTGGAGAAAAATAACAGTAAATTTTCGAATGAAACAAGTAGTGTGTTTTATTGAAGTTTCAAAAAGGAATTTCCTACGCCCCAACCTGTATTAAAGAGATTGATTATATACGATATTATTTACAAATTAATTCTTAGTAAATGGTATGTTTTTCATTGGTTATCAAAATATTTCCAAGCTATTCATAGTATAAATTGAGATTTATATATGACAAAACAATTTGATGAAAGCCAATGTTTTTTTCAGTTCTTCCTACTGAAGGTCCAAAAATAACTGGAGGAGTGTCTAAATACCGTGTGGGTGATACAGTGTATGTCAACTGCACATCTTCAAAATCCAAACCAGCAGCTACTTTACGATGGTACATTAATGACGAACTGGTAAGAATAAGTTCTATATTTTTTTTAAAATATATTATATCAAATTAGTGAAATATACAAGTTCAAGGTTTAGGGGTTCAAACTCTATCCACTTCAAGAAGCGAAAAGTTTTTTAATTTCTAGGTTAACGTTTCAGTGTGAAAAACGTGTACTTTTCAACGTTTTTTTATAAACAACCCCTTTCCTCATAAATGTAATCTGTTTAAGGCTTTGTTCAAAATGATCAATGTGTCATATATGGTTTTCGTAATGTAACTTTTCAAATATTGGTAACTTATTCTGCTTTATCCTATAAATATCATGCATTGTAACCTTTTCCGTAATGCGAGTTATATGAATTAGCGTTCCATGAAACACAGACGCGTTTAATTTTTTTTCCCCAATATTTTTATATTTAGCACATTTTTAATCAATTATATCATCTAAAATACTGGTCCACATGCACAGAACTTCAACTAAGTTTCTTTTGTCATGAATCGAATTAATATTTTTAAATAAGAGAATTTTTGAAAGTAATATATAAAGATTTATTTAGTCTTTGCAATGTTCTGGGTTGGTGGTATTAAGTATTTGTCTATGTATGACAGATTTGTATAAATTTTAACTAAATTCTGCTTGTTTTAAACATGTATAATTCCATAATTATTATTTCTTTTGATTTTAAGTACTTGGAAATTTTCTTTCACTTTTACACACACATTTATCTTTTGCAATAACAAAACTACTTTTTATAGCCTTATTTTATCAGTAAGATATAATTGTTATTGTGCTTCTGCCTTTTAAACGCTCAAATATAACAGAAATATTTTTTATATCATTTTTATATCCACTGTTATGTTTAATTATTTTCAAAAATAAAGCTTCTATTGTTTTTATTTTAAGTCAGAAGAAATATTTTTACTGTTAAAATATGTTTTAATCCCTTAAATGCCCGAGGGGCTCTGCTCATCTGGTGCATTAACTCTTTCTGGCGTATATATACGACTTTCCAAATTACAGACTGTCACGGTAGACTTGTGGTTATGGACATGGGCTGGTAGCCGACGAGTAGCAGGTTCGAGTCCTGGTGCCCCTGAAATTCCACTGTTTCGAGCAAGCTAATGTATGTTAAATTTGTTGAACTGAAATTCTTCCCGCTGGCGGGGTGGGGTAGTTTGGAGAATAGGTGCCAACTCAGAAGTCGCTCTCGTTATTTGACCAATGCTCAGAATTTCGAGGTCTGTAGCCAATAGCCCTCGTGTTGCATAAAACAGTGGACTTTAATATATCTCTCTATCCGAATATAATGAAGCTGAGAATTGCTCTGCTATCTATAAAACTATTGAGAAAGCTTTGGAATGCAATACAATGACCTTGACAATATTTGTGAATTATTTACTTATTTTACAGAAGGAATTACTCATTTATGCTTTTTCTTTTCACTCAATTCACTGTATAACAACAGGCATATTTATGCAACCGAACAAAATGCAACATAAACTTAGAAATAGAATGCATGCGTCGTAAAAAGTAAAATACTACGAGGTTTCTGTTACCAAGCGTTAAATAAAAGGCAGTTTAATTACTTTGAAATTGTAACTAACTCCCAAAGCATTAACGATATTCAAATACACAGGGTAATAAATTAATTAATTCGATAAGAAATGATTTTACAATATAATTTTAACATATAAAGCTACAAATTTTTTCCTCTTTTTTTCTTCAGTTATAACACTACGAAATAATATGAGAACTAGGCTTTTTAAGATACCGGTTGTTTCGAAAGTCACGCACATCCACATGGTAATCCTTGTTGCATAAAAACCAAAGGTGATTTTTGTCACTAGATAGCAGCAGGGGTCATATCATAGCCTACTTGTGAGCTGTAGTCAGTTGAGCATAACGGGAGGTGCATGATGATTTCTCAAGAGCAAAGAATAGTCATAGTCGAATTTTATTTCGCTATAAAATCTCATTTCCGTGTGATAAATGCATTTCAGCAGAAATATCCAAGTGAAACAGCACCAAATGCATCAAGGATAACACTTTCAATGCAACGGTTCCGTGACACAGGATCGATTGCAGACAGGAAGCGATCGGGTAGAGCGTTTACAGTGAAAACGAAAGTTGCAGATGTTGAGACCACTATACAAAAACTACCATTGAAAAGACCGTCCGCTTACATAAACATCATTACGGAATTCTAATTCTTGCTGAAAGTTATGAAAGGTACGCTTGATTACAGCAAGAAGGCGGCGCGTGTCACACATCATGGGGCAGTATGCAAGTTTTAAACTGTATTTTTCGATGATTTCCAAAGGACTTTGGTTACCTCGCTTACCAGACTTGTCAATTCAGGATTTTTTTCTTTAGGGATATCTGAAAAATGTCACATTCAGGAATAATCCCCATACGCTTGCTGATCTTAAGAGTAACATCCTTTATGCAATATCGCACATTAATTCCCACACTTTTCGTAAAGTGTCAATTAATCTGGTAAAAAGTGTTCAAATGTGTGTTTAGGAAACGGACATCATTTTGAATATTTACTGTTATTTTACCGCGTCTGATACCTGACAACAACATAATCATTCAACCTTTGTTTGTCCTTTATTCTGCTTGTTAACATAATTAATCTGTCTTTAAAACTCAGCCACAAAGATTGATGTGCGAAACTTTTGATACATCCGGTATTGCGAAAACTTCATTTAAATACAGAATGAGTTATACCGATTGATCGAGAGTTTAATGTAAAGTGATATTAAATATACAAAATTGATATTAAATCACTTTACTTATTTATAAACGATAGTTTGTAATGCATTGGGAAGAAAAATCAATATCTATTCTATAAATAATTCAAATTCTCTCACACGTAATTCCCTAAAACAATTTTTCTGTAAGTCAAATAAAAAGTTACATGCAGAACATATTCCTTTTTTTTAAAAAATAAAAAGTACTAGAAAAAGAAGGTAAAAATTTTTCTTCCCAAATATAAAAATATTCTTTTTCTTTCAATAAATTAATCTCTTTGGAGTATAATGTTATTCTAAACAGATTTACTTCACAAAATACATACCTAACAGGTTACTTTTTAATGAAAATAAAAAAATAAAAACACGAAAACAGATTACGCAAAAATAATAATAATAAAATATTCAGTTTATCTCATCTGCGATGCACCTTAGTTTATTTTAAGCCAATAAAGGAACATCCAAGATTAAAAGAAAGAAAAAAAATATTATTAAAGTAAGAAATGAAAACAAACAAAAAGAAAATGATGGTAAGAAAATGATGAAGCCAATATTCTAAGTTAGGTATTCTCTGTGTGTGTGCGTGCCTATGGCTGTCTTTTTCATCCGATCACGTGATCATTGATTTTCATTAAACTAATATAGTTATGCAAATTACATTTGATGTTCCTTTAAAATTACCGTTATATGACGTCGGAAGGGGAAAAAAGAGCTCAAACAAAACGGGGTAAAAGGGAAAACAAAAAATATTATATGTTTATGTTCTGAAAATAATTGCTAAAAATCTCGCTATTTATTTTTAATAAATGGCAAGATGCGCATTTCTTTTTTGAAATAAACAAAAGAAATATTTCTAAAATAGTGTTTGAACATGTTTTTAGAAGATCTTTTATTATGCTGCGTTCTGGCGTTGTTTTAGTATGCAAAAGAATTATTTAGATAGGGAAAAAGAACTAAAAAATATGACTTTCTAAATAAGGATTCTTCTTTGGGTAAATTATAACAGGATATCATAACTACAATTCATGATATGTTGATGTATTCGTTATTTATAAGCATGATTACGTTTCAAAACTAAATATTATCTAAAATCTTGAGAAATATTGTCATTTGTTTCTCTTTGTTTATTTATATTTTTCATCAATAATAAATATATATCAAATTATTATTAATTTGTAATAATGGCTTTTAAGTAAGTGATAGTATTCTTCACAAATTCGATGGCATAGAGCATATTTTCTGGAAGTAGTTTAGGTTTAACATCTTAAATCAAATGTTTATATCTAATTAAATGTCATGATAACAAAAAGATTAATTTTCCATTGTTTGAGCCGAAAGGTCACTGCTGCCTTAGTTTTTTTATAATTTTTTAGTGAAAAATTTTAATTATTTCGTCGTTAAAAATGTCAATGGAACTAATTTGAAGAATTGTTTCAAAAACATGTCATTTATATCATTTTTTTTTTGAGAATTAAAGAACTCTATTTCTCATTTTTATTATTTTCTCATATAACTATCATAAGTTTTATCTAAAAGAAAATGGAAAATTATGTTTCCTGTTACCAAGCATTTATTATCGATTGCACTTTTATCAAATACAAAGAAAGTTACTGAATGCTTTGAATTGCATTTCAATTGCTGTTATTGTTAGTTAGAAAATACTTTCTTTCCGATTTTCTATACACTCTAAGAATCTTTATAAAGCTCAACTTCCTTAAAGAAATTTTACTTACATGAATACTCTATGGAAGGGTTGTGCAACTTCTTTTGCTTTCGGGTTGCATAGTTGGAGCCGAAGCAGGGGTTCCACACCTTTTTAAAATGCAATAAGAAATAATAAAAATAATGAATAGAAGTTAAATAAAGTAGTGGAGGTTTTATTCAGTTTATTTATTTTGATAAATTCGTATGGGCTATAGATACAAGAGCATTTTTTTAGAATCATTTTACCCCTTTATCTACAGACGGTACAACTCCATTTAAAATAACATAGAATAACCACTTTTACGAATACTATGATAGTACTTAGCAGGAATATTCTTTTAAATCCACTCTTCCAAGATATATGGCAGCACGGGTTCTATGTTGTGTATTTTAGCGGGGAAGGCGAATAGTTTAATAGCAGAAATTGCGTTTTCAGCGGATTGTGAAGATTATAATTTTTGTTCCAAAAAAATAGTTTATCTCAAAATCTAAGATCATTTTTTTTGTATGTTAATGAAGACCTTAGAAAACAATTCGACTATTTACTTTAAGTGAACAGTGCGTATATAATTAATTTTACAGATGAATATCTTTAATTAATTAATTAGCTCTAATAGATTAAATTTCCTAAAACTGAGTATTTTGTTTATGTATATTCTGTAATTTTCAATGTAGTGATTCAAAAACAATATTGCATGAAAAAAACTGCAGTAAATCTTAATGCGGTAGATAAGTAGTTATAATGAGGCAAACGTGTACCTTATCACACTCTCTACTATATTATTGAAATCAAGAATGCGATTGTTTGTTGAAGTTCACATCTCAGCCTGAAAGTTCACATCAACCAATTTGCATCTGTATTTACTTTTGTAGATCTTCATACAAGAAATTGTTTGCCCGTAAATTTAAATCGATTAAAGTATGCGACTGCGTTCGGAACCATGATTTTGCAAAAGCGTGTAAATGGATAATATTTATGATATTTAGTGTCACTTAGATTACAAAATATATATAAAATTGTTTTAAGAATAATATTATAATAAAAAATTATATATTTAAGTACAATATTTTGACAAAAAATAAACATAGATCCGACTACCCTAAAATCATGATTTTTTTTTAAAAATTGACAAATTTATTTATGATTTTGTTTTATAGACCATCTTATTAGCTTCATAAAAATACCAAGTGTTTTATTTTCCATTCTCTACTACAAGTGTTTTAGTAAAATCGGATGATACAACTTTACGTAAGGTGTGAAACTTTAAAATGCGTTTTACCTGAAAGAATG
>BMAV01000882.1:0-40868 GCA_019973955.1 Trichonephila inaurata madagascariensis | reverse complement strand
TCGGTCTATTTCCTTAGTAGTATCTAATATTTGGGTAATTGTTCCTAGAAATTAATGGATTTCAGTAGCAGTTACAGGAGGACAGCCGAAGACATTGTTTTGCGTGATGTATAAATTTGTTTGGTGGTGAGTATGTTGGTGATTTGTGAATGGGATGTTTTAATTATGGCTAGTGGAGGGGTGTGAAACGTATACGTTCTTTGCTGTATTGAAAGTTAAGCTTTTTCCATATAAGTTATCTACTTCGTTGCCTCCAAGCTGCAACACCAAGATTTGAATGTGTTTGACAATTCAAAGTTCATGAAGCTTATTCATTAAAATGGTTCAACAATTCATCTTCAATGGTCAAGGAAGGATGGATTTTTATTGTCTTCTTCATTGTCATAATTGTCCTCTAATTCATTTATTAGATGTTGTAGGTCCGGGTCATGATCAATTTCGTTCAGATCACCCATATCAATGGCTGCAACCGATTTGTCCGTTCGCTGTACAGGCACAGATATCTTCTTCTTTCTACCTTCTGTATCCAAGCATTTTTAGTTCTTATGAGATTATTATTGCTAGTGCTTTTAAGAGACTCAGTTTATCCCTAGAATTGAAATGCTTCTCATTCGTTATTCTTTTTATGGCGAAGGCAGGTATTTTCTTTGTAGAGAAAAATATAGATTCTTGAAAATTTTCTATAAGGAACAGGAATCCGCAAGGCAATATAATGTTTTTTTACTTTAAAGAAATGGAAATGCAAAGATAATCTAAGACAGCGAATATATATTTCTATCTAAATTTCAATATAATAATTTGCTTTACGCCATGCTTCAAATTATTTGTGTATATATGCACGTACACAAAGCCCACAACCATTTAAAAAACAGGTACGAACATCAAAATGTTTTTTAAGTATCAGAACAATTATTTTAAGATGTATGAAAAAATTCTTCATAGCATTCAGAGTGTACTTATAAAAAGCAAACACTTAGGGTTTTTTGCATTCCACCATTATGAAATAAAAAATAGTGTGGAAACTTTCAAATTGAAAATATAAATGCCTTTCATATTTAAATTCTATTAAGCATTATTCTTAATTATATGCAATTAAAAATGTGGCTGTTTTTGAAAAACTTTGGGTAAAAAAATTGACCAGTTATGTGGTTGATTGATTTAATTCCATACATTCCTACTAAGGCATCCAACTACTTTGGACAATTTTTTTTTAAAAAAAATAGAAAGAAGGTGGTTGTTGTTTTTTTGTAGTTTTTAGATTTATTTAGCACATTTTAAGAAAAATATGCTAAAACTAATAAGAGGAAAACAAATTATTATTACTGAAATGGGGAAAAAAATTACAAAAAAATGTATAAAAGGGGACCATTCTATACACAAGGTTTATGAACAAATTTTCAACTTTGATGTGTTGCTTTGATATTAATTTTTAAAATGACCTTCAGGATAAGATATATTTTAACTTTTACAAAAACTAGAGCATTTTACCTTAGTTATTATATAGAAGTGCTTAAAAAACAGTGATTATATTCACATAAGGGATTGTAAATTTTGTAATAAAACAGTGATTGAGAAATCTCAAAGTTGAAACACTTGTAGTATTATATAGAACATACACTAGTAAATTATTTTCGGAATTTTTTGAGCAATCTCTGTACCTCTATGTTTGAGCATCTTCAAAAATACCCATTTTGAGTTAAATGCATTTTAATATATTGCATCGTGTTTAAAGTAGTGGCATCCATTTTTACTGAAATATTTATAGTTTTTGCTCCAGTGAATGGAAAATAATAAACTTGGTATTTTCATAAAGCTAATAAGATGACCTACAAAATAAAATCACAAGTCTTTTTGTCAATGTTTTGCAAAATTCATGATTTTAGGGTAGTCAGACACCCAAAATTTTCGGGTTAGGAGAAATCTATCAGCATCCTGTCATTTCACTGAATGTCTTTAGTGATTTGACATCAATCCAGCAATGATTATTTTAATATTCAATGCATTCCATTAGTTTTCATGATTTGTTGCCATTCAGCAATAAACAATTAAAATAACAACGGCTTCCTTTACCCGGGGAAAAGGAAATTTTTCCCCTTTTCGTCAGGTTTTCCCGGGTTTAATCTCCCAACTGACTTAGACCCTTACGTTTTAGGTATAAATACATGAAAAAAGAGAAAAAACAGATATTTTTTTTTTAATTTTAAAAATTACGGATCCATACATAAAAACCATTCTAAAAACTTTTGTGATGTAGTCGCTCTTTGGTGACCATATTTTTTGATTGTCAGCGTGAATTAGGGGCGTGGGATTCTCAAAATGAATAACTTTTTAAAAATTCTTAATTTTGACTTTTATTAAGAATATAATTTAAAATTTCCAAATTTTAGATAAATTTATATAAGAAAATCTAATGAACCAAACACACAGCGATAGTTCCCCCGAATCACGCAATTTAGACCATTTTTATCTAAGTAATTATATTTTTTCCGCCTACTTTCAATTCTGATAATATTACAAGCCCAAATAAATAATCAGCCCTCCTTAACCCAAAATTTAAAAAGATTCTATCACGGTACAAAAACCCGGGGTTTTTGGTGCAATGGTATGCACCTTGTATTAATGGCTGAATATCTCGTCTTTATGATGGGCCTAAATTATCTTTTTTTAAAAACATAATTTTTCCCAAAATTGCCATACTGCTTCTGAAACTTCTTTCTTTTAAAAGCTATCTTATTTGCATTTCATAATCGAAATTTGCTTCTTGGATTTTGATTGGAAAAGATTTTGCCATTAATCTTTGGCCGCCCAAAAAAACCCCTGGGGGTTATTTTTACAAAAAAGACGCGTGGGCCCCGTCAAAACATGGTAATAAGTCCCCATGAATTTTTACAAAAAGTAACTTTATTAATATACCAATGTATAAGTTAGTTTTATAATAATAATTTTTTTTTTATTGTTCTGAATTTTAAAACCCATTTCAAATTTATTTTATCCTAGTGTAATTGTTCCTCTCCACTCATTTTTGTCAACATGTTTAAAAAATTTTTTTCATTCTACATTTTACTTCTAATCGGGTTTCAATTCAAAAAAATTTTTAAAAAACTTTTAAAAATTTCAGAGAAAAAAGCTATTAATGAAATAATAAAATAAAAGAAATAAAATTCAAGTAGAAAAAAAAGTAAATGGTTAAAATTTTAAACTCAATAAATTTCTAGATTTAAAAAACCCCACGTTGGGGCCCAAGTTTAAATTCCCAAGTCATCTGAAAACTAACTGGATAAAATAATCCCCAAATGCATTTTTTGGGTTTTAAAACACAAAGTTTGAATATGTTTTCAATCATTTTTTATATTTTTTTAAATAATGTGGAAAGGGCCCCTTGTTCATAACCTCGGACTTACCCCCCTTAAAAATAAACAACCATTGCGTAAAAAAACCCAAAAATTTTCAAAAAAAACATGTATTCGTAAAATAAATAAATTTATTACAGCATCACGTAAAATGTTAGAAGATTCAATGTTCTATCTTCCCGTGCAATTATTGTTTCATCTAAAAATAGTGCAAATAATTTTCTCTGGATGTTAAATCCGTTACTATTACGGTTCGTTGTATTTATTTTAAGATAAGTTATTTTAAGATAAAGTTGTGTCTTCACTTTTATCGAACAAATTTAGAGACTTGGAAACCATAGTGACAACCGGTTCTGGCATATTGGTGAGTATATGGATGCCTCTGGAAATTACTGTAGAAATTTACAGCATCACGGTCAATAACATAAGCCTTTTTTGGAAAATGCCGGGGGGAGGGGAAAACCCCCTGGGGGAAAAAGTTTTATTGCGCTTCTCTCCAGTTAAATTCATCGTTTTACGATATTTTTTATTAACTATACATCTTGTATAAAATAATTTATTACAGCATCTCGAAAAACATTTTTATTTAGTGAGATATAGAATAGGAAAAAGATAACAGCATAATCTCTAACAAAAGACTACATATTTATAAATTAGTTAAATAACTGAATGAGTGGGAACATATTAGTTGTGAAATTAAAGCACACGATAATAGTTTGAGAGATAAATTACTTTTTCCCCCAACGTTTTCCCCTTCTATAATATTTGTTTTAAACCTTTTTCAAAATTTGTATACGAGTAGGGCATTTTTTTAAAAAATTCGGGGGAATTTTTAACATTTTCTGCAGTATAATTATTTTTAAAATGCTTTACTTATGCTGAATCGAAAGATATTCACTCTAAAGAAATCAGATTGATATATATATAAATCAATAAATACGACAATAGGAACAGTAAAATAAATAAATTCCATGGTGTTAGTTAAAACAAACATCATTAGTGTAAAAGGTAGAAAAATGTTTGTTCTTTTTTTTGGAAATTTTTACAAATACTATTTTGAAACATTTCTCTTTTCGGGGCAAAACTCTTGGGGGTCTAAAAAACACTGAAATCATTCGTTGATCAATAATGCAAAATATTTCCCCAATAATTTTTCCACTTGGGATAGCTAATAAAATTTTTTTTTATTGTTGAGGAAAAAAAAATCCCCCAAACTACTTCGCGGGGAAAAAGCCAAAAGATAAAAACAAAAATAAAAAAACACATACTCTGTGTGGTGTTGCGAAAGCCTTAAGAATTTACTTCTTTATGAAAATAAATGTTCAACGAAGGATAAAAATGTTCTTTGTTTTCCCGGTTTTTATGTCCAAAAAAACATTTCAATTTCTTTTTCCCTTTTAAAAATGTTTTTTTTCTGTAATAAATTTCCCCGCTTAAAAAATTTTATAAAAAGAAAAACAGTTATTTTAAAAAAGTTACTTTTGTATACAACATTTATTTTTCATGAAATTTTTTCATTGTTGCTTCTTCTATGAAAAAGCCATTCAAATAACGACTTCCAAAAATTTTAAATTTAAGGGATACTTTGTGTATATACGGTTTTATATAAATCCCCAGGCCTGCTGGTAAAAAAAAGGGGGGGGCATCATCTTTATAATAACGTCTTTATTTTGCTTCAATCACATAAAAACCCAAAATGGCGGCCCTTTGGCCCCAAAACCAGTGGGGAAAAATAGACAACAATTCGGCGGGGGTCTCCCAAACCTTTTCGGGATGCCTCCATCGTCCCTTTGCTCCACCTGTAAATAGGCATTTACCCTCAAATCCACCCCCAAAAAGTTAAAGGGTTTGCTCTATTTTTTATTTTATTATTTACTTAATTTTGAAGTTAAACTTTTCAAACCTAACATTTATATATATAAATCCACAATATCTTAATTTAATACGGATAAATAGTAACAACTATGAAGCAATTTTCCTTGATATAGAAATTAAATTAAAAGATAATGTTATAGTTACTGATATATTTGTGATAAAAGAGAAGAGAGAGAATTTAAATTCAATATTATAAAAGTACCTCATTGGAAAAGTAATGTACTTGTTTCGATATTCAGGAATATTGTTATTAATTATATACAATGCAGTAAATTTCTAGTTTCAAAAAAATTAGAAAAAATTAAAAAAATATATAAATATTTCACTAACTATTGCTTAATTCAAAAATGCCCAGTTAATTTTATTAATAGCTATTTGAATAAAGAAATTCTAAATAGTAAGGATTAAAATTCATTAGAATATTAATAGTTTATTATTATAAATTTATCATTTTTCCTAGATATAGTTACCTCCATATTCAAATATTACATAAAAAATTACTTATTATTATTTTTTTAGTTCATGTATAACCCTTGTGTTCTCATAGTAATGGTAGTATGTAAACACTCTTTTTATTTTTTTTTTATTTCTATTATTTTCATACTTTTGCTAAGAGCTACTTTTCAGCCATTCCCATGCTTTGAATTTGCATTTCGGTCCAGGATCTGGCAATAACTTTATTGTACTTAGATTTAGCGGGAGCTCTGCATTTTTCAAGGCAATTTTTAGGTAAGTTGCCTTTTTCTTATAATAGATTTAGATATTCTATCCATTATTTTCAAGGGATTTTTGCTAGGTATTATTAATATAAAGGGGGAAGGTGTTGGCTGGCCACATGTTCCACCCCACTTTTATATAAATTATTTTATATATAACAGCTGTACTAAGTCAGCCATATTTAGAATACTGTTGTATCCATATTTTTTATATTTTAAACTTTGTTTTATTTTAATTTCTCATAATATATCCTTCCTAAAATCTTATGTCTGGTTATTTTGCAATTTCAATTTTTTTTTAGTTTTGATTTTTGAATAATATTCATCTCTCACTAGTAGAATATACTGGAGACCTATTTTGATTTCTAAAGCTGTCACTGAATTAGACCAGCGATTTAGGGTTAAGCTATTTTTTATGGATCCACCTTCCCCGTACAGCAGAAATTTTCTACATGATAGGAAAAAAAAGAAAATTAGAGCCATGTTGAAAAGTTATGCCTATTTCTAACATGTGGAGGATAAATCTGACAATATAGTAAAATGAAATTAGGAAAATAGAACATTGATGTATCTCTGGGAATATTGAAAAAATTTATTCATAAAAAAAAATTGGGATAAAATTTTTATTTAAAAATAAAAACTATGAAAACAAAATAGCAACCCACTAACCTAAGGTCCAGCAGAAAATGGTGTTAAAATTGGAATATCAAAACAAGAAGGAAAAACCATGGCACCAACTTGTCATTAGTTAATTCACTTTGTGTCCATTTCACATAGGAAAAATTCTCTAGAAAAATTTCCTTTTCTCCGTTACTGCTCTTCATATGCTTATTATTTAGTTTAGTTATGTTAATAACAACGTGCTAATTACGAAGCATATGATACGCTATTTGCATTCATATTTGTTATTAAATGAAAATATGGAGCTGTTTTAAATGGGGAAACATTTAAATAAATATACTGTTTGTTTTCCTCCCTATATAAAAAGGGTTTTTTTGTGGTTTACTGTAATAAATTTATTACGTAAAATCGTAACAATGCCAACGGTTAAAGTAACTCGCCAAGTTGGAAACCCCGATTTCGTGCGTGCCGTACGAGCTGAATTGGCAACCATGTGCTTCGTTTCATATAATATCGCGAATACGGTTCCGTTTTTAAATATCCCTCTTGAAAAAAAATATCCCCGATTGTATGGACGGGAATCGGTGTGAAAAAAATGTGCTGCCCGAAGATTTAAACAATCATTGGAAGTCCAATATCAATTTTCCCAGGAAGCTGCGATAGTGGCAGTCTTATCGAATCAAAAAATTTAATTTTGGTCGATGCGGCTTGGAATTTTAACTGAAGAAAAGGGGAAAAAAAAAGTGCAAAAAGAACAAATAAATAGAACTACATAATAAAGTAAATTAAAAATGATTATGTCACAAAGTTTTATAAATTGTGGGGAAAAGGGTATGAACAGTTGCATAAGTACAATGAGGGTTCATCCCCGTTAGGTGGACAGGATTTTTCCCTCCCCAGTATTTTTTTTAAAAATAGTTTCTATAAATTGCGTTTGATTTGATTTTGTTGATATATTTTATCCACATGTTTTTATAAAAAAAGAAAATAACGTAGTTTTTTAGTTTCCTCTTCAAAAAGTTTTTCTGCACTAATTTTTTTTTGGGTTTTTTTGTATTAATTTTGTTTAAGAGCAATTGTAAAAAAAAAATATTTTTTTGTTTTTGTTTTCACAGAATATTTCTTTTGTAATAACCTGACACAACAAAGCAATTTTTATCGCCAACAGCCAGAACATAAATTTGCGATTTAAGAATAATTCATTTTAGTTGCTAAAAAAAATACTTTGAAAAATAATTAGAATTATAACCAGGAAACACTTATGATAGCAAACGGATAGGTAAATACTAGGTTGTTACTCCTCATCCCCTATTTTGGGTCATTTTTGATTCCTGGTTATCATTCATATAAAGATAGTTTTCCCTCTATACTAATTAAATGTACACAGTGTACTTTTTCAGTGAGAGAAAAAAACAAGAGGAAATAATAAAAGCTGCAAAGTTTAGTTAAAAATTTTGAAAAAAAGCATAATGTGCATTCTAAAAATTGGATTCAATACTATTTAATGCTTCTATAATGAAAGCTTACCTTTCCCTGTTTTCGCTATATGGATTTTTTGTACTTCACATGAAACAGAGAATTTATATATATTCCTTTTTAACATAACACTTCAATAAAATGTTTATTATTTTTAAAATGTACTTCTAAAATCATTTATCTTTGCCTATGTTATAATTTTTGAAGCTGTCGTAGTTCATTGAAATAAGATTGATAAAGATCAATATTTGATTCTACACATAATTTATTTTATCTTAGAAGATTTCTACTTAATGTTCCCTATGCTTCATCTCGTTGAGAAAATACCACAGCTGAAAGGTTCTTGGTTTGAGGCTAAGAGACACAACATTAGGAAGAAATGGAATACTACTGAGAAATATATATCTAAAAATCAACTTTTAGCTTATACTGCTATATTTTTCGAAATAATTAAAACAAACATTCTTTTCTGGCCCCAGTTAGTATGTAATTACCAGTTACGTCCCAAACCACGTCAACAAGGTTATATCTGCCCAGATATAATGTTATGAATAGACCTTGACTGTAATTTACTAATTTAATTCGTTTTAGTACATTAGTAGTTCAGTTGCGTGCCTTTCAGTGTGGTAGCTGGTGGCTATAATTTTGTGTTCCATCTAACACGGCTTACTTTTGCTTGTTCAGAGATGAATATTACTTCGAGGAAGCGTTGTAAGATATTCACTTTTAATGAACACACTTCTATGAATTTTAAGATTTCTATATTTCTGACGATCGTCCTTAAAAAGAATAGAAAATGTGGACTCAGTCGGAAAATTACTTCAAGAACTGTTAAAATTTAAATAAAGAATATCAAAATAAATCAAAGTCGTCAAGTGTAAAAAGAGGTAGGGAAAACATACTGCTAGAATTAAAATTTGATCTAATTGGCCGAAATATTAAAAAAATCATTTATACAAAACAATGTGCAGTTTGTTGCATGAGAAGAAATGAAAATGGAAAGATATTCCACAAAAAGACGAGTAACTTCTGTCCTGATTGCAATGTAAAACTTCGTATTACAAAATCTTCAAATTATACGTACATGTACATACAACCCCACACAAAACCTTCAGTCGTATAGAAACGTACGAACATGAAAATGTTTCTAAGATATATAAAACATTCTTCATAGCATACTGAGTGCCTTCACAAAAAGCAAACATAAGTGGTTGGAATTTTAAAATAAAAAAAAAATGTGTGAAAGCTTTAAAATTTAAAATTCAAATAAAATTTTCCATTTTCTCATTCTATTATTCAGTGTGATGTTTAGCCATATTCAATAAAAAAGTGTCTCTTTTTGAAACATTTTTTTGGGGGGGAATTAAGTAGTTAAGAGTTTAATTATTAACCGATTAATTATATTTTAATCCCTAAATGCATATTGTTCCCAAAATTGTCTACATCCTACAGTCCAACTTAATTTTATTCAAAAACCTGAGTGTTTGCTTTTCCGAACACACGTTGGTAACCATAGACAACAAATCATGTGTGAAAAAACAAGTAATATAAAAAAATTAAGTTAATTCCTACTTTAAATGGATGAATAGAAAGTATTATATTAACGATTGAAAATTTGAATAACACATATATGTGTAAATAAATATATATATAATTTTTTTTTTACTTTGAAAATGGTTTGTGATAAAGTTTGGTGTTTTATTTGGAGAGATATTTTTGGTTTTCGAATTTCCTACAATGGAGTGATCTATCTAATTAAAAAAAAATATTTTTGATCTATTGTCAGGTGAGCTATCAGTGTTGGATGTTGCACTTGAAATTTTTTTTTATGTGTGCCAAATTTTTTGGTAAATACTGTATGTTGCCAAATGTCTACACAAAACTCTTTTCAAAATAAATATCAATATAATTACCTTGTTTTTTTAATTATTTTTGCGTAACCTATGACTACATTCCTGTGGAAAACAAACTCTTTGTAAAACCAAACAAAAAAATCATACATTTAAGGGTTAATAAAAGTCTTATAAATTTACAAAACCCTTTTATTCAGTATTTCCTAAAAAAAGTTGAAAAAAGTAGGCTTGCAAACAAATAAACTCAAATCATTTCTCATTTATTAAAATTTCCCAATTTATCCAATGAATGACTTTCATAGAAACGAAGTGATGAAATAAAAATAAAAAAAATCTGGAAATCAATTCAATCTCGAAGAACACAAAAAAGGATTAAAACATTAGAAGGTATAATCAACATAAACCAAAATCTTATTTTAAAATATGTTTTTTACAGTATTTTATTTTCTTAACCAACGCGATTTAAAGGCAATAAAATGTTTTTAAGTGAAATAAAGTTTAAAAAAATAATATCTATTAAAATTAAGAAAGAAAATGTTTCTCCTTTAAGAAAAAATCCTATAGCTTAACTTTAAAGAAAAGAAAGAACATTTGATGAAAAGTTAAACTTTTCTTTAATAGTGTTTGATTCTCCTATCAATTGGAATTAAATATAAATTTCCTAAGTCTTCATATTCACTTTTTTTCCCAATGCTCGTAATATTTTTATTTTTTGTATGAAAATCCTTTTATTTATTTAATTTTAATTTTCCGGCTTTTCAAACAAATTTTGCAATTTCTTATTTTTATAGTAAAGAATATACGCCTCATAAAAATTAAAAAGTAAAAATCATAATGGAGCAGCTTAAAAAATTCTTTCCTCTGAAATTTGTCAAAGATTTTGATATTCTAAAGTTAAACGTGTAAAGTCTGTATTCGTGTTTTTTAAAAAGAAATTTTCTGTACAGTAGGAGGATTTCAAACGTTTAAGATGGTAAATTTGAATAAAAATAAAACAACTTAAATTTAAATTATAAAAAAAAAAATATATGCTATAAACTTTTAATGAAAGAAATTATCTCTATTCTTAACTTTTAATAGAAAGTTCTATTCACAATCCAATGTTTGGAAGGAAGATTAATAAAACATTCAAAAGAATGTGTTGTAAAAAAGGTTCCATGCATTTTTTTTTTTAAAAAAAAAATGAAGGGGAAAACTTCGAAACGAGGAATCAAATTAGATTGGAATGTTAAATAGACATTTTAAGGTTATTTTTCAAAAATTTCATTGGAATTTATAACATTTTTTTTTTCTTTTTTGGAAAATTTGATTGTTTTAACTTTTTGGATTTTATCAAAAATTGGGTATTGCTTTTTAAAAGAATGATTCATTGGTTGAAAATTTTTGGAAAATATGATATATTCAGAAGTTAAAGTTTAAAATGAAAAAAAATTAATTCCTTTTACATAAAATCTCAACATAAACAGCATTAAACAACGCAAATTAAAATGTACGGCGTAACTACCTCTTAACATCTTTTGTGATGAGATTCTTAGAGTTTAATGTAACTGTTCTTCAGAGAAGTAAATGGCACAATTCAACATATTGTAAAAATTACTGAAAGGATGTATTTGGTGGAAACATAACTTGTTGATGTGCTTACGAAGCAAGTTTTATCTAGTTTTATTGCTCGATTTTAAATCTATACTAGTAAATACTCTTAGGCTTTTAAAATTTTTTATCTTTTATATAAATAGTATTGTGTTTTTATTTGAATTTTACATTTATCTTAATATTCTTCCTTTCTTTTTTGGCCCCGTGTGTTTGACAAATTACAAAGGGGAAGGTTGACTAATTGCAAAAATTTTTAAACCTGCAATCGTTTCTACGGCCAAGGTTGCATTAAATGCCGAATTTTTTTTATTGCTGGGTATCGGGGTTTTTAACTGTTGGTTTTTTTTTTGGATTTTATATATGTATACATATATATATATAGAGAGAGAGAGAGAGAAACTTTCTAAGCCTAATATGTTCTTAAACCTAATGTTAATCTAACATACATTTGAGAAAATATCTTAAGAAAAAGTCATAATAATAATCTTTCGAAAAAGCAGATCATGTGCATTTATATATTATGAGAAGGACTGATGCCACACGAGAAAATGTTTATGCAAAACTTTATACAAATCATGAGCTGTACGTTCGATAGCGGTATGAATAGCATCTGGAACTGCTTATACTTCACTAGGAGGAAATTCCAAGTGAGATGGAAAATTGAGGTAAAAGCAAGTTAAAGATTTATTTCCAACAATCCAGATCTATTTAATGATATGTAAAATGATTGTAAGGAGCATCGTTGTACATGCACTTTGACACATTAATGTTGCTAGTAGACCAAATATTTTTATTTTTATTCTTTTTAAGAGAACTCGGTACCCCCAAAATTACCAAAATATCGATTTTTTTAAAAAATTTATTTAGTTATATTCTTTGCATTGTTATCTTTCGATTGATATATCACTTTTGTACGTTGGAAAATTAGAAGTTGGAAACAATTCCAATTGAAAAATGTAAGTAAACAAATTAGGCAATTCAATCACGCTCCTTTTCTAGGAATAAAAACCGAAAAAAGCTTTTAGATAAAAAAAATATATATATTTTAGAAAGTGAAATAATAACTATAAAAAAAGTAGGTGTTATACATAAAGCAGGATATTACTGAGGCTTTACAATAATGTCATTGTTTTTTTTTTCTGTATGAAATTGTGTGTATGTACAATTTTTGAACAAAGGTATTTTATATAAAAAATTTTATAATTTCAATTATTTTATTCCTGGTATGTTTTTCATACAAATATAATTCTTTAATATTTTATGAGAAGAAAAAAACTAAAACTTCTGTCATGACAGAATAAAAAAGTTTTTAACAGTTTCCTTGAATTTTCTTGTGTAATTAATATTCTGTAAAAGTTGATCATTTATAAAAAAGTATGATTTCTCTCAAATAGTATGAAAAGGCAGGTGTGTATCTTAAGAAATATATTTACAGTTTAAGTCTTAAAAAAATGGTATTTTAAGTTTATTTAAGCTTATTATAATTATTTTTTTAGAATTATAAACTTGAAAATGCTTTTTCTCAGTTTGTGTTTTTCCAATACATTATAATGCATACAAAATGCTACTCCTTCCACAATTACTTATTAATCACTTCCAGTTTTTTTCCTGTGTGATATATAACGCATGTAACAAAGTTAGGGATACATTTTGCTGTAAACTGATTTTTTTTAAATTAAAATTTAGGATGTAATTGTTTTTTGTTGAATTTTTGCATGTATAAAAATAATTTAATTTTTTTTTTTCTTCAAACTTAATTATTGTAAAATCAATCCCTAAAGTTGTTTAAACATCCTTATAAGTACTATCGAATATTTTCAGATAAGAAAATTAATAATTACAAAAGGAGTAAAATTCTCGTATCATTTTCTTGAATACAAACATCATATGAAATGCTAAAATATAATTTTTAAATACATTAATACAGTGTTTCTCAAAGTTTCAATATTCGCGACCCAATATTCAATCATAATTTTCATCGCCCCCCCTCATACAATAACAATGTATGGATGTCGATAATACTATACTTTGATGCTAAAACTACAATGCGACTTTAATCTCTTAAGTGCCACCGGCGTGTATAAGCGTCTCGCTCATCCAAAGCATTGATTTCTCCGGACGTTTATATACGTCTTTCCGAAGTACGATCTTTTCTGAGCAAAGCTATCCGTAAAATTATTCCGAAGGCTTTGGAATGCAATAAAAGGACCTTAACAATCTTTACGAAGGATATACTTATTTCAGATTATTTGTTTTATTCCTTTCCTCCCCCCAATACATCACATACACAAAGTCTACTTGGAAAACCGTTGACATTGAGAAGAGAATCTCGTAACTTTTAATCGGCAGTTAAGGCGTTAATTATAAACCGTACAAAAATTATCAAGATAAGTGTTACTTTCTTATTTAATTTTATATTATAAAAAGCCAATGGGGTCACCTCTAATTATTAAACTTGTTCTTAACTCAGTATTGTTAAATTAATTATGAAATATATTGTGTAGCACTGATACATTTATAAGTGTAATATATTAGTGTAAATGTGTATTTTATTTCTTATATTATGTCATAATGTATTTGGTTTGTTATAACTTTCAGTAAATGAATAATTTTTTAAATGATCTTTGGTTTTCGACTTTTCAATATGCTCGCGCCCCCTCGTAGAGTTGTCACGCCCCTCAAGGGGGGCGCGCCCCACAGTTTGAGAAACGCTACATTAATAAAAAAAAATACTATAGTGCACTAACTATATATGACTAAATATCCAACATTTATTAAAGATAATTACATTTATTAAGGTATTAATTAAAGTTAATGAATAAACCAACGTTGCTGCTTTACAGTGTTTTCTAGAAACGGTTTGCTATAAATGGCAAAAATCCTTTATAATCTATTAATTAAAAATAGAATTATTAATCTAAGAACACTTCCTTAAAATGTTCTGCTTCACATTTCAATGTAACTCTAATTCAGGAATTAAAACATCAATTCGAATATTTTAATAATGAATATTTTTATACGAAATTGTTTTTTAATTTACTGTGAATTGCGAATATTCTAAAAATGATTCCACTTGCTTAAATAGAGTACATTATTTTTATTTTCAGTACACTTTCTTACTATCACAAAACTGTAATATATATTTTATTTCTCAAAAAGGAAAAGGGAAATTATAACATTAAACATTACATTCGTGATATATTTTTCTATCTTATATTATACAAAATTATTATTGTTTTCTACCCATACAAAATATTATTAAAAAAACACATATTTAAAAAACGTTTTCTATACAAAATTGTAAATTAATAAAACATCTAAACCCTCATTTTGATATGCGTACGAGTTAAATTTTAGCTCAATTTACGAAAACAAAGTAATTTAGCAATTTTTTTTAAGGAGGTTGAATTTTAAAAATTACTAGATATATTGATATTGAACTAAAAAGTAATAATTTGTATATTTTAAAAATAATAGAAGAATGTCTAAAAAAGAACAAAAACTTAAATATATTTACAAAGGCTAATAGAAAATTATTTTTACTTTTAAGAATCCAGTGTTTTTGTACCTTTTAATTAATAAAGTTTTGCCGTTTTAGTCTTTTTCAAATATGTCTTCAGCATTAATTTAAAATTATTTTCATCTTAGATGTTATTCTCAAAGCATTAAGATAAGATTTTCAAAGCATAATATTTTATCTCTTAATTTGAATAACACTATTGTACCCTTTTGTAGAGGCAACATCTAATTGTAGATTTATGCAATTCTATTCGTAGGTTCGTATTTCTACTTGTCTATGCAAATAAAATTCAGGCATTCTGTAGTAGCCAACTTTTTATTTTTATCTGATCAAGTCATATAAAACAATACACAAAACTTAAAAACTTATACTATAAACATTAACTTTCATTACAAACCATTTTTGTCTCAGTCCCACCTTTCGTTTACATTTTCAGCAATATTCTCTTGTCAAGTTCTCTTTTTCTTATATTCAGCTGGCAGCTCCACCTATGCAATTTTTGGAGTAAGGCGGTGTTTCTCAAACTGTAGGGGCGCGCCCTCTAGGGGGGCGTGATAACCCTGTGAGCATATTCAAATGTCAAAAACAAAAGTTTATTTAAAAAAATTATTAATTTACTGAAAGTAAACAAATAAAATTCTGACATAATAAAAATAAATTACATTTTTACCCTGATATAATACACTTATAAATAAACTACTGCGCAATGCATTTTATGTTTAATTTATAACAATAATAAGTTAAGAACAAGTTTAATAATTACCAGTGACCCCATAGGCTTGTCATATATAAAATTATATTTAAAAATTAACACTTATCTTAATAATTTGTACGGTTTATGATTAGTCTCTAAAATGCCGATTAAAAATTACGTGATTCACTCCCCAATGCTACCAGGATAACACGTGGCGACGTATATGGTGTTTGGGGGGTGGGGTAGAAGAGTTAATGAGCACAAATCATTGCTTGCTGGTTTCTACATTCTAAGTAAAAATAAGTTTCTACATACTAAGTATGTTTCTACATTCGAAATAAGTAAATCCTTCGCAAACATTGTCAAGATCATTTTATTGCATTTCAAATGCTTTCGGAATAATTTTTTTATGGATAGCAGTTCACCGAAAAGATCGTACTTTGAAAAGGCGTATATATACGTCCAGGGAAAATAACACACCGGCTGAGTGAGTCGTTTATATACGCACTTGAGGTTACAGTCGCATTGTAGGTTTAGCATCAAAGTATAGTATTATTGAATTTAATACATAGTTATTGTATGGAAGGGGGCGCGATGAAAATTATGATTGAAGTATGATTTCAGTTTGGTCGCAAGTATTGAAAGTTTGAGAAGCACTGGGGTAAGGCGAACCTTACATACGCACTTTTGAAAGTTTACAATAAATAACAATACTTGTGAGCCAATATTCATATGTGAAAATAAATATTATACCTCATTGTGATAAAATACAAATTTTCCTCAGACATAAAATTCTTTGAATTTTATATATATAACTCGTAGTATTAACATATCAATACAATCATCTTTAATATTAACTATACAGGAAATTTTCGATCATTATCTCTCATGCAAATGAATCCCTGCATCTTTTGCGAATGATCCCGGATTTGCACAATAGATCATACCGACATTCATTTGAAATTCGCCGTATACTGTGGATTCCTTGTTATTATTTAACTTAATGTAACGAAGACCCGGATGACAATTGAGAGACAGCCAAAGTTCATATATCCGACAATGGTTAATCTAAAGCTGAGATGTTCGCAAGGGAATCCTGTCCAATTGTTTGGCTAGATATTGTGACAGTTGTTAAATACGACAGAGTGTGATGATAATTGCACTAGAATGGTATTAAAGTAACCGCGAGAGTTATTCATATTTGAAAACTAGATGTGAAATATGCCGATTGCTAAATATTGTAAAACTGTTTCATTTAAATGTTTTAAGCAGAAAGTATATTTACTAACCAAAACGGTACTGAAAAATAAAAAGCACAACATAAAAAAATGCAAGTTTTACTTATTTAAGAAACAGAAATCGAAACACATTGTTACTGCGTTTATTGGCTTTAAAAGACAAGAAAATTCTATGCAATTAATTGACAAGTAAATTCTTTTGAGTTCTAACGAAATATATTCTTGATATCTTTAGAACAGGGAGGGGGGGAAACTTTATGTATCAATGTGCCATTTTTTCTAAAGAAATACTTAATGAGTTATAGAAGTACCGTCAAACAATTTTGATTTGTGATTATTGGGAAAATTATAAAACTAAATACTAAAAACTCGGAACTCTTTATTCACTACGAAAAAACACATTTTGTAATGTATAGCAGTACATTTTTTAGTTATACGTGTAAGTCAAATTATAAGGTAACATTAGTGTGATTTTTGATGTTGCAGATTGGATGGCAAAAAACTTATCATAGGAATGTAAGGTGTTACTTTTTTAGTAGAATGCATGCTGAATTAGCCGGTTTTTAATGATATTCATCCCTGAAAATAATGACTCGCAGGCATAGGTAAATGAAAATGTGGTTATGATAGCAGAAGTCAGCTTCTTCAAACATATAAATGTATCTGGACTCAAATTACAAGTTACCAAACTATCTTTACAGGCATTTTTACTACACTCCCTTCCAAAAGTTAAGCACGAAGATGTAAAATGAAAAATCAACAAATTCTGCTTTGATTGCCACAAAATTTGGCAGTAAAGTAGCATATATTATTATATATAAAACAAAATCAATAATTATTGACAGAAATGAAAACAATATTAACTTTTCGTAAGTTATATAATATCATACTGGAGACTTAAGCAGAATTATGTATAAAGTGAAAATAAACAGCATAAAATGAAAAAAAAGGACTTTAATAGGGTATGTGATCCCCCCTCATCTGTATGCAAAGTTTACACCTTCTGACCATGCTTTCAATTAGGTGTTCAACCACCGCAGAATTAAGCAATCGCCATTCTTCTTGTAGAGCAGTTTCCAGCTCAGTACGAGTGGCTGGAGGTGGGGAACGTGAAGATACAGTACGGCTAGAGAACATCCCAAAGATTTTCAATGGGGTTAAGATCGGGCGAATATGCTGGCCACGCCATACACGCAATCCCTTCACTCTCCAGGTAGTCATCGACGATGTCAGCTCTATGGGGACGTGCGTTATCGTCCATTAAAAAAAGTAGGGCCAACTGCTGCAGCGTACAATCTCACAATGGGTTCTAGGACTTCATCTCGATACCGGACAGCCGTCACAGAACCCCGTTTAAAGATGTGCAGGTCGGTGTGGTATTCTAATGAAATCCCTGCCCACACCATAATGCTTCCACCTCGGAATGCGTGATGTTCGGTGATGTTTTGGGTCTGATTGCGTGTTCCTTCTTTACACCATATCCTTACACACTTGTTGTCTGTTTCCAGAGCAAATTTTGACTCATCAGTAAACATGACACAGCCCCAGTCAGACACAGTCCAATTGCCTTGTTTCCGGCAAAATTTTAATCGTGCCCCTCTTGATTGGACGGATAGAGGAACACAAACTCGAGGTACCCGGGCATACAGTCCATTCATATGTAATCTTCGGCGTACAGTAGCTGCAAATATAGCCTTACCATTGGACGCTGTAACCGTAGATGTCACACGTGTGGAGGTCGCTCTGCAATTCTGCTTAGCTACAATAGCAATATGTCGATCTTCCGCGGGGTTGTAACCCTTGGGCGACCACCTAAGGGCCTTCGGACAACTGTCTGTGTGGTTTGGAATTGTTTCCATAAACGTGAAATTACAAAATGATGAACGCCGAAGAAAAGAGCAACATCTTTGATCGACTGTCCTGCTTCGTGTGCCCCACAGCATGCCAGCGCTCAGAATCTTCCATTCGTTTTCTGGAAGTCATAGAAACACGTATGTCTTGAAAACAAATTGTACGAAAGTTTTAAACACCTTCTATCAGCACTTACAATCAACTTCTGTAACCCTTCATAAAGCTGGCTTCTTATACGACTGCCCTTTTTGCATATTTCTGGACATGAAAGCACGATTGGCTGTTACCTAACATATTTGCATACTTTCATCTACCTCTACAATGAATTGCATCCTCTTCAATTCTGATTGGCTTCCGGAAATTAGCATTTTCCACTCCGTGCTTAACTTTTGGAAGTGAGTGTATATATCAAATCGAACTCTTTCCTTGTTTCAATAAATTTTTGAATCCATATTGAACCATACTGAAAATCAATCAATTGTAAATCAAATTCTTCAATTTCCAACCAGTAGAGCTTGAACAAGTTTAGTTTATCAAATAAATTCACATCAGGATACATAACAAACTTGAGCGTGTCCGATTATTATCTGAACTAAAAAAACACATCTCGCTGAAAATTCCTTGATTGAAGAATCAATTGTAGAAATAAATTCTTTTATAACTCTTTCTTCACCTGGTTTCTCACATATATCTAAATATTTGATATTTTTTTCAAGCCTGGGAAATACTTGTAGTTTCTTTTAAAAATATTATTTATGAAAACACGAAGTTTAGCTTCAAAAGCGCAAATGAAATCCGTCATGAGGATTACTTCATAGTGAATTGTGTTATTTTGGACTAAAATGCAAACTATTTTGATCGGTGACATGCCCAAAATATTGTGTCGCGTGCCATTGATGGCAAGCTTGCCACTAGTTCACCATCCCTGCTTTAGAAAGTAACACAGATTTTTTCAAACAGGAAACATTTAACAGACGTGTATGAATACATTACAATGCCAATTAACCCACATTTCTCGCACGAAAAAAAGATAGGGTATCTCATAAGGCATTTACATTCTGTTTTTGCCGTAAAATGTGCATAAAAAGGTGAAAAGAAGGAAAAGTAGGAAATAGGTTATGTTTATTACACTTTTTTAAATTTAGCTTTTCTGTTCCTTTTATCACTACCTTTAGTACATTGTTTATACACTCCTTTAGTCTTCACCGCGAGTGAGTGTGGGATGTTTTCACTGCATCTTAATTATTTTAAAATTTTCATAGAAGCATTGCTTGCTGCTTTCTACATTCTTCTGTAAATCGAAATCCAAAACACTTTAGAAATCAGTGTCTGGTTCGATGTTAAGTAGGTGGTTACTGAGTACTTAAAATAATTTGTGCATTTATCATCGCAATGTTCAACAGCTCAAAAAAGTGTTGTTATAGACTAATGGAGTGTTTCCCTAACTGTAGGGGGCGCCCTCCTAGGGGGGGAGCAAACATACTGAAAAACCAAGAACAAAAGATTATTTAAGAAATAATTAAACAAAATACATCTTTACATAATAAAAATAAAATGCACATTTACGATGATATGATGTACTTATAAATGTATCACAGTACTGCACAATGTATTTTATAATTAATTTAACAATACTAAGTTAAGAATAAGTTTAATAATTACCAGTGACCCCATGGGCTTGTCATATATAAAATTTTATACAAAAATTAACTGTTATCTCGATCATTTCTAGGGTTTATAATTAATTCCTTAACTTCCGATTAAAAGTTACGCGATTCGCTCCCCAATGCCTCCGTTTTCCCCGTAAGTGCGTGTATGGGATGCATTGGGGGTAGGAAGAAAAATAAATAAATAAATTGTCTGAAATAAGTAAATCCTTCTCAAACATTGACAAGGTTCTTTTATTGCATTTCAAAGCCTGAAGAATAATTTTATGGATAGCATTGCCACAAAAAAAATTGTACTTTAGAAAGACGTATATATACGTTCGAGTAATTAACGCTTTGTCTGAGCGAGACGTTTATATAAGCAGGTACACTCAAGAGTTTAAAACGGTATTGTAGCTGTAGCGTGTCAAAATGTAGTACTATAGAATGCAGTAAATTGTTATAGTATGGAGGGGACGCGAAAAAAATTAGGATTGAATATTGGGTCACAAGTATTGAAAGTTTGAGAAGCACTGGGCTAACAATTGCATTTCCTAGCTATTCAATATAATGTGGTCACTTTATCAATGAATATAATTGCTAAATCAGTTAATTAAGGAAGAAATTTTAGATTTCAACGAAACCCGATGTGCATGGTACTGTAGATGAATCCCTTGTATCACCACTAAGCATTGTTGAAAGTAGAAGAAATTCGAATTTTTTTTGGGTGTATATGAAGTAATTGTTGTATCTCTTTTCAATTCCAACTATTATAGTTCACACTCTCTATTTATTTATTTATTTAATTATTTATCTTGGTGGAATTTTCAATCAGTAATAAAATACATTTTAAAGCGCTCAATTGAGCTGAAATTTTATATACATGATTATTTTGGATGACAATACAATAATTTAATTATAATTAATAAAATTGATTAAAACTGATAAATTAAAGAATTACAAATACAGCCACGTTGGCATCATTTTTGGTGACGTGTCAAAATATCAAAGGTTTTTCTCACATTTTAAAGCATTCAAATGAACTGAAATTTTATATGCCCGATTGTTTTGGATGACAATATGGTACTTTAATGATAATGAATAAAAATTAATTAACATTTAATGTTGTGATTCTGTCATATGTATATACATTTAATAGAAAGTAGCCAAAACAAAATTTTTCTTTGTTGATCTAAGTAGGAATTGACTTTAAAAAAAAATTATATTACTTGTTAAAACTAAAGATAGAGGAGAACACTTCTCTTTTTTTAAATTCAAATATTTTAGAACTTCTTTTTTATTTTCACCTATTGTTCCAGCAATAGTTATTTTCTTTTTCAAAAGTTCATCTGAAAGTGGATAAGATGTGTAAAAGTTGTTTCCTTTAAAATTACGTTCTTCCCAAATGGGTTTTGTATCTCAACATATAAAGCATTTATTTTCAACAGTGTCTCTCTCTTTTAAACCTAGATTGATTTCTCAGTAGAAATCATACTTTCTATTATACACTTCATCATTTCATTCTTCCTCATCATCACCACAAAAAGACTTCCTTTATCCGAAGATACTGTTGTAGCATATCTATTAAATAGCTTAAATATCACATTTTTTCATCATAACTACAGTAATACATAATAGCTCATGCATACAGAATTGCAACGACGATTCACGTGCAGGGTATGACATTCCCGAAGAGGCAGTATCTAAAAATAAATATTTAGAATTCGACTGCAAGCTAAGGCCCCTTAAACGATGTGTCCTTATAGTCAGTTACACGAAAAACTTTCCATTTTCCAAAAAGGATTTAGAAGGAACCCTTAAAAAAATGTTAGACGATGGGTATGAAATAATCTGTACGAAAAATACCAGATTAAAAATTCCCACAAGCGTACAATATAGTCATTTTAATTCATAGTCACACTAAGGCTTGAAACAATTGAAGCACACAATTACTGTAGTTTCAGAACTGCAATGCTGCTTGTGTGCATCGTCTTTATAGGAAATGTGTGTCAATGCCTGGAGGTTTCTGTAACTACTTCTTTGGACACACTCACCCTAGATACTTCTAGATTCTTGTCACCAAATTTGGTCTTACGTCAGTAGAAGTTTTGACGTTTCCGCATAAAAACGATTGTTTTAAATATGCGTTAACCCTCTAAGCGGTCTGCACTTAAAATCTTGCCATTCTGGAGATGCTTCGAAAATGCACCACACGTATTTTTTACCGTCAGGTTGGGTTCTCAAAAGCGGTTGAGTCGTATTTTTAAGAATGTGGCTCGGCCGCTTTTGGGAATCTTGTTTGAAGGCAGAAAAAGCATCTCTGGAATGACGGGATTTTACGTGCAGACCGCTTGGAGGGTTAATCTTGTGGGTAAAGGAAGTGAGGAATGACAGACAATGTCTGTTGAAAATCATAAGACAGAAGTAGAACAGCACGCCCGAATATTTTCTCGTTGCCATTTGAATCTTGCAAAGTGTTATATAAGGCTTCAAGTGAATGTTTATGGGCCATGGTACACTCATCTCAGATCATGATTGAACTCTTTTGCAACTTTACATTCCGTAACCATTCCAATTTTTTTTGTTACATGTTACGTCTGGTTTATTATGATTGTCTATATATAATAGCAGCCTGAATGGTGAATGTGCAGTCTATCTACCTTCTGACAAAGTGGAAGCAATGCTTCATGATGCAATTGTCAACGTGATTATTTTTTACGATAGTATTTTCGCAAGGCAGCACCTGAAAGTTCAGAAGTCATAGAGAATGAAAATCAGGACGCGGGACTGGAGCGTGAAACCATTATACTTCCTTCCGGCAATACACAACAAAATTACGAGAGTTTCAGAAATCCGAATCCAGATTCTTTTCCTTACCCCGAGATGCATCAGTTCTCACTTTCGACGCTTCTGCACCTGCAAGTTCAGTCCTTGGAAGGGGGCATTACGGTCATTCGGTATTATCGGGAAAACTTACGAGAATTTCTAAAATTTGATTTCATATTCTTGTTCCCCTCACAGAAAAGCACGAAGAAAGCACTTTTCACACCCTAAAATCTTAAGGCAAAACCCTGCCATGGTCTGCGTAAAATATGGTCACCCGGCATTATTTGATAAAGTTACGGGAATTTCTCGAGTCGGATATCAGATTCAAATTGCCCGTATTTAAATATGTTAAGAATCAAGTTTTTGCGATCCAAGGCTTTTAAGGTAAGTATCTGCAAAGATGTGTCAAAAATACGGTTGTCCGGCATTATCCGGCAAACTTACGGATATTTTTTGGAAGTGATTCGAAATCCGGGTCCCATGCCCCGAATCACGACAAGCATTTATTTTTTGAGTACTTTGATCTGCAATATTTGATCAGTTGACACGCGCGCATTGTGATATTTTGTGACTTTTCTGGTTTCCCAGATTCTTCGCATTTCCTGCAATGACAATGACAAATGGCACACAATATGCGAAATTTTATTGGGATAGGTGTGGCTGAGTGGCATGGTTGGTTTGTCGCTGGCCTTCTGCACCCAAGCCCAAGTCGGTGGATTTTCATGATGCAAAAAATTGACAACGGCCATGCCGTATGATGATATGGCATGTAAAAGATCCCTAGAGTATCTGTTTGTCTTCGGCACTCTCGTTAAAATTAAGTTCTAGTACAGGTTTACATCGTCAGAGCTCAGGTGCCTCCCTCTAGGGAGGAAAATTACTTGTGGCGATTGGTATCCTCCTTATATGGTGTCGTACTAAAAAGAGATACCAGTTTCCAAAAATGTACTATGTCTGCAATGGAAAAACTCTAATCCGCATCCCATTAGAAATAAAAAATAATATTAGGATCGATTGAGTAGTTTCGGAGTTCATTGCGGAAAAATGCTTCAATAAAAATTACAAAAATGAGAATTTATTAATATTTAATTTAAAATTTCAAATATATCTCATTTTAATTATTTAAGTCCTTTCTAAACATAAAGAGTGAAAACATTATAAAATATTTGCTTTAATGAATATTTCAATTATTTAAAAATCAAGAAAATAATTCTTTAAATGTGAAATATTTTAGCAAATGTATTTGATTAATAACACATATAATCTTGTATAGTTTAATAACAATATAATTTACAGATATTTCTGTTCCGAACAAATGAGGTAACAAACAATGTATAGGATTACTCAATACATTGTCCGTGATAAAACAATGTAATCAGATAAAAAAAAAGTAAGGTTATCAGAAAATGTTTACAGAATTAATTAAAATTATTACATTCTCCTTCACATTCAAGATTTGAAATTCCTTCCTCAGAAAATTGTATTTACATTAGTGTGCAGCATGTGAAAAATTAAACAAAATATAATACTGTAAGAACAATATTTTTTAGAAGTAATGCTAGTAGAAATTACATGAGTCTATATAGTTTAAATTGCCTAATACAATTAAGAGAATAATTGAGAAGTGTATATATTCAGGGTTTTATATGCAATCAATCTCCAGAGAATGGCAGATTTACAGCTTGGAAGCTTATAATCGAAGCTGACCCATTATTCAGATAGTTTAATTAAATGTTTAACACAAAGATATATACAGTTTCAACACATTTAAGGTATGGATATCAACGTACGCTGAGGATTATACTTGGAGAAGCTAAGGAATTTGGATTGACAATGAATGTGCAAGTTATTTGTGCGTCAAACTATTGATAGAATCATAAATAATGCTTAATTTTCGGGGTAAGGTATGATTATGAGATCAAAAATACCTTTTTTTCAATTATGCTATTAGTTCCTTCTCTCCCTATATATATTTATTTATATATATATCTGTATATGCCTTGTTCAAATTTTTAATCGTTAATAAAATATTAAATATTTTCTATTCATCCATTCAAGTTCAAGTACATGTTTTTAATCCTGTAGTGGATGACACTTAATGTTAATACAGGTTTTTAACTATTAATTCATTAATTTAATTGAATAATTAGTAACAAACAAAAATAATAGCCTATATAGAAAAGAAAACCATTCATTGTGTTCCTGTATCACAATGGATAGCACGTTGGCCTTCTAATCCGACGGTCATAGGTTCGAATTCCACCAGAGATGGCCTAATTTCTGAGAGAATTAGATTTCTTTTTTACTATATGCTATTTTATTAGAATAATTAAATTTAATAAATGAATAAATAGCAACACAAACAAAAAAATGGTCCAACTCTCTATATAGAAACGAAAATGGAAAATTGGGAGGAAAATAGCTTTCTATTTTGCAACTTAAGGTATCCAACTACTTGCGAAAACTTTTTTGAAAAAATGGAAATATGGGGACTTTTTGTGATTTTTAGATTTATTTAGTATATTTTTTAAAAAAATCCTAAAATTGAAAAAAGAAAAAAATTTATAATTATTAAAATCGGAAAAAACTGGTGAAAATGTACAAAAAATTACATAAACAAATTCTTAATTTTTCAATTGTGATGTGTTACTTTGTTATTCATGTTTGAAATGACCTTCAGGATAAGAGATATTTTAATTTTTACAAAAACTAGAGCACTTTATGTTAGTGATTATATGAAATTGCTTAAAAAAACAGTGATTATATTCACATAAAGGACTGAAATTTTGAAATAAAATAGTGATTCAAAAATCTGAAGTTAAAACACTTTTACTGTTACACAGAACAGACACAAAAAATTTCAGCGAATTATTTCCAAAACTTTTCGAGTAATCGCTGACCTCGTTTGATCTTTTCGAAAAAAACCCATTTCGAGTAAAACGCATTTTAATGTTTGACATCTTGTGTAAAGTTATGGCATCTGCTCTTACTAAAACTCTTGTAGTTTTTGTTCTAGTGAATGGAAATTAAAACACTTGGTATTTTTATCAAGCTAATAAGATGGCCTATAAACTAAAATCATAAAAAAAATTTGCCAATTTTTGAAAAAAAAATCATGATTTTAGGGTAGTCAGAGACCTTAATATTGTGATTGTGTCATACGTATATGCATATTTATATTAATTGTAGCTGTTTAATAAAAAGTTAACTTAAGTAAAAAATTTCTGTGTTGACCTAAGTAGAAATTGACTTAATTTTTATTTTTATATTACTTGTTTTAATTATTGCTCATAATGCAGACTTAGCAATACCACAATCTTTACGGATTTCCGTTTTCATCTTCTGTTTTTGGTCAACAGCCTCTGAACTCTTTGCCATTGTGCTCGTAAAAGAGTTCTAAAGCAAAAAATTAAAACACGAATTAAACTCGCTGATTTTTACTCATACTGCAGTGTACTCGTCATTGAATTGCAAAGCCAACTGAGAGATTAGATGTTTTTGTATGGCGTTTGTAGGGGTGTAGGGTGAAAGTTGCTCAGATAAACATAATTGATTCGGGTCACAAGCTATTCTGAGGGTATTTTAAAGTCAAGTTAGTCCCATTTCTACAAAACAAGTGAAACGACCTCTCTTTCATACTTATTATATATATATATATATATATATATGACATTTTTTGAGTCTGAATCAGACTTAAATTTAAAAAGGAACTTTATCCAATGAATTCTCGACATCATCTGACGCTAAGAGAAAAAGCACGCCAAAGTGACATCTAAGTGTTTACCACTTAAGCCAGCTGTGGGAAGTATCTCGTATTTTATGATATGTACTTGAAAGTTAATGCTGACATATAGGGCTATTAAATATAATGATCTGGGATCAGAAATATTTAGTGGTTAGGCCATATGTTTCGGAGAAATAATTGGGTGATTAATTTAATAGGTGAAGATGTAATGAAAAATAAAAGTTAAGTGCTATATAGGGAATTTAATTTTAAATCTAATTTAATTATTCTTACATGCATATATTACATACAATTTACAAGCATTGACTGGAAGAATAAGACAAAAATTATGTTTTCAGTTATTTTCAACAAAGATCGTTGTTGAAGACGTATTAAGTTACGCAATTCGCTCCCTCAGTGCCACGGTTTCATAAAGGTGCATTTGAAGTCTTCAAATATATCCAGAAACAATAATTTTTGATCGTTATTTTTGTAAAGAAATATTCAATGATTTTTATTCGATTGCTATGGTTGAAAGCGATATTGTTTATGGGAAATCATTTCTTTGTCTTGTTTCTTTCACTCATGAACTTAATATCTACTCAAAATTTGAATCTGCTTTATTTATAACATCTAATTCATAAATCCAAACACCCTACATCGAAAGGCGTCTCAATTTATCTTTTTTAAAGCATCAAAAACATTATGTTGGTACATTTATTAGTGATTCTTTAGACCTTGAATTTATTATAGATTTATTGGCGATTTGAAGAAATAGAACATCATTAGTTGCTTCATCATGCCTTACTAACTGGGTTTTAAACATTCACTAAACAGTGATTTAATTTCTATGAATAACTAATATCTCTTTTGATTGGACACATGACAATTTTTTATATATATTTCGTTTTTCCCTGTTCTTCCCTGTATATAAACCTAGTATTTGAATGATTTCTTCTCGTATTCTGGCACTTGTACGAAGAGCATGCTACAATAACTCTCTTGTACTTTTACTCGTGAGACCGAAGCCTTCGCTCAAATAACTCTCCTGATGTTCAACATAAATAAATATATATAATAAAAAATTAATATCAAGAATTTTTATTTTTCTTCCACATCCACAATACCCCAAATGAGTCTTAACTTCACTTCAATATCTTAGTTTTAATGCCATGACTGAATTTTGAATACATTCTCCACGATGTATTTCACATATACAGGTGGTTATCAAAATACTGGAAACACATTTGAATAAAAGTGCCATTTTCAAATGCACTTCATAAACCTGTAAATATAATCATAACTACCAGTTTTTTTTATTTATAAACAGAAATGTATACAGTCTGGAAGTATGTACTAGAATAAAATGTCAGATCTCTTAGATTTTCAAAGAGGCCATATTGCAAGAGCCAGTCTTGCTGGAGCAAGTGGAACAGAAACATCTCAACTTTTAGACGTTTATAGAGGTACGGTGCCTAAAGTTATGACAGCATACACACAGCGTGTGAAGACAAGCTCGGTAAAGCAAAATAGTGGACTGAATGCGAAGCTAAGTACAAGAGAGAGACAGCTATTCAGACTGGTTATAATGTCTAAAAAAAATGAACAACTGCAGCAAAAGTTACCGCAACGCTTAATCAGCATCTTTATTATGTCAATGATTACATTTAGAAGATTCACGACAAAGCAGCAATTTCTAAACCACTGGCCTCAGATGTTAATGCCAAATGTCTTCAACCGTGGTTTCACATTCACTGAAGCTGTTCAATTAATAAGTGGAAGAAAATAATATGGTTTGGTGAATCGTTTTCTACACTTTTCCCTGAAAGACACCTACACAAGTGTATAATCAGGATTGCCCAAATCTAACTGTCAATAATGGAGGTGGATATGTTATAAAATGGGCACTCATGTCATGGTTTTGTGCTAGACCAATCGTAACACTGCAAGAAAAGTTCACCGGGAAGAAGTGTAGAGCAATTTTAGCTAACCAGGTCCACTCTATGATGACAACTTTGTTTTCTGCAGGAGATGGAATTTTACAGGATGATATGCACCTATCTTTACAGCGGAACTTATCCATTCATGGGTTGATGAACACGGTGACGAAGTTAAACATCTATATAGACCTACAAAGTCACCTGAACTCACACAATAAAATTCAACCAATATGGTATTTTTCAAAGCGTTCAATATGGAATCGATATCCTCCACCGACATTTCTCCCAGAACGTTCCCAATATCTTCCATAAAGAATGGTACAATATTCCTCTTAACACAATTCAACCCTTGTAAGAATCGATTCCTTAGCGAATGCAAGCTGTATTACTCGCCAAACGTGGCTCGACATCAGACTAATAAGTGAACTTAATAAATTTGTGCTTCCCTTATTTTGATAACCGCTTGTAATATATGTGTTCTCTCATTTTATTGTGAAATTGTCCTACTAACTAATGCAGAGAAATTAGGAAAAACATTTGATAATAGAATTGCTCGGTTTCTAACGATTAAATAAAGCATCGCTTTTGGTTAAAATTTTCAACACTTTTACCATGTATGAAACTTACGGCTTGTAACTACTTAATATAAAGACGTTATAATATACCGTTATAATTCCTATTTATAAATAAACTCAAACAAAATGTTCAATTAAATCTATTTTTGACTAAATAAATCAGTCGTTCATAATTACAATACATTATTGAGAAAGGAATTTTAACTTTCGAAATACTGTCTAGATTAACTAAAACAAATTAGCTTTTGTAAGACTAGAAATAAATATTAAAATAACATCATCCATCCCCCAAAAAAGACAGCAATTCGAATTTTTATAAATGTGTGTACAATTTCTATACTAAATGATGTTTCATATTATGATGTTATGGAAAACTCACACACAAATTTATATTTGACTCTTAAAAGATTCCAAACGCAAAGTTCATTTGAGTAATGATATAATGATTACATCTGAGTAAAACAAATTAAGATTAATTCCAAGTAAGGAAAACAACAATTCAGCTTTAAATTGCTTCTAAAAAGATCTTTAAAATGAAAGAAACGATAAAAAATTAGTAATAAAATAGTACAATGAGCACAAAATAGAGGTGATCAAATTGCTTTAAGCCAAAATATTTTATACAAAAAAAATGAAAGATATAAATTTATTTTCATGCAATAAGCTTAAGCATTTCAAAAACTGACGTTTAAATATATGAATTTTTTATGGGTACTCTTTTTGTCTTAAGGCATTTTAACTAGTAAAATATACAAGATAATTATATAATGTAATAAAGTTATTATGAAGCATATTTATACATCAAAATAAACGAAGTTAAATTAAAAACATAAACAACATAAATTTTAATTAATATTAATGGAAGTCATTTTAGTTAATAACAAAACTTTCCATTCTTTGTAGGACACCAGGACAAAAGCACGATAATTTTTTCAGAGAAACATTTTTCCTAAAACTTTTTAGAACATTGTCATACATTTTTAAACCAGTCTTATCTTTTGTTTTAAATAGCGGAAGACACAGATAAATTTTCTGATTAAAAACAGTGTTTTTAATTACCAAGAAAATTAAGTTTTCTTTAAGCTAAAAGTTATGAATACTTTGACTTCTCCTTGTACTAAAACAACCATGAGAGTAACTTATAGAAATTCCTAGAACTTAACGAACTGAAGCAAATATTTACGCTTAAAGAAATATTTTCACTTGAAAACAGAATTTTTGCTTAAAATTTCAGGTCTGTTGAGCATTTTATGAACATATCTTTCCCCTTTAAACTCTTTTGGGGAAAAAGAGATTCTAGCATTAAAGTTGGGTAATTCCAGCTTAAAATTTGAATTTTTTTATGTTTTTCTTTTTTTAATTATACCCCATGTTTTTAACTAAATTAAAGCTATACATTGTCTTCATGATTAAACGCTTAGTGATTATATTTTTTCCCTTGTGCTCTATGCAGCATTCATCAATCTTTTAGTATCTAACATAATATATTTAACTTGGCTGAAAAAACAGTGAAGATTAGATTTTTTTTTTCACTGACTGAAAAGTGAGATGTTTTTCTTGAAAAAAAATTGCATTACCGTTTAATATGTAGATATTCTATTGTTCTTAATTTTTTCGTTATTTTATTTTAAAATCTTGAAGTAAGAACACATTTTAAAAGTTCTACGTTTAAATTTCTCGTTTACTTATTGATTCCAGAAAGTAATTGGTTAAAAGAATGATAGTCACTGCTTTAAATACAGCGAAAAGAAAATGTATGAAACTTATAGAGTATGGACTACTTAATAACTGTTGCATAATTTTTTATTGAAGTCATTTTATGCAATGTTTCTGTGACGGAAATAAAATTTCCCACAGTTTTGATTACAAATCATTCTTTTTTACTACATATGTTTTTTTTTCTAATTTTATTATTCACTTTTTAATGCATGATTTATCCTGCTTTTATGTTCTATTTCCAACATCGATGTTTTTTAAATAAAACATTTAAAATTGCAAGTACTTCACCTTCATTAAAAAAACATCGAACTGAGTTATACTTAAATATCTTATTCATACTTTAGATTCCTATTTACACTACCTTTTACTTTGGGGAATTCATATTGAAAAATTAAACAATGTCACTTTCTATAAAAAATTTAAAATATTATTCAAGGTTTTTCATATAATATGAATTTAACTTACTTCACAAGCTAGAGAGATAAACACTCTAACCAATGAATTAGAAACTTTGAGATTTGCATTTTAATGTGTGCTAGGGATGAGGTATGCAAGTTTTTTTTTTATGACATGGGTTACACGGAGTTAGAATGCTAGTATAATTAAGGTTGAAGAGTGATTTTTAAGATGAATAAAATTAAATGAAAAAAAAATATATCTTTCACTATTTGAAAAATGGCTTATTGTGTGATGGTCCCCTTTTAGCAAAAGCCTCGATTTTGAAGACAGCAAATATCACTTGGTTTTCGAAAGCAGCCATATCAAAGATTTTCAAAAGTTACAATCGGAACCTACAGTCCTTCTCTAGAAGACGTAACTGCAGTTCATGCATAGTTTTTTTTAGAACGTGACCGGTATTTTATCCAACAAATTGTACGGCAGAACAGGGTCTTTCCTGTGCTTCAACTGACACAAATCGTCTTCCCAACAGATTTCAACTCGAATTATGCTCATATAATTGCAGAGAATAGGAATGCATAGTCCAGGGGTGGCGAACCCTTATGAATCAACGTGCTATTTTTTCTAAAGAAATGTTTAATGAGGCATGGACACGCCGTCAAATAATTTTGATTTGTGATTATTGGGGAAATAATAAAACTAAATACTAACAACTCCAAACTCTATTTATTTCGAAAAAATACATTTTGCATCTTATAGTAATAAATGCTTTAGTTACACGTGTAATTCAAATCAAAGTAACATTAGTGGGATTTCTGCTGCTGCTGATTAGATGAAAAATAACTTGTATTAGGATTGTAAGATGTTACTTTTTGCAAAGTGTGTCCAGAATTGGAATCATCTACCAAACAGTTTCTAAGCGAGTTTTTAATGCTATTCATCTCTGAAAATAATGACTCGCAGGCGTGAGTAGATGAAAACGTGGTTAAAATAGCATGACCCAGGTTCTTCAAACAGTTAAATGAGTCTGGAATCGAATTCCATTCTTCCAAACTTCATTTTTAGCATTTTTACTTATATTGCTTGCTAATCTTTTTGTTTCAATCGATTCCAACTTTCTTATTTTTTCAACAAATTTTTGAATACATATTTAACTAGACTGGAAACCAATCAGTTGCATTTCAAAATTTTCAATTTCCAACCAATCGAATTGGGACAATTTAAGTTTATATAATGAAATCACATCACAGGGTACATAAGAAAAACTTTAACGTCTCCGATAATTCTTTAAACTGAGAAAATCTAGCTGAAAACTACGACAGATTTCTCTCGTTTGCTCGTAATCTGTCCTACTGAACTTTGTTATTATGAATTAAATTGCAAATCGTTTTAATCGATGGCGTACCTAAGATATTGTGTCGCGTGCCATCAATGGCACGCGTGCCAATGGTTCACCATCTCTGGCATAGTCGGTTGCCTGGGGAAAAAAGTTACTCATTTCTGCTCGAAATGCAAAAATGTTTTTGCTGTAGTGTCGGGAAAGAAGACACTGGACATTTGAAGATCGGAAACATGAAACACAGGTCGATGAATCACGCTACACCTTATTTTGTACTGATGGAAGACGTCAAATTTGGCGAGAACTCCACGAAACCCTGAATCCATTTTGCCTTACTCGCACTGTGCAAGGGTCTGTTGGGAGTATTAGGATTTGGGGCATATTCTGCTGCCATAGAAGTCTTGCCCTGGTATGCCTTGAGGATAAACAACAGCCAAGAGACGCCTAGATACACTGGCAGATCAAGTGCTTGCACAGTTGCATTTTTACTTTGATGGCAACGGATACTCCATGGACTGTAATGCAACTATATATCATCCCAAAAATATTCAAAATTTGTTCGCTGAACACCAGTCTGACTTCCAACATCTTCTCTGGCCACTGAATATCCCGGATCTTAACCCCATAGAAAATGTGTAGGATATGGTGAAAAGACACATCTGACAGCATTCTCCTTTTTCATCTAATATACAAGATCTAAAATAATGCATTGCCATTGATGGTACTTTCTGAACGTAAATGCAATCAAGAAGCATGTAGAACTTGATGCATAAATGAATCAGTAGTTATCTGTACAAAAGCTGCTCCAATAACATATTGATCTTCAGTTTATAATTCATTGGCAAGTGTGTGTATTAATATATTTCCTTTTTTAATTATGAAAGAAAAATTTTATAGGAACAATTAAAAATCAATTTAAATGAATAACTTGAAATTCATAGACATTTAATCAAGCCTCACATTCTGCTTATTAGTCAAGATATTTTGATTAATAATTCATGACAAGTCAACGAACTTGAAATGAATATTTAGAAAAGAAAGATAATTAAAAAAAGAACATTCATTGCACTCAATTTCAAACGCAACACAAAAATTAAATGATAATTGAGTTCTCCAAAAAAAGTAAGTTGGTGTCGACATCACTATATCACATACAATTTCTTTGTACCTTCCGACAAATAAAAATGAAACGATTGCAGTAATTCGGTATTTCAGTCAATAATTGTGATAATGCAAACTTAAAAGTATTTCTACATAAAACAACAATTTAAAAACATTTTGTGTAACGTAACAGTGGTGTTAATTACTCTGGGTTTCACATCAAATCATTTTAATTCAACATTTAAATTTCATAATTAATCCAATACTTGAACTAACATTTCATACTATAGATTTATAGATTTTACTAATATACAACCTTTCTTAAAATTGAAAAGGTTGAAGTTCTTTCCTGAACGAGTTCCTTTAATCTTTGAAGATTGAATTATTCGTGATGCAATTCAATACTTCAAGAACATAACCTGCCCTTACAGTTAAACTAACTATTTTGCTCATGAATGTATCGTTGAAGTCGATAGTTTATCTGCTTTTAAAACCAAAGGTTTAATTTTCAACTTTTGGAAAACTTTTCATGGAGTCGTAGTTATAGAAGATAATTATATTTCATCCCATTCATCTATAGAACCAAATTTCAACTTCAGTCATAGTTGCATTATAGTTTGCTTTTTGTCTAAATTTAGTCAAGTAATATGATCTGGTTTCGAAGTTTCGTAGGTAAAGAATTTTACTGAAATGATGCGAATTTTAACATTTAAAAGGTGAGATAGGAATAAATATAGTATTTTGTTAGATTGTTTTAAAGTATTTGTGTGAATAAACATTCCATAAACTTGACGCAATTTCGTTAAAGGAGAATATCATTTTCAAAATGGTTATTATGAATCAATTTTAACTAAAAATATTCTTTGTAAATACTTGTTACCATAACGTTTTTTTTTCTTGCTACTTGAAATTTTATTTTAATAATTATTGCTACCTTTTCACAAGTTTTCAAAAGATCTGGGAAACTAAGGTTATAAAAAGAAGCGATCAATGTTTCGTGGCTTTAAGATTTAATGAAGAAACCTTGCAATTTTGAACATTTTTCTGTGTTCTTAATATATAGCCATACTTATTTTTATAAGAGAATTTTTAATATGTAATAATACAAACAAAAACAATTCTGATTTTCTTAAAACGGTGAATAAATTGTGTTGTTTAAACACGCTCAGATCTACTATATTGTGAGCAAATAGTATTAGCATAACATAACAGTATAAATAAACATTATTACATATTTTTTCATAAAAATATAATAATAATTTAGCGCAATTAATGCTAGAAGATACTTCCGATGGGGTATAACACTTTAATAATATCATGACTTCTGTAACATTCTATGAGATCTAAACTATTGAGATTAAAATAACTTTGAAATGGTTGAAAACATTATTCAGGCAATAATTATTAAAAATTGCTGTGAGGAAAGTTACGAAATAATTCATTTCTATTGAATTAAAAAGATTCTCAATATCATAGTTTTGTGTAGAGGTAAAAATTTTGCCTCCTAAATAGCACACACACACATATTAGATCTTTACTATTTCCACAATACTATCTATAGCTTTGAGAGTATTTTCAACATTTTGTAAAACTGATTCTGATAATTTAACAAATGTAATAATATACGTTTTAAAAAAAATTAGCAACTTTTTAGATTTAAAAAAGTTTTTATGAAATTTTAGATTATATGTGTAAACCTAGTATACAGTGGTGGCCAAAATTGTGGACACTTTTTTGAATTGTTATGTTTTTTAAGTATGTATTATGCTTCGAGAAACTGTTACGTTGCACAAAATACTAAGTATTTTATATCAATTTAAAGAGAATTTAATGCTAAATTTAAAACAAAAAAAGAAATTCAAATATTTACAATGCTCAAAAACTTATGCTGCAAATAACTGTCGATATACGTAAGATACTGATGATAGCAGTGAGCTATCAGATCTTAGTGAGGTTGCATTTATTCCTTATTGCAGCTTCACATCAATGCTTCATTGAGCTGAAAAGTGTTTTAAGCTCTTCCTTCGTTATTGCATAATGCCAGGAAATAATAATATCCTCAATTAGTTCTTTTTTATTGCATGGATACCTCATTCCGACAAGAGTTTTCAAACGGTGCCACAGGTTTTCGATAGGATTGAAGTCAGGATTTTTCCTGAGCAGGATAACAATGATATTTAGTCAGAAAGCGATGACATCAAATAAAAGAGTATATTAAACACATGTGTGACGAGAAAGTGGTATTTGCTTTGTTAAAATTACGTAACAGTTGGGTAGTTCAATGACTATTCCTGGACACTTAAAGTTTTGTTTAAGATGTCAGGGAACAAATCTAATAAAAAAAAGCAGGAAAAGGTCGAAAAAGGTACACCATATTTGTTGACGACATAAGAACAAAAGTACTGTGTTTCAGAGGTAAAAGAATTTCATGGACATCCATCAGAAGTGATCTGAGTGATGCTGATGTTTCTGTCAGTTCAAAAACATTTGGAAGTAGATTAGCAGATGTAAGACTAAAAGATAGAATTCCGCTAAAAATGCCGTATCTCAATTTACAGCAACACTAAAAGGGACTACAGTGGACAATGGAACACATTAATTGGGCAAATGATTATTGGTCCCAAGTTATATAGAGGAACGAAAGTAAATATCGTTATTCGGTAGTGATAGCCTAAAATATGTAAGAAGTAAGTTAGGATAATAGCTGCATCATGACTGCATCCAGACAACTAAGAAGCACCCTCATAGTTTTATCATTTAGTCCAGTGTTTTTCAAACTTTCAATACTTGCGATCCAATATGCAATCATAATTTTCACACACACACATCGCGCCCCCCTCCATACACAAATAACAATACATAGAATGCAATAATACAACACTGACGCTAAAGCTGTAATACGAATCTAACCTCTTAAAAGCCACCGGACGTATATATACGTCTTTCCGAAGTACGATCTTTTCTGTGCACTGCTATCCATAAAATTATTCTGAAGGCTTTGGAATCCAATGAAAGGAACTTTACAGTGTTTACAAAGGCTTTACTTGTATCAGAGAATTTGCTTATATATATATATATATATATATATATATATATATATATATTCATTTCTTCCGCCTCCCCAGTACATCCCATACGTGCTCCTATGTGGAAAACGAAGGCTTTCGGGAGCGAATCGCGGAGCTGTTAATCCACAGTTAAGGAATTATTTATAAACCGTACAAATTATCAAGATAAGTGTTAATTTTTGTATATAGTTTTATATATGACAAACCCATGGGGTACTAGTAATTATTAAACTTGTTCTTATATAACTTAATATTGTTAAATTAATTATAAAATGCATTATTCAGTACTGATACATTTATAAGTATATTATATCAGTGTAATTATTAACTTTATTTTTTGTTTTGTCAGAATGTATTTTGTGTGTTTACTTTTGATAAATTAATAATTTTTTAAATAACATTTTGTTTTTTACTTTTCAATATGCTCGTAGAGATATCACACCCCTCAAGGGGGGGACCCCCCACAGTTTGAGAAACGCTGATTTAGTCATGCATATCTGTAGATGGTATCGGTCGCCTTCATATCATCGATGGGACACTGAATGTCAAAAAATACATTGACGACATTTTAGAAACCAAGCTTTCACCTTCCACCAGGGGTCTTATTTCCCAACAACGCTTCCTTTAATTTTCAGCAAGATTCTGCTCCTGTCCACACATTAAAGTTTGAAACATTTAATATGCATGGTATTAAGTGCCATTTCAAAATAATTTACTAATTTAAAATATATATATTCTAAATTGTCTCTCTATCTTCTTTTCTTCTTAACTCTATTGCGTTCCTGGATATTCTTTTAATTTTACTTTTATAAACTATATAAACAAATATTATATATATATATATATATATATATATATATATATATATTATATATATATATTATATATATATAAACATTTGAGAGTGAAAATATTCACTTTTATTTGATTTAGCAATTGTGATGTTATTTTACCATAGTAGTTACATTAAACTCATCTGGATATTTAATATTAACACTCTGTCAAAGAAGTAGTTTTTTCATCACAATTTTCAGAGCGTTTGGAAAAGTTTTAACAAACGGTAATGAGATATACATATACATATATGTGTGTATGACTCTATCTAACTAATAAAGGAAAATGTTGACAATTTCCTGAAATCAGTGTTACTATAATAAAATAAATTATAGAAATTCCGAGTGAAAATGCTGAATCGCGCGGCCAATTGTTCTGAACTTGCCTATTGTCCTTCGGAGTATTACTCCTCCAGAAGAAATAATTCAAAAGCACGAAATTCAAGATGATGGAAAAGTGAAACATTCATAAAAAAGCATTTAAAAAACATTTAAAACTAAAAGTCGTTGCAAAATTAAAGTACTTTTTAAAACGTAAAGTCGTTAATGAAATATTTACTTAAGAATTTAATTAAAAATTAAATAAAAATTAATGCAGCTAATAAATTAAAAGTAATTAATTAATTTTAATTTTAAACTAAAAGTAGAATAATTTATTTTTAAAGAACATTTACTGACTGTATACTCTTCCTTACTCTCAATTTTAGACTTTTCCCACAGTTTGGTCATGAATATGTCAATCCAATTAAACAATCTTTCATTCACCGTTGTAACACAACTTTTTTTAATTTTAACATAGGAATTATATCTAAAACCCATTCAAAATACTCAACATATTTCAACATACATAAATTCTCATTTGCAACACTACTAATATCATTGGTGGCTATTGTTAGCATCTGTAAAAAGTTTTGAGAAAAAGAGACATTTACCTTGAAACAAAATATCCATACTCAAAGAACGAAGCCAAAAAGGATCTGTCAATTGTTCTACAAGATGCTCCAAGACACAGTCGTCTCAAGGCAATGAAGCAACAACGTAAACTATGGAAGTGCTTAAGTCGAATCGAATTAAGATCGTCTGAAACTATTAGGAATACCGCCATAAATATAAACCAATACAAATTTAAGTATACTATAATATAATAACAAAATAATATCCATACAAACAAGTATAGAATAACAAATTTGAAAACAAATTACAAAATAATAATAAAAACAATTTTGAAAAAAATGCTGGCAACCACAGAACCACACACACAAATCCTCTCTACATATCTATTCTGAATCTAAAAAAAGTACTGGACCTAAACTAACTCTCCTTCACAGCTCTGAAATCAACTCGGATACCACGATTGGCGTTCTTATCTACATCAGAAAAATCACAAATAATAAATCACGCCACCCAGTGGCAAATTCTGTACTTTAGCTGAAGACTAAACTGAATTACACTTCAAGACATCTTTTCTCTTCGCTTTTCTAAATAAAGTTTTTAAAAAAAATTCGGAGATTTAATATTTAATGAAGCAGACAAAAAACTAAATTGTTTTGTTTTAAGCAGCATATGTGTTATGCAATTACATATCCTGCTTATGATATGCACATTTATTCATTTCACTAATTATATTTGAGAAGCACATTTTACAGTGTGCTCCCTAAAGTCCGTTATCACCCCAATAATTTATGAGTGACAAGAGCAGCAGTCATAAAAGTGGGGTCTGGGTATAGTAAAGTGACCAAGCGCTACACAAAAAAGCTCCTTACAGAACCCCCTGGCGGATAAATTTCTGATCTCAAAAACAGTAAGAGAACTCAAAAAATTCAATTACAAAGTTGCTCAGCATCATCAATTTAGTAATAAAAGATGATTTCCATAAAGTAATTTTACAAATAGGCCGCGTAAAGTGTATCCGATGTTGGTGCAAGGTCATTATGAAACGATTTTTGTCAAGATAACTTGGACAGATGGTGCAGGCTTTGAGAGTAATACTATACATATATATTAAGCAAAACATCCATCCATTTCTGGTCACTGTGCAATCTTAGATGTGCTGTCGATGTTCGACATCAAATTCGTTGGTCAATTTAAGTCTGGTGTTCAATATTCAAAAACGGACTGTTTGGCTGTGAGTTTTTTTTTTTTTTTTTTGGAGCTGTTTATGGGGTTAATGCTTGTCATTACTGAATTCTGACTTTATAATGGATTTGCCGTTGAGTGTCCTTCAGAATGTATGGTTTCAGCACGACGTCGCCAATCCGCACAAGGTATCATTTGTCACACACAACGCGTTTAAAACATAATCCAACAACAAGTCGGGACATGAAAATTGCTGAATGGCCCCCCGTCAACGACCGGAACCCACTAGACTTTTTACGAAACATAAAATCAAACAAAGTGTGTATGCAACTCTCCTCCATAAACACTGCATGACATTTGAAAGCGGATTATGGGCGCGGCTACAAGTGGTGCGCAAACTTTTTTACTGCGACCCCTTTGGAGAGAAAAAAAATTTGGGGTATCTAGGAAAAAAAAGTTCACAAAAGATGTAAATAGGCGTATTTCTTTCGTTTTATCGAATAAAAATACCTTCTGACACATATTAATAGTATTTATAATTTAAAAAAAATAGTTTTTTTCATAACATAAAAATATAAATTGCCTTTTTAAAGAGATGTATGTGGCTGCAAGTTTTGATTTCTATCGATGTTCGGGTGTTTCAATTTAATTCCCTATCATCTTCGGGTTCAAACGGGGCGGTATTTGTTGTTTTGAATTGTTTGCTAAATCCAGTTTACATAAATACGTTGATGCAAATTTTATTAGTAACTGATGGCATTCTTGCATAGAACGGGGTTTGCTTTTCCACGGGAAAATTTTTTGGAAGGCTGAGTCTTAAATTGATTTCGAAAGA
>BMAV01000881.1:0-12955 GCA_019973955.1 Trichonephila inaurata madagascariensis | reverse complement strand
CTCCAGGCGGTTTTCGAACAATTATACACATAACAGACTGACGTCTTAAGAATTCAGTTCTCAGCAAAATTAATTACTTGGTAGACTTGCAAAAACATCAAAAGATTATCAAAATATTATCTAAAAAACTGAAGCTTCTCACCCCCTCCGGTGAGGACTTGCGTCTTTCTTTCATGAGCCATGAAGGATGTCATGGCTGATTCTAGAAAGATTTCACAACAGTTATACAATCAAGCAAATTTAACATATCGTTTTGAAGTTACTATATCATGTAAAAAGCGATTCAAATTACATGCCCAAATGGACACTTTTTGAAAATAGAATGATTAAAGTTATCAACACCTCACATTTTTCAGTATTGCCGACAGAAGTATCCATTTAGATGGGAATGTAGTTTATCTAAGGACCATAAGAGTTCACATTAATATTATCATTATCAATGATTAACAGCAACTAATATGCAAACTTACTTCTTTTCTCTAATGGTACAGTACTAAGCAACTGCTGCGTTTGAGTTTTGAACGGGAACATGGCCAGGTACCTATGCATGATCGTATGCGCTACAATTTTGCTTAATCGGCTTGCAGATATGATTTCTTGACAGATTTTCTAAGGGAATGGACAATTTGTGTCCTCGACGTGACCTACACTTCTACTGAAGTTATAGCTGGCCGGTGTGGTCTTAAACTAGCAAATGCTCTCCTCCTCACCTGTTAATTTGAATTTCTCGTACTGTTTTGCTATTGCATTTAAATGCGGACTACTAATAAGTTGGACTTTGCATCGCTATCTTGTTGCTGCTATACTCTGCCTCAATGGGTGAAATTTCAATGGAAGGACAATCCTTTTCATCAACGAATACGTCATTTTCAACTCTTTCTAAAGAATCTGTTGTTCAGGTCTCAACTTACCGTTCAGTTCTCAGGTAACAAGCCGTTTAAACAAACACATCAACCACTTCTGTGTCTGCATCTTTTGGTGATTTGCTGATATCACAACTGAAAAGATCCATTGTGTAAAACTCACACGTCATCTACAAAAAAAAACCTGAGCTACAAACTAGGAACTTTTTGAAGGAGATTTTATAACCTGTCGTATACGTTTAATGCAAGAATCTTTGATTTTTTTTAACTGTTTTCCTTTTATAATTCTTTTAAAACCGTTAGTCAATTTTAGGATAACCGATATATGTTATGCATTTAGTTTTTTTTTCTTTCTTCAGAAATGCACACTTCCAATTATGTGTACCATAAATTGCTCTTTTTTATTACGTTTTAAAGTAAGGCTGTCTTAGGCATATTGCAATTTCTATTTACATTCATTTATTGTAAGTAAAATGATTTTAATTTTACTCAAATAATGCAGCGTATCTGATTTGACAACTTGAGTATCATATGCAATATGACACTCAAAGATCAATTTAAAAGAGAGAGAAAATGTTGGTAGTGTCATAAAAATGAACTCTTAAAAATTACCCTTTCTATTTTCAAAGAAAGTGAAATAAGTCAATGCATTTACGACTTTCCGAGTACCAAAAATTCCGCGCTGGAAAGTGAATTTCAAAAGGCCTCTGTATTGATGCTTAAGATTTTATCATCACGCACCACAGTCGTAAAAACTCCGGGGCTTATCTTTACCTTCCTTTCTTAATTTGGATAATTTCGGACTTAATTTCAAACGTAGCATTGGAAAAAAGAAAGTGGTTGTAGTGGTCAAATTTGGGCGAGCACTTTTTTATCCCTTTTGAGAATTGGGAGTTCACGTTGTTTTTTTGATTTATGACGTCATTAGAAGACTCGCCGTAAAATATGATATCTTTTTTAACAAAAATTTTAATGAGATGAAATATTTGTTTCAGTGCTTAATAAAGGACAATATAAATATTTGATATCCAAGCGTTTCCCTTTTAAAACGTTAGACACAATATTTTATGGAAAGTTTCCCAAAAAATGAAATGATAACTTATATAAAATTTTTATATATAATATATTATATACAACTATTATATATAATATATTATAATTTAGAAGGAGGGTTTTTTTTTCTGTGAGAAAGTAATATCACAAGATAGTTTTTTAAAATTAGAACTTGTTTAAAAAAACCATTTTTATTTTTTTTTATCATGAAGAAAAGTTGGGTTATTTTTTGGGAAAGAAAATTTATGGGATGTAATTATTTGAAGTTATTCTTTAAAAAAAAGCGCAAAAAATTTAGAAGTATTTAACAAAAAAATAAATATTTCAAAAAATGTTTCTAAACCCTTTTAAATCAAAAAATATATAGATAAATAGTTATTGAAAATATAAAGATTTTTTTTTTTGATATCCAAGAAAATATTTTAAAAGACGTTTATATCATTGGGGCACTAAACTAGCAGTAAATTTTTTTATTTGTAAAATATGAAAGAAACCCGTTATAAAAAAAATATTGTCTAAACGTATTATATTTTTTAATAAATAAAAACTAAAACTTTTTTCTTAACCTTTTATTATAAAAGCAAATTTTTTCGAAAAAATTTCCCAAAGTGTGTGACAAAATATTATTTTGTAGTTTTATAATTATTTTTTTTTTAAGAAAATTTAAAAATTTTAAATTTTTAAAAATTTTTACATTTAAATTACAAACGAATTCAAAAAATAATTTTATCTAGTCCTAGTCATTTTTTTTAAATCCAAAGATGTGAGATTTAAACTAGTTCGGTTAAAGAATCCACAAAATTTTTCAAATTTAAAAAAAAAATTTTACAGTGATAATACCTTAAAAAGTTTTTTGATATCTCAAATCAAAAATTTAGAAATGCATATTTGGAAGAAGAAAAGATAAGAGACATTTGATACTCAAATTTGTCTACCAAGTCCTTCGATAAGTCAACAGAAGCAAGGTCATCCATTCAGTATCATTGTCAGTGTTCTTCCTTGTTGCAAAAAATTTTTAGCCATAAATTACTTTACGAAAAAAATAATAAAGTGAAACTTTTCATAAATATTAAGAAAATAAATACTTCATTAAATTTAATTTTACTAATAAAATTTATAGTATTGTTATTTTTTTTTCTTTCATTTTTGAACGGGGAATAGTTTATAAAAAACAAAATTTTACCCAAAACATCTAAAAAATAAAAAAAGTTTTTTAGAAAAAAAATCGATTTAAAGGCATTATGTGTTTAGAATTCACAAAATTTACGAATCAACATATTTTTATGTGAAATGCAATATTTTTAAAATTTTTTAAAATGTAACGTAAAAAGAAGAAAAAGAAAATTTTGATTTATATGGACGAAAAATTATCATTCATTTTTGAAAATTTGAAATCTACCATATTCAGTTCTTATATTCAAAGCCATTCAAGAGCAGAAAGCATTAATCTTATCGTACAGTCTATCAATGATTTCCTGAAATTCGATTCAAATGAGGTATATAAGAAAGGAAGAAAAAAAAAGCATAACCCATCCTTTTAAGATTTATCTCATCCGTCTCAATATTTTTCTTTACAAACGATCCCACGTAATTCGAGAATCGGGTAATATATCATTGTTTAGTCTTTTAAATTCCCAGTTTTAAGAACTTTTTTTTTTCTGTATGCGATTTTTTTACCATCTAACCTGCACTTGAGCTAGAAAGCTAAATTTGTTGATTTGACTTGAAGAATGGTCATCACCGTCCGCGTCTTTTGAATACATGGAAGTTTTCTGAGCTCTTTCGATCACTTTTGATTGGTTATAAAGAAAGGTTTTTGATTTCAGATTTTGAATAGACGTTTTGAGGAAATTATGCATTATATTATTCCATGCACTTTATATTTCCTATTTAAAAAAAACACCCGGTATCTTAAAATCTGAAATATGAAGTTTCACCTGAAAAGAAATTTATTCTAAAGATTTTTATCAAAATTATTTATTACCATAAATATGAAAATAGTTATTTATACATTTATAATAAATTATTTTTAGTACAAATCTTTAAAGTTCTATATATTTTGCTTGCAATAATTAATGAATTTTGAATTATTATTGCTAAAAGTACTATCTAGTGTGGAACAGTACTGAAGATAAATTAATATAAAAGAATAATTGCTTAATACGAAACACGTTTTGGAATAAAGTAGAAAATTTCAAGGAATGCGACACGGTTTTCATTTTGTTGACACGGCTCATAAAAACGTATGGATATTCACACGATCTTTTGAAAAATTTGAAGGTTTTTATAAAAATATGGGCAAACGCATTTTTGTTTTAGTTGGGTTTTAAAATTATTTATTTGAATGGGAAAAATTTTTGATATGGACAACTATGGGGAATGCGGGGTTCAAAAATTTTACCTATGAAAAAAATTCAAAATGTGTTTACAGTAATTCATGAGAAGATCTGGATCATGAATAATTAAGGTTTATGGCAAAACTTCCATAATTTTTAGTTATTTGTATCTCTATTGTGAAATAGTTCCAGCAGTTCTTCATAGAAATGCTAAAATTGTACAATTTTCAGATTTAAAACTCATTATTCAGGTGAAATTTACAAGCAATTACAAATAGACAGACTTATACAGTAATATTATATAACAAGTTTTCGTTTGTTTGTATAGAAAAGTTTTTTTTAATAAAATGAAGAATTATTTTGTAAATAATATTTTTCTTCAAAGTGAAAAATTTTATAAAATTATATGAGAAAAAATATTAAAAAACAGATAAGAAAGATATGAATTAGAAGTATTATATACGTGCTAAGAATAATTTATGCAGGGCCTTAAATTCATTAGCATTTAGTCCCTATTATAAGAAACAAGCACTAAAAACTTTATTTTGGGAAAGAATTTACAAGAAGAAAAGTAATTTTGACCAGAGCAGAAGAAAATTTTAAAAATTAGGCGTTAGTTATTACAAGACCCCCTGTAGGGCAGCGATACGTTAAATCTCCAGAGTGAAACGCCTCCCGTTGGTGTGGTGTGTATTGGGGGAGGGGGTGCCCAGGTGTCGTCCACGGACTTGACCCTGGTTAAAATTGGTCCGTCCCAAACCCCCCAATGAACAGGCGATGTTAATATTCAAAATAATCTTAATGTTATTACAGAATAAATGGTTGTGCATAAAAAAATATGTGTCACAGCAGTAAACGCCTGGAAATCTTTTTGTAATGCGAGGAGCAGTTATAAACATTTATTAAAGGAGAAAAATAGGAAGGAAATTGTTTTAACTATCACAAAAAGTTTGGAAATCATTACTTAAAGTGTGTTTGGAATAAAAATACCGAAATAGGGTTAGAAATGAAGCTTTGAAATATTTCGTTTCCGAATGTGCTATCAAAGATGCAAACTTTGTTAAAAGTACCATTTTAATATAAAAAAAAATGCAATGGAATAAAAAAAATATGCCTTCCTCTTGTTCTGAAAGAGATTTTCTTTTTAAAGAAAACAATTAATGTTTCGCTGCAAATTTATTTTATTTTAGTTGATATCGAATTGTTGAAAATGTGAATATTAAACAAGGAGCAGGATATTCTAAGAAAAGCAATTTGTGACTTACAAATATAATTAAACACAATGTTATACATATATTAAAAACATTATAAATGATTAAATAATAGAAAATAATATTTTAAATGTATGTTTATTTACTTTGCCGTTGATAGTCATCATATTTTTCAGCATATGTCATAATTTTACATTAACAAAAATGATTGTATTTTAATTAATAAATTCACTAAATTCCTTATGTCAATTACTTTTTAAGATCTGGTTTATTTGTTTCCTTAAACAATAAAGAAATATCAGATTAAATAAATATTATTTATTTGAAGAAGCAGAAATGAGAGGGAATTTTTTTGAAGCAGATGTTAATTCAATTATAATAATGACTATCTTAATTAAAATTATTTTGCAGATGTATGCCAAAATATTTAAGAATTTATAACTCAATTAAAATACCTTCAACTTTTATGTATTTTCATTTTTAATGCATTTTAAAGATTATGTTTGAAGGAAGGAATTTTCCTTTCTCAAAGTCTAATTATCAAAAATTCTGATGCATAGTAACTTTTGAACAATTTTAATTATTTAAAATAAAAAAGAAAATTGGCAGACATTCTTTAAATAAGTGTTTACTTTCAAATTTTATCTAATTTGGGAAAGGAGGGTTGAAAACTTGGACATATTTTTAAATGTAGAAAATTTTAATTTTTCTAAATGTTTAATTAAATATAAAGCAAAAATATAAAACCCATCCTCGATATTTTTAAAAGGATATTGATTTACTTTCTTTAAGGATAGCAAAGTATGTACTTGTATTTGCTTTTCTATTAGAAATTAACCTTCATTGTTGTATTTTATCTCGTTTAAACAACTTTACAGCATGTTCCTAAATTGCTGAAGATAATATTTTTAGAATTACGGTGAACTCTTGCTAAATCATTTTATACAACTCTTTGGACCTCGGATTCATTTAGATTCTGGTAAGTGTTGATAGATTTTGTAGTTAGATAACAGCAAATAAAATGATTCTTGATTAAAATTCTTCAAAATAGTATGGAGGTAACAGGGACTTCTGATATTATTACATTAATAATTTTTCTTACTCTATAGTAAGGTTACAAAGATAAAAAAGAAAGAGATCAAGACATTTCATAAGGATCGCCCAAATGAAAGTGGCTCTTATACACTCACTTCCAAAAGTTAAGCACGAAGATGTAAAATGTAAAAAAATCAATAAATACTGCTTTCATTGACACAAAATTTGGCATTAAAATAGCATATATATTTATACATAAAACAAAATCAATTATTATTTACAGAAATGAAAACAATATTAAATTTTTGTAAGTTATCAGATAATGTCATACTGGAGACTTAAACAGAATTATGTATAAAGTGAAAATAAACAGAATAAAATGAAAAAAAGACATTAATAGGGTATGTGATCCCCCTCATCTGTATGCAAAGTTTACACCTTCTGACCATGGTTTCAATTAGGTGGTCAACCACTGCTGAATTAAGCAATCGCCATTTTCCTTGTAGAGCAGTTTCCAGATTAATAAGAGTGGCTGGAGGTGGGAAACGTGAAAATACAGCACGGCCGAGAGCATCCCAAAGATTTTCAATGGGATTAAGGTCGGGCGAATTTCCTGGCCACTCCATACGCGCAATCCCTTCACTCTCCAGGTAGTCATAGACGATGTCAGCTCTATAGGGACGTGCGTTATCGTCCATTAAAACAAAAGTAGAGCCAACTGCTGCAGCGTAAAATCTCGCAATGAGTTCTAGGACTTCATCTCGATACCGGACAGCCGTCACAGATCTGTGTTTAAAGATGTGCAGGTCGGTGCGGTATCCTAATGAAATCCCTGCCCATACGTTAATGCCTCCGCCTCGGAGTACGTGATGTTTGGTGATGTTTTGGGGCTGATTGCGTGTTCCTTGTTTACGTCATATCCTTATACGCTTGTCATCTGGCTTCAGAGCAAATCTTGACTCATCAGTAAACATGACAATGCCCCAGTCAGACACAGTCCAATTGCCCTGTTCCCGGCACCACTGTAATCGAGCCCCTCTTGATTGGACGGATATAGGAACACAAACTCGAGGTACCCATGCATACAGTCCATTCATATGTAATCTTCGGTGTGCAGTAGCTGCAGATATAGCCTTAACAATGGACGCTGTAACCATAGATGTCACACTTGTGGAGGAGTTCTGCGATTCCGCTTGGCTACAATAGCAATATATCGATTTTCCCCGGGAGGTTGTCCCCCTTTTGGGCCCCTACGGGCCTTGGGAAAATTGTTTGTGTGGTTTGGAATTGTTTCCATGAACTGAAATTAAGAATGATGAACGCCGAAGAAAAAAAGCAACATTGTGGTCGACTGTCCTGCTTCAATTTCCCCCCCACAGCCCCTTAGCGTTTCAGAATCTTCTATTCTTTTTTCGGGGAGTCATAGAAACACGTATGTCTTAAAAACAAATTGTACAAAAGGGCTTTAAGCCCCTTTTCTATCAGCACTTAAAAATCAACTTCTGTAGCCCTTCAAAGCTGGCTTCTCATAAGACTGACCTTTTGATATTTTTTAACATGAAAGCATGATTGACTGTTACCTAACAAAATTTGATACCCCCATCTACCTCTGCAGCGAATTGCCTTTTTTTTAATTTTGATTCTTCCAGAATTTGGGCATTTTCCTCTCCGTCCCTTAATTTTTTGGAAGTGAGTGTATGTTCGCAATTGGGAAAAGAGTGGGCCCCAGAGTGATGGGGCATGCGATATCGTCAGATACATGATAGTCCAAAAAGGGATTTTTCCCAATGGGGGATAACTCAAAACGGTACGTCTGTTAATGTTGAAAATTAAATGTGCTTCATTGCTAAATTGAGGAAAAATTTTTAAGTCCCAAGGGACATGGCTGACGCCGGCGAGGTTATCATTTTGCTTTGATAATGCTCGTCCTTTTTGTGGCTGTAAAGTGTCAAACATTATTCCGAAAACCCGGGGCAGGTTTCGAACACCCCCTTTTTACAGCGTGGACCTCTCACCGTAGGGCCCCCAGGGTTTCCCCACTCTAAAAAAGCTCTGAAGGGAGGACGATTTTGGACAATATTGAGATCCAAGCTGCTGTTGAAAACTGGTTGCAAAACCCAAAAAAGGGGGTTTCAACGGGAGTTTTTAATGTCGGGGATTCCCGGGACTTTTGGAAACCCCCTACGGGGGACTTTGTAAAAACTATCTGTTCGCCTATAGTTTTTTTTCCTTTGAAAAATTTAAAAACCATTTTTTTAAAAAACCAAATTTCGGGCCAAATTTTTTTAATAAATCGACCTTTTTACCAAAATTTTAATTTCCAAAAAAAAACTTTTATTCATTATCTTTTTGATGTATTTAATTTTTGAAAAAAAAAATGTTATTTTTTAATTTGCTTTATGTGCCATTATTTTTTAAATAATTTATTAATATTTTTATAAAAAATTTATTTTTAATTTATATTATATATATATATATATATATATATTAACAATATAAAATTTATACAAATATAACCTATATATATTAAAAAATTAAAAAAAATTTTAAAAAAAATTAATTAAAAAATTAAAATATTTAAAAAATTATGTAAAAAAATTTTTGGGTTAAAAAGTTCGGGAAAATTGGAAAACCAAAATTTTAAAAAATTAAGTCCCTTTTAAAAACCAGCTTTAAAAATTTTTTTTCTTTCCCGGGGGCCAAAAACCCCTTTGGGAGATTTTTTGGTTGGAAAAAAGGTTTTTAAATGTTCAACTTTTCCCGCCGCCAATATTAAATCCCAGGAAGTTACGGGAACTAAAAATTTAAAATTTTTTCAAGTAGCTTTTTTAAAAATGACCAGGAGAAATTGGGTTTTTTTTTGAAATTAGGTAAAAAAAGTTTGGGATGACAGTCTCTTATTAATTTTGGGTTTGGAAAAAAATTTTTTTGTTTTGCCCCTTTTTTTAGGGAAATTGAGATAACTTGGTTCCAAAAATTTTATCTTTTTTCTTTCGTGACCCTTTTTGTAAAAAGATTTAGGGAAATTAGCGTCAAGTCAATTTTGGGGTTTTTGCAGCCCCAAAATCCCGTCATTCCCAAAAAGCCCAATTTTCCGCGAAAAAATGGGGAAAAACTATTGAGATGTTTTTTTTCTTTTAGGGGTTTTAAATTTTGGCTCGCAAATTTTGTTTTTTTAGATGAAGAAATACATTTAAAAAGGGAAACCAACGAAAAAAGAGTCAGTACAGATGGAAAATTCCCCCGATAACATTAAAAATTTTTCCCAAAATGATCCATTTTAAGCGAAGTTTACTAAAAGTTCAATTTCAAAAACCGTGCATTCATCACGAATTTAAATTGAAAGTTCCGGATTCAACACCCCTTGAAAAAAAACAACAAACAAAAAAACAACCCTCAGTATAGCAAAAACCCCCGGGGAAATTTTTTTTTGTGCCCCTTTTCCAAATTGGATAATATTGATGGCATTCCTCTTTCGTATATATTTGAATTACTTTATTTTTTAATAAATTAACAAAAATTGATGTATAGTTTACGCATTTACTCAGATAAATTTATGTTCATAAATGATTATTACTTCTCTTAGTAAACATAAATGAATCAATAAACTAAACTAAGGTAGCTAAGATGACAAAAATCAATGCGAATGTAAAAAATAAAGGATAAATTAGCTTGTTGAAAAGGTTTAAAGAATTTAACAAAAAAATAATATAAAGAAATAAGAAAAGGGAAAATAAAATTTTCCAAATTAGTCGAAAGTAATGAACTTTAATCACGAATGTAATTGCCATGGTTTTAATGAGATTAGCTATAAAATCACACTGAATGTAAAAACACTAAACGAAAAAATAGTTAGTTTTTCCTTTTTGGAGAAAACGCCGAAAAATGAGAGTTTTTTGTTGGAATGATTTTTTTTTAGGTTGATACCCAAGAATTTAGTTGATATCAAACTGTTAACTCTTTAATTTCAAGAGTTCATTTACTTTCCAATTAAATAAATTTTTCCCCCAACATGCGTATAAGACGATAAGAAAAGATGTGGGAGATTTTTAAATTGATTTTAGTTGAAAAGAAGACATTACTTTTTAATAAATTTATTGCAAGTTAAATAATTTTGATTAATTTTTTCCCATTGCCTGAAAATGCGAAAATTTTTATCAAGTTACTATAAATAGTTGTTGATTAAAGATAACATTCTTTTTATGATCCACTGAATGGTATCTATTTAAGAATCAGATATTTGCTTATAGAATAAAAAAGTTTCACACATTTCATCCTTTTTATTAAGGATATCACTCTAAAGATAATTGTTTTTTTTAGGCAACAAAAAGAACCAAGCAAAAAAAATAATAATAATAATAATAATAAAAATTTAAAAAAAATAAAACTATTTTTTTCTCTTGAGTTTTTTTCTTAAAAACTAGAAACAATAATCATATGAACTCATAAAAAGTGCCATTGGAAAGGACATTTTTGAAGTTACTTTCTAATCAATTTTAAAGAAACTGAGATAAAATAAATGCTGGATTTTTTTAAAGTAATAATTTTCAAATTAGTGGCTTTTATAATGTATTATTAAGGGCTATATTTTGTTTGTGAGTAAGTTATATCGGTAAAAAAACTGAAATTGAAAAAACGATACCTAGCGAACATTTCTAAAAACAGTCTGACCGAATAATTTCTGTTACGGTATCGATGTCTATGTTTATATGTGTATGAAAATCTTAAATGTTTTTCTTTGTACGTTTCGATGTCTGTTAAAAATTTTTTAAGACATTTCTTGCTTCTGACCATTTTTCACAAGTCGAAATTTGGGATATTCGTACACAAAAGCCTTCCCAAAGAAACAGTATTATTGTCAATGTATTTGGATTAAGCATGTTGTATTACGTTCCAGTCTCTAGTCCAACAACCAGATATTTGTTTAACTCAATCTTACTCTTGTTATAGTTAAAAGTACTTCCAAAATTACGTTCCACCACATACTGGATATTTTTTATATCTGTGTAATTTTCAATGGAATTAATTTTCTAAATTCATGTACTCCCTATAAAGGAATTTTATAATTTATGTAAAATTAACAATGAATCAAATGTACACAAATTTTGTTTCAATACAGTGAAGTTCAAATTGACCATCTTACTAAGCTTATGAGTACACTCAAATTGACTGGCATTCAGTTAAGGAGATTATCAACCGATATTTTAAAGTCTAGATGTGGCCTTATTTCAAAATTAAACCAACATATAGACTTTAGAACAGGGATCGGCAACCTTTTAGCTGCGCCGTGCCAAACCAAGGTACCAATATGATTCGGCGTGCCACATAGAAGGATATTTTTAAAACAATTCAATTCCCATGATGGTGCATGCAGAATGCGAGAATAGATATCAATAATATAGATATTTACAGTTTTATTATGTATTAATTTTGCATATTTAAAAATAATTCTTAACATAGAAATAAAAAGTATAAAATGCAACTATTTTTTCAACAAAAATAAAATAAAAATTTAAATTTTACATATATTATATATTTTAAATATGTTTATTATAGAATAAGTAATAGACAATATAAAGTATAAGCATTTGTCTCAATTCCAGTTAAATAAAAAGGTAAATAAAAAAAAATTAATGCGAATCTAATGCTCGCACTACTCTATTAACATATTGCAAAATCATAGGTGTAATGTGTGACTTTCCATTTGACAAGATTCTGCACATTCAGTTGTTAAGCAATTTCTTTGCGGACTCGAAATATTTTCATATCAGTAAAGACTTTTTATTTAAATATGCAGAACCAAAAACCGAAATTAGAGTACATATTATTTATTTCTTCAAACGATTGAATCTCTCCAGCAATCACATTCAATAATTTACAAAACAGCGGTAAATTTAGCTTTAGAGTTATATTACAGATTTTTTCATAATTCCGGAAATGTCATTAATTCTGAAGATGTTTGTCAAATAAGGTTTATTAGAAATTAGTCATCTTCCAACCACTTAAAAATTGACAAATTGGTTGAGTAGTGCAGCGTGTCACTGAGAATAGTACCGCGTGCCATAGGTTGTCCACTACTGCTTTAGAAATCATCAAAACAAAAACGTGTGAGCCTTAGTATAAATTGACCTTATTTCAAATTTAAAGCCAATTTATACTAAAGTTCACGCGTTTTGGCTTTGATCTATTTTTAAATACGTACCTAATAGGTGTTTTGTGGAAAAATTTAATTTTTAATGTGTTTATTAAACTTTAATACCTGACACGGTAAAAATAAATGTATATTAATTTTTATTTCCGTGTTGAAATTTGTTGACAACTTCAAACTTTAGTACTATATTACATGATCGCTCGTTATTTTCAAAGTGTAATAGATCCTCTCTGGGTCCTTCTCCTAAAAATAAGTGAGAATACATTTTGTTCATTGTTTGATTTAAGAACAACTTTTTTAAAGGCT
>BMAV01000879.1:109043-119043 GCA_019973955.1 Trichonephila inaurata madagascariensis | reverse complement strand
TGGAAGCGCCGAACTCACGATAAATAATAGCGAGTACATTACAAAAAATAAAATATTTTTAAAAATGTATTTGTAAATTTAAAAAAAAATAACTATATTATTTTTTTACATGCAGCGTTGTGTTTTGATTTTGTCCTTCTGTTATTCAAGTATATATATTCCAAGTATCATTGCTGCCTTAATTATTTTGTTTTTCCACTCTTTTCATACCTAATAAACTGTAACAAAATGCAGGTTTTCATGTTCTTAAGCTCGAAAATTTCAAGGAAAGTGTGTTAGTCCTCCGTATGGACTCCCATCTTACTAGGAGGAAATGCGTTAACTGATTTTTTTTCTCCTGACGCTAAAATTCTCAGCTACGCCTCTGGTAATTCTCACGCATTTCTCATTTATAACTGACATTTTTCAAATCCTTTTGACGGTAAACTTCTCTCATTCAATTATTTTTAAATTTTACGCCTTGTACTCCTTTTTTCTTCTTGTTTTTTTGGATATTGTATGTATAAAAATTATCATATACTAATTTGCCATAAATTTAAATAAGCAAAGCAATGTAGAAACGTCACAAAATAATAACAAAATAAGATAACCTTAGTATTACCACAGCAAAATCTTAGCCTTAGGAACTAAGGAATATAAAACAAATATCGTAATTTAAAAAAATATGGATGCTGCAGTACTATAAACATTGGTGTCTTAGGACAGCTCTTATATATAAAAATAATTTTTATAAAAGTGGGTTAAAAAGTAGAAGAATTTTAAAACATAAAAAGCTGCCTTTTAAAATATAAAAAGCTGCCCGTTTTAGAACAATTGAACTGTTGTCTTGAAACGAAGTAAACATGCATCTTTTGTTAAGGTATCCGACAACGTTCGGAACCATGATTTTAAAAAAGCGTATAAATGTATAATTTTCATGATATTTAGTGTCACTTAGATTAGAATACATGTATAAAATGGTTTTAAGGACATTATGACAAAAAAAAATTATTTAAATACAATATTTTGGCAAAAAACTAACTTAGAATAACCTTTTTTCCAAATGTTCTCCTTTTGTAAAAAATGCTTCTATTATAATAATATTTTGCCTGTATATAGCTCAGACCTCTGTACAGAGGCTCAACTATGATGTTTGAAAAATTCAAATTATTTTCAGAGTTACAACCATTTGAAATAATGATCGGCGTCTTTTCTTAAAATTTCTCCCTTCTGTTTTCGTAAAACATGGATAAACCGATTTCCAAGTTATGCACTTCAAAAATTCTAGTTGAGCCTCTGTAAAGGTCTGATCTGAGAGAGAATACAGGCATAATATTAATACAATAGAAGCATTTTTTACAAAAGGACAACATTGGGAAAAAAGGTTATTCTAAGTTAATTTTTTGCCAAAATATTGTATTTAAATAATTTTTTTGTTTTGTTTGTCATAATGTCCTTAAAACAATTTTATACATGTATTCTAATCTAAGTGACACTAAATATCATAAATATTATCCATTTACACGCTTTTGCAAAATCACGGTTCCGAACGTAGTCGGATACCTTAAGTAGGGATCAGTGGCGTAACTTACACCCCCGCATCGCGGAGGAGAGCATTCTGGGGGGGCCCAAGGCCTGACTGGTTTTAAGTACTTATTTGACCAATGTATAAAATATTAAAGGCAAAACCTGACTTTGCCAGAGCGGCCGCCCCCCCCCCCCCCAAATATTCTCCATGACGCCACTGGCAGGGATCCACTAAGGACGGGGTTAAGAGAAATCGAACCCCCTGGTCAGTTGCGAAGGAATATATGCATGTATAGATTGACTAGAAAACTCTCTCCAATTTTATGTTTTATTGCCGGGTGTTTCAGATCTTGCGCACATTAACCTTTGTGGTTGAGTTTTATGGATGTTAACAAACAGAATAAAGGACAAACACGAAGGCTGAACGATTATCTTTATTGTCAGGAGTCAGACATGGGGTAAAATCACAGTAAATGTTCAAAATGATGTCCATTTTTCTGCACACACAATCGAACTCTTTTTATCAGATTAGACGCTTTACGAAGTGTGTGAGAATTAATGTCCGATATTGCATGAAGGTCAGTAGCGCACACAGGAATTTTTTAAAGGGGGGGGGGGCCGGCCGGGGTTGAAAGTTCACCATTCTTGTATCATGATATATTTGATTTTGTCGATTTTCAGGAACAAAACACAGTAAAAACTAATTATTGAATAAATAATTAGCATTAATTAATAAAATTAATCATTAATAACAAATATTTAATTAAATTTTTCTTATTATATACTTAGAATTATAACCAATCGGAAAAAAAATCAAATGCTTTGGGGGGGAGGTCCGGACCCCCAAGACCCCTCCCTTGTGTGCGCCACTAATGAAGGATGTTACTCTTAAGTTCGTCAAGCGTACGAGAGGGTTATTGCTGTATATAGGTGACATTTTTCAGATATCCCCAATGAAAAAAAGGGGAATTGACAAGTCTGGTGAACGTAGTGGTCAAAGTCCTTTGGAAAAGACACGATCATCGAAAAATTCAGTTAAAACTTCCATACTTCCAACTTCCAGTTTTCTCAATCTGGCGCTCGAAAATTAATTTATGGCTTTAAAGTCTTCATAACTATATCTAATGATCCAAAATCGTAGTAATTAATGTAAATTGGGTATTCTTTTCTATTTTGTACTAACAAATAAGGTTAATAGGGTCTTAACTAATTTATGTCTAGTTTGAATTTGATCATGAATAAATGATTGCTAAGGGGCACTAGTTTTTAAGCAAGGATCTAAGGATATTAACAGAAGCAATAATTTACACGTGGGAGAATATATACAAGATATAGTGTAGCAAGTTAAAAAAAATAAAATTTTAACAGATTAAACAAATATAATCAAACATAACATTGTACTTATACAAAAAAGGATAATAGGTAGTGTTTAAAAGGACTCGGCAACCTTTGAGCATTTTTTTTATTTATGTATTTAAAAATTACATTTTAGCATTATATATAATGTTTATTTAAGAAAATGATACGAGATAAAATTTTGCATATATTATTCACACAATTTTAGAAATTTAATTTCTTTTTAAAAAATTTGGAAATTTTTAAAATTTTACTTTTTTTGTGTTAATTAATTTTTTGACATGAAATTTTTGTAATATTTCTGAGGATGTTTTAAACGCCTTTAGAGATCGATTTTACAATACCTTAATTAGTTTGGGAGAAAAAGCATAATAAAATGTTGATATATATATATATATGCTAAAATTCAACCAAAAGCCTAATATTTCCCACCTTTCAATTTTTTTAAAAAAGAAGTATTCAATTTACAGAAAAATGGATTCTTACATATAAGACACGGGGAGGGGGGGGGGGAATGGAAGTGATTGGTAAATAATTGTGAAAGAAGTAGTATTTTGAATGCAAAAAAAACACAAACTGAGAAAAACCATTCTAAAGTTTATAATTCTGAAAAAATAATTATTATAAGCTTACATAAACATAAAACACCACACTAAATTATTAGCTATATATTTTTCTTAAAAATAATAAAATATAATATAAATCTTACTCCCCCGACAACCACGCATCATTCGACTTGGAGAAGAACTTTTCATTTCTATTTTCTTTTTTTTTCTTTTCTTTCTTTTTTTCTTTTTTTTCATCCTTTTTTCCCCTACAAACGAGCAGAAATTTTTAACAATTTTTCTAAATTTTGATTGCTGCTGGTTCTCATATTTATAAAAGTCCGTTGTACTCGTAACTAAACTCAAAACAGTACCTTTGAGCTTGGGATCTTGCTCTTCCTTCCCCACATTGAATTAGGCACGCCGAATAATACCAACGGCCAACGCTGAAAAAAAATCATAACTTAGGGAGTAGCAGGTAGTAGCAACTAAATTTGGTATTAAATTAAAGGTCTATATCTACTCTATGTGACTTAAGTGTTACTGTGATCACACACACACACAATTCGTATCAATCCCAAAAGTTCTACTCCTATAAACACAAAAAACCGACATATATGTTAGTTGGAGTTACATGCTGTCCTAAATGGTATGTTTTTACAATTTTTAATCAAACTTGAACCTAATTTTAAAGTCAAATCAAGAAATTACTTACCCATGGCATGTGTATTTAAAAAAAAAACCGCTTAAATCTTCAAAATCTTTTTCAGACGAAACAATTGAACTTCTTACTAGAAAATGACGCTCGCAAGTGTTTCTTGAAGTAAAAAGAAACCCGATCTAAACCGCTGATTGTAGAAGATTTCCTACTGTTCACATAATAAAAAATATATTGAATATTTTCCCTTGAATATTTCCTTTCGCGTACTGACGAAAACTGTTTACCACATGGCTAGGGAACCTATGAGGACCATAATTAGTGGGTTGTTTTTTTATTTCACGCATTTTCATTTTTGGACTTTCCGAGTGCCAGATTGGGAAAACTGCCCACTGTGCGCCGTCTTGCTGCAACCAAGCCTATCGTTCATCACTATTCAGCAAGGATATGAATTCCGTAATGATGTTTCTGTAGACGACCGAATTGAAGTGCTACCGAAGAAAAGTAGTCCCACAATTCGACGGCGTGACACACCACACACTAAGTTTTTCATCCTGTTCCTGTATAATGTATAGATTTATGGTGGACCAATGTCGCCTGTTTTAACTGTTCACATATCCATGCAAATGGAACTACGCCTCAACTGCAAAAAAAACGTTGTCCTATTTACGAATGCTATACGTGTCTAGGAAAGAACGAAACCATCTGCAGAAATGCAGCCTTTTCTCAAAATTGGAAGGCTTCATTTCATGGACAGCACGCATTTTAAACGATTGAAAGTTTAATTTGCGTGCTGTTCTGCATGCTGATGAATGTGACATTCCTAGCTGCACAGTAAGTTTGCGACTACTTTTCGTTGGACTTCTTTGTAAAACGGTCTCCTCATCTGCCACTTTCGTTTCCAATATGGACGGTTTATCCGATCGCTTCCTGTCTGCAACCAATCCTATGTCACGGAACCATTGCACTAAACGCGTTATCGTTGATGCATTTGATACTGTTTCACCTAGATATTTCTGCTGAAATGCATTTATCACACGGCACTGATATTTTGTAGCGAAATAAAATTCCACGATAGCTATTCTTTGCTCTTGGGAAAACATCACGCACCTCCCGTTGTGCTCAACGACTACGACTGACAAGTATTTTGAAACCGATCCTCTCCCCTCAGCTACGTTCAAAATTTCTTATGATGGGCCCTCGGCTACTATCTAGTGACAGAAATTTCAACCACCCCTTTTGGTTTTTGAGCAACAAGGATTACCATGCGGATGTGAGCGAGTTTTGAAACACCCGGTAGTTTCAAATTAGAGGGGATAAATGTAGTTGTACAAATATGTAAATTTTTGTCACACAAATTTAAGAATATTTCTTAATTTGAAAATGTCCGGTGAATATACGAGGGTTCAGGCAAAAGTCATGGCAACTGTTTTTTTTTTTTTTTTTTTTTTTTTCTTTTTTTCTTGAAGATACCATTCCGGTTGGAAAATGTGACATATACAGACAAAAGGAAAAGGGGTTAACTACATGTGTTGACAATGAATAGCACGGAAATATCGAAATACACTAATTTATTACGATAGTATACAGGGCAATATGGTCACGGTGCAAAAGAATGACAACACAGTACACAGTACACCCACCATGGTACGGTATTATTTCCTAGGGCTTACACTAATTCACTGTGATATTCCATCGCATTTTTTCCTCGGAGAACGGTTATTTTGATGTAAGAACGCTGCTCAACACGGGTTACTTCCACCACACGACACTCACCAACTGACTGATTTCACAGCCCTCGCTGCGCTACTACCAGCTATCATAGAAAATTGATAAAAATTTGAAATATTATATATATATATATATATGTATATATATATATTAATATTTTTTTAAAATTGCTTTTAAAAAAAAAAGAAAAACTACTCACAACTACAATAAGAGAAAATTAATGAAAAGTGGGAAATGATCTTTTTTTTATAATAATTAAAAAAATATGAAATAATCTGTGTTTTATACTAAACCAGCTGTGAATAATATATTTTGGAACAAAAATTCAGTAAACTCTTTGATCGAAATATGAGTGGTGATTTTTCTTTAGAAATTATGAAAAGAAATAAGAAAATTAATAGATTTAGAATAATATGAGATTTTAAATTTCAAATAAGATTCTGCTTTGTGCATCGATTATAAATAACTTGAACTTTCTCATAATTATAAATATTTATTTTCTCTAGAATTGTTGAAAAAGTAAATTATTCATAATTTGATATTTAAGACTTGTATTTGTAAAAATATATAATTCACTTTCGTATTTAAAAGGCTGTAATTCATTGCTTTGGATAAAAAAAAACTGTAACTTAATTAAGTTGACTTAAACAAAGCCTTTTTTATTTAATTTTGAAGTAATAACAATTTTTAAAAGGTGAATCGTTGAAAACTATTGACCAATCGATAATATTTTTTTAAGAAACATAGTCTTCCCATTGAAAATATTTTACGAAGCATGGGCTGATATCTGAAATGTAACTCCGTTCTGACTCACACTCAAGTCATACCCTGTTCTGACAAGATTGGACACACATAAAGGCATCCACGTGCATCTTACACGATGAGAAGGGGGGGACATCTACGTCATATCGACATCCAATCAGAAAACTGCAAGAAGCTGTATACCCCTCAACACTTATCTAATCAGAGAAGAAGCTGTATACCCCTCAACTCCTCCAAAAGAAAACCCCTCTTGTTACACACGTGGCGCGATGGGGGGAGGAGGAGAAGGGGGATTGACCCTCCCTCCTTATCTAACAGGTTGAGAGGGGAAAGGGGAGGGGAAGAAAAACCCTCCTATTGGACGATGGCTCGGGGGTTTACAATCTCAAAATAAAAAAAAAAGTTTTGAAACAACTTTTCTTCTAACATTGTTTTCTGACATCGAAATAGAGCATTTTTTTAGCCCTTATTATACGAATCGAGGGACCAATAAGATTTTATCAAATATTCATTAAGTGAAATTCTGTAACTATTACATGTGTAACCGAGTCTTAGAGATCTTAGGTGATATTGTGTACAGGTTAGAAAACTCTATCTGCTAGCGTATCAGTTGATATAACTTAATATGACCTTATATAAATTATTATTGTAAAATTATGTTAACGCAGCGAATCTCAAAATCCCGTACAGGGGTGTGATAACCCTTCGTGGGGGAATTGTATTGAGTTTTTAACTATTAAGTGTTTTAAAAAATGTTTTTCATGGTGAATAAAGAAAACAGGATAACATTCAATGTTTATAATTAATTCTATTTTATTCGAACAAACTATAACTTATTTAACAATTTTCAACATCAGAGCAAAATATTAAATTAAAATAAACATAGAAATAAGGCAAACATTTCATACTCCAAGTTTTTTCAACATTTTGAATTTGATTTTCAAAAGATATAGATTCATCAGAGAATATGTAAGTGATCTGATAAATAGTTTTAATGTGTTTTTAAAAACCAGCTAAATTTTACAAAATAAAATGGATTACTTTCATTACTCGAATCTGTGATTTTATTTTCTTACGTATCAAAAATTTAATCTGACAATTTAAAATTTTTTTTAAATTAATTTTTTTTCTTGTTAATGAAATTTTTTAAAAAATGTAGATGCTTTTTTCTGTCTCAACAAACAGAAAAGGAATTCGTAAACTTTTTTGATTGGGACAAAAACTATCATATTTCGTTTTAATTGTATTAGTATAAAGATACGTACAGAATTTTTACACGACAAATACAAATATCAATTTAATTTTTACATTTTACAATTTTAGAGATATATAGGATTGTTTCTGCTAGATATATACTAACTTATGTAAAATTCTCTTATTTTTGCACTCTGTCCTCAAAATTCAATTCATTGATATATCAATTCTTTGATGTTACATAAGACAGAATTAAAATACGGTATGCTATTTGATATTATATTCATTCGGATAAAATTGTGTCAATATTCGAAATGATTACAACCAAGTAATAGTAACAATAACCTTTTATTAATCATTAGAAATGACTATGCGATATGCAGAAAAGACAGGATAAAGGTAAGAAGTTGCACTACTTAACTGATTGAGATGCAACCCCAGAACCGGGCAAGTCAAAAACAAACAAAAGACGAGCTGTGGGACGAATAAGATTTTATCAAAGCTTCATTGTGTGAAATTCTGTAACAACTAATTATTACATGTGTCAGTTCTCAAGAGGCATTATGTACAGGTTAGAAGAATATCGGTAAGCATATCAGTTGATAAAACTTAATCTGACCGTATATAAATTATAACTGTAAAGTATGCTGGGGCAAGAACACATGTTACGAAATTTCAAAGCGAAATGAATTGGAAAAAAATTGTCATTTTTAATTGGCTTACATAATAAAACTTTTTTTTATATATTTCGATATTATATATAGTTAACTTTTAACTATTAAGTGTAAGAAATGTTTAAGAATTTATTCATGATGCATAGAAAGCAGGACAGTATTTAATTATTATAATTCATTTTATGTTATGGGAAAAAACTGTAGTTTATTCAACAATTATTAATATCAGAACAACATTTTTTGACATTAAAATAAACATAAAAATAATGCAACCATTTAATACTCCAAGTGTTTTAATATTTTTAATTTGATTTTCAAAAGGTATAGACTTTTTGGAGAATAAGTACGTGATCATAGATAAATAGTTTTTTAATGTGCTTAAAAACCAGCTAAGTTTTTGCAAAAATAAAATTGACTATTTGTGTAAATCATTACTCGAATTTCATTTTACACTGACGTTTTCAAGTTTTGACTTCCTTCAAAACGTGAAAATTATTTTAATTTTTTTATAAAGGTAAAATTTCATTGTTGTTGGGATATTCAACTTTTTATGGTAATAAAATATTTTTTTAAAAAATATATTCTGAGTTTTTGATATTTATACATTTTTTTTTCAAAATGCTTATTAAGCTTTTTAAGAAAACTATGGATCAAAGAACTCATAAATCTTAACTTCTGTTCATTGAGTGTATGCGAATTCTATTTGTACTTTTTTACATCGATATTCAAAATAAGTAAACTATAATTACAGCTGTAATTGTATATAGTTGAAGTTGGTTTAATTTTTTTCTAAACATAATCCGTACAAAATAAAAGTCACTCAGTTTCTTCATTGAAATTTTTTTTCATCTTATTTAGAAATAAATACCTAATTATTTTACACAAATATAATATAGGAAATAAAAGTGCTTTTCTAAAAAAACAATATTTTAATAAATATTTTCTTATTTAATAAAAAAAGAAAACCACATGTAAAATTTTTTAAAAAAATTGAAGAAATTTGAACAAAGCATTAGCATATTGGAAGTATACATGTGTCTAGCTTTTTTCTAGAATTTCTTTAAAAAAATGTGTTATTTTATTTTAAACTTTTCACATTAAGATAAATTTGTTGATATCTCTAATTAACTTTTGATTGATCAATTTTCTATTTAGTCAAGTGGTTTGCTTAAGAAATTAATTTACAGTTACCTCTTTCCAGTTTCCTATCTTCTAAGAGTCGTGATGTTTCCCTCTTTTGGTTGTTAAGAATTCTAAATTCGTTATAAGTGGTCCATTCCCGATTTTTTGTCAACACGTTCACTTGAGTTAGCAAAATGAATTTTCTTATACAATTCACTAACTCGCGCATATGAACATAATTTTTTTAAAATCGCTTTAAAAAAAAGAAAAACAACTCACAAATATAATAAGAGAAAATAATGAAAAGTGGGAAATGATCTTCTTTTTATAATAATTAAAAAAATATGAAATAATCTGTGTTTTATACTAAACCAGCTGTGAATAAATATATTTTGGAACAAAAAATCAGTAAACTCTTTGATCGAAATATGAGTGGTGATTTTTCTTTAGAA
>BMAV01000879.1:66545-78283 GCA_019973955.1 Trichonephila inaurata madagascariensis | reverse complement strand
AGTTGAAATTTTAATCTGAGTTTCTGAAATTTGAAATTGAACTTAAAGAAGAAAAATAGCGAGAAAAACACGGGGTTATTTATGACGTCGATGCAGTTTTAGATTAGAAATGTTCTCTGGTGAGAGTTAACTGAACTAAGGCGGGGCTGTGAGGGCAAAGAAAGAAAGTAATGTGATTCTAAAACTGAACCCACCTGTAAATAACACCAGTGATTCTGTCCCCTCCCCGCTCGCACAGTCTAAAAGTAACAATATAGAGGAATAAAAGCTATGGAAAAAAAGTCTAGAAAGAGAGAATTATATTCTTTGCGCCGGAAGTTCAACCGGTTTTTGCTGTTGACCTAACGTATAGCAAGCACCTTAAAAATATCAACCTGTTTTTCTTGAAAGGAAAATGCCTCTACGTTACTGGAGACCTATGGAAGGTTTTCAGTGCAGTCACAGAGAGCAAGCAGTACATGAATTAAAAAAATAATAAGTAATTTTTTTTTTATTATTCTCAAACATTGTGGCTCTTTTTATTTTGTGTTGAGTAAAATGTTTTGTCTTATTCAGCATCAAGTGTTAATGTTACGTTTTGAAATTGTATGTAATTAAAAATAATTTCAAATGTTGTTAAAATTTGATTTTCTCCCTTTTCTTTTGAATAAATGACTTAAAAGTTGGTAATTGCGTTATTCCGAATTCATTTTAACCGTGTTTTTTCCCCATTAACTGCCCATTTATGGGTCGAAAATAATAATCACAATTTTTAGTTTGATGTTTGATAGTGATTCGTTGGCAAAGATCTAACGGATGATCTTATAGCTGTCATAACATGTTGAGAAGTTGACATTTGAATAAACAAAACGCTTAGAAGCATATCATAAAAATATCACACACACAAGCACCGATGATATTCCTCTCCTTAGTTTTCTTTTTAATTCTGAAGATAATGTCATATCGAAAGATGAATTTGAGTAGTAAACCATTTCATTTCAGTTCAGTGTATGTAGTATTGACGTAAAATTTTCTATATTTCGCGCGCGTTTGCTTTAATTCTAAAAATGGAAAATGCTTTATTGAAAACTGAGTAATTATGGAATGCTTCTTAATTTTGGGGATGCAGCATCATATATGGTTATAATCACAGGAGCTTATTTGATTATAGAAGCATATTTGTTTCTGAAAAAGTGTACAGATTTCAAACCATTCTTTATCATAAAGCAAAAGAAGCTTTTAAGAAATACTTTTTATCTATTAGTCACATTTATTTTGCATTTTCAGGGTTTTTTTTTCATAATATAATCGCCATGATTGAATGTAATATATTTTTATTATATTCATTGTGTATTGTTCAAACTACGTTATTTCGCAAATAAAAGAAAATACTTTTTAAAATTTCATAAACATCTTTTAAAAAAAAAAACATTTTAAATTTTTAAAAACAACTTGAAAATTTAAATAATTAAGAAATCTTTAGAATTTTTGGAAATATGTCTGATTAACATCAAAATATATTGTCATTCAGTTTTTGCTTGGCCGTAATTAAAAAAATGGAATTGCATTAAAATAAATGTTCCACTTGAGCATTTTCATCGATTTTTTCGCTGATCAGAATTGATAGTTCCATAAAGAACTGTTATTATCAATTTATTGTGATTTCCTCTAAACATTAATTTCTTTTAGAACTTTTTAATTTTTCAAACTTATCGAACATTTGTTCGATCATTTTCATCAATCTTTTTTGGACTTAAATGATCTAAGCCGAGCACATCATCAGGTTACATAAGTTTGGAAATTTCCACCCCCAGTAAATACTTATATAGTCCCAATATATTTTTGGGGAAAATAATTTCTGACGTGTTTTCATAAGAATCATAACTAGTAGGTTAAAAATATATTCACCCTTAAGTATTTTTGTTTGCATGCAGTATACATCGAATGAACTATACTTATTACTCATGATACAAGATATTAAAATATATAAATTACACGCAATCAAATAGTTTTTCTAAATTTCAGCATTTCTGTGCACAATCTGTCCATCAATAATTCTTAAACTTATAAAATGTAAAACACTCGGGCTCGGCCGGGATTTGAACCCGGGACCTCTCGCACCCTAAGCGAGAATCATACCCCTAGACCACCGAGCCTCGCTACATGGGAGATAACAGTCAAAACTAACGCGTTTTCACTCCAATCCTTTTTGCTATTTTTAATTACATTCTTTCAGTAAGATTATATTCACTTTTATTTGAAGATATTCACTGTGCTATGTGTATGTTTCTGTACTTGCTTTTGTTGCTTTTTTTAAACCAGTTCCTCATCTGGAATATCCGTTCTGAATTAGCAGAAACATTAGCTGCCACGGGAGGCTGAGATACTCGACCTCTCAAAAACAGCAATCAATTATTTTTGTTTAGAAACGACCAAGTTTAGTTTGTATAATAAGAAGTAGAACAAATATTTAACGGCTAATTACACAAATGTTAAATCATAAATTTATTTTAACGTGTAAAATAAATTAATTACATAATAAGTATCTAATAGAAAGTGATTTATATGTAATAACACTTAATAATCTAAATAAATTCGTAAGTAGTAATTATTTAATTACGGAAAACAAATTAATTATATTAATTTCCTTTAATCAATTAAAAGTTATAATACTTACTAATAAATGCATTAATATTTTTATAACATTGCATGGCCTTACACTCTCTACAAAAATCAATTTGTAACAAAATATTTGTTTTTTTAGAACAAATCTACTTTTTGCTAAAAAAAAAAAAAGCCTGACGATGGATATATGTAAGCTAAACTAAAATAAAAGGGTTGTAATTTGAAAAAGAAATGAATCCAATTGCAATACGATGATTAACAGTTCCCAACCCTTTCAGTGCCAAAAGCCGGTTCCGTTTTTTTTTTTTTCAAGAACAGGAATTGAGTCAGCGTTTATTTTACTATATCCTCTTTTATTTCTGTTACATTGCGTTAGGCAGCCAAATAAATATATCGTTAAGGGCATTGCCGATTTAAGCTCATTTCGGGCCCTGGGTGCAGAAGATCTACAGCAGTGATTCCCAAAGTGGTCTATATAGATCCCTAGGCATCTATGATGACCTGCAAGGGGTCCACATCAGCAAAAAAATGATTTTGGGGTCCATGAGGTGTAAATGGGGGTCTAAAATGGTGGCTCACATCAAACCAAATCATGATTTTAGTTTTAAAAGAAAATTTAGTCACATGGAAAACAGAATTTATCTATTTAATCGATTCATTTACTAATTTTAATAAGATTAATTTGTAGTTACAAAGCGACAGTATAAATTTTGTTAAAAACAAAAACCATGTCTGTAATTTTACTCTGTCTGCAATACTCATCATTTCTCACGAATTATGGAACATCGTAAGAAAATTTTTAATTTACTTTTTCAGCGTAGTTGCCAATCTCCAAAACAAAAAAGAAAGAGGGGAAATAAGTTTTGGACACTACTAACCGAGAAGATTTAGGGTTAAACCTGACACAATTGATTCCAAAAGTTGAAAAATTGTTATTGAAGCGCCCCATTTATTCCTGTCTTTAAAAGCATTTGTTTGTTGCTCATTTATTATATGTGTTAATTAAATTTTCATTTAATTAACATGTTTTTTCTTAAGTTTTAAACGCCATACTTCACTTCAGTTAGAAATTTAAATCGTTTAAAGAAAGTAGATCTATACCAGTTGTCAAAAAGGCATTTAAATTGGTAAATCTGCAAAAACTCAATATTAGGTTAGCAGGGGTCTACCTCAAACCGAAAAACATGGCCAGGGGTCTATGAAACAAAAAAGTTGGGGAACGTCTGATTTACAGGCCCACTCGGCACTGGTGGATCGAAATTTATAACCAGAAAATCTCATTAAGTCCATCTTATCCGGGCCCCTGGGTGTCCGCCCCAATCGATAAACCGGCACTGGTTAAGAGTCCGACGACTCTCTTAATAGAACTCGAATTGAGATTACGGTTCCTGAATATAGAATATTTTCACTCCCGCTCGATTAGCATTCCTTTGTTTATAGAACGTTTTCCGGTTCCTATTTCCCCTGACAGTGCTTCTTAGATAAATTGAATTTTTAGAATGGATAAAGTTTTATAACTAAATGAAAACAACAAAAATTGTTGATACTTAACTTCTCTTCAGAATAAAATCAAAACAATGAATTAAAGAAAAAGAATTCGCGTTATATTTTTTGAAAATATTACGGCATAATATATACATGGCTAGCATAAATAATTAATTTGTTTTGAAAAGACTATATTTTCAAAAGTATTTCACGGACACACATGAAAGGTAAATGAAAAGAACCACAAACTAACCAAGTTTTTATTGCTTATTCCACTTTCTCATTGGCCCTTCTTGGTTCGTTACTATCAAAACGATGAATTTTTGCATCGTTGGATTAGGCGTATGGAGAAGAATGACTTAGCTTTGCTTCCCTGGCCACCCAGATCCCCTGATTTAACACCCAATTCTTCCTATAGGAAGTTCGTTAAGGACTTTATTTTCATCCTCCACGACCATAATCCTCAGCTGAGCTCAAAGAACGCTGCAATGCAGATAACTGACAGGACTATGCTACAAAAATGTGTGACTTGAACTCGATTTCGTCTGGAAGAGTGTCAGGGGACATAAAGAAAAAAAGGGCATATATCTAACATTTGTAGAGGTGTATAAAGTTGGTGAGAATTTGTGGTTCTTTTGATATATCTTTCACGCGTGTACGTGTAGCCCTTTTGAAAATATAACCTTTTCAAAATGAATGAATTATTTATGCTAACCCTGTATATTTCCAAGCAAAAAAATATTTACATTTTCAGTCTTTCAAAAGCCCAATGATCAAAATTTATCTTCGTCCATAAACAATGGTGTAACTGCCTAAGAAAAGAATATTCAATAATGTACCACACACACACACACCACACACGAACCCTCGTTCGCCCGGGTAACTGGTATTTTCTCCTTCCTATATTTAGTACTTATTCTTCAACAAAGCTACTAGACTCCTCAGTGGCCTTATTCTATTACCATACCAAATTAATTCATTTTTGAACGCGGAACTGAGGAAAAAATAAAGAATGAAAGGAAAACGATAACCATTTTCCAGATCGGCAGTCACGTAAGCCACGAAACCACTCAACCCCGCTTATCGCTTTGTTTATGATGGGCACAATATTGTGTCAGCCGAATAAAAGCCTTTTAGCTCAGACAAGAGACATCACCCGAAAGAGGACTTTTATTATTAGCGCTTGTGGTTGTTGACCGGATATCTTGAGCGGTAACAGATAGTTGGATGGAGGACTCTTGCGAAAGATCACAAAAACCCTCTTATCTTCAAGACAGTAAACAAGTCTTTGAAATTTTTCATTCTGTGAGCGGGGAATTTTTTTTTTTTTAAAAAAGAATATTTTCAGACATAAAAGAGAAGTTGAAAGAGTTACTCTTTGTAAGGAATTTTGAAGATCGTTATTGTTTATGAAAAATGTTCTAGAAATGATAGCACCATGAAAAAGAAACGGCTCGTTCGATCTGATCGCTTATCGATAACTTATCGGAGAATCGTAATTTTAGCTTATCATTTCAACAAAAACAGACCACTTGTGTATTGATTCAATAATCTGAGGAAGAAATATGGAAGCACTTATAGATTTATTTCGCCATAAAAGTATTAAATTTAATTCTAAACTAAATAAAATGCGCTTTGTTTTGTCAATAAATGCACAATGATCATACCATCCAGGATCATTTGTTTACACTCCAAGCATCTGAAATCTAAATTTAAAAAGCAGAGATATATATTTCCCTCTGTTTAAAGAACAAACAGAAAACCGATCAATTCTATTTACACTCAATGTTCACAATAACATAAGCAATCAAAAATTGATTCAATACAGCTTACTTATAGAGAATACTCAAAAAAGATTTTCTGTCTCCAAAACACGTTATTTTCATAGTACCATTGATTGTGTTTTGGAGTAACACAATTATTCTCAAAAGGAATTCTCTAATTCCAGTTATTTTCAAGGATTTAGACTTCTTATCTTGGAGGATGCTGTTAAAATAATTTGGAAACTTTTTTTCCAACCTTACAGCCTGTTATTTTTATATCATGTATTTTTGATATCTTCACCTACTGTATTATCTTCAAAATATGGTGATCAACAAAAAAAAAAAAGTTTTTTGTCACCTTTGAGAAAATTTTCATTGAAGAATGTGTGACGGGTCCTATCCACGTCCTTCTATTAATCCTCTTGGGGAAACACCTCTTTAACTGTATGAGTTTAAAACCGCTTTCCGTGGAGAGAAGTTGATTTTATGCTAATGTGAGTGTTATTTAAACCCTGGCAATGTGTGCGTTAGAGTTAGTCTCATTACGCTAGTATTAAAGTGAGATTAGACAATCCGATAGTGGGGAAGTTAAGATTGGATTATAGGCTACATAGAGAGATCAGACGAGTGGTCTTCTATTGGTTTTGACTCAGATAAGTTGTGATATACTCCCCCTTTTGTGACTGTATCTTTGATTGTCAGCGTGAGCTAGAGGTGTAGGGTTTTCAAAGTAACAGACATTTTAAATTCTTAATATGACTTTATTAAGAATAAAACTTAAATGTCTAACAATTTAGATAAATTTAAATAGCGAGAATCTAGAATAAACAAATACACACAAAGGTAGTTAAACCGAATCGCGTAACTTAGACCACTTTCTCTAAATAATTATTCAATCCACCTACTCTCACTTCTAATAATATTTTAAGTCCTAATATCAAATAATCAGTCCTACCTTAATCCAACTAAGATTTGATTTCTATATGGAGACGTCTGGGCGCACGTGCAATGGTATGCACCTTGTATTACTGGTTTATTTTCCAGGTAACTTTTAGAGTGGCTGTCAATTCACGCTTGTATCTCTTCAAACATAACTTTCCCCAAATTGCCATCCTGCTTACTGAAACTTCTGTTCTTTTAAAAGCTATCTTATTTGCATTTCTTGTTCGCATTTCGCTTCTTGGGTTTGGGTTGGAAAAGAGTTGCCATTAATCTTGGCCATCAAAGAAACCAGAGGTTATGTTAAAGAAAAGAGACGCGTGAGCACGTCACAAAGTTTTTAATTGTTTGTCTTACGAGCTAAAGTTAGAGATCGAAATTAATTTGTCCCACGGTTTATAATGTTTCATTGATTATAAATTGATTGAACTGAAATAAAAGTGATTATTTTTTATAACAATGTCTTCTGATTCGGAGTCCCAAACTACACCTGTGGTCTCAGGGTTGAGACAAATGTAAAGGCGTAACAATATGCCCAATTCTCTTTACAGCTTTATTTTAAATCCCTTATACCCCCTAAATTTTTTATTTGGAAAATCAATCTCTATTATACTCTCATTCGAAATACATCGACTTTCATCGATAAGTTTATAACGGGTTCTCACACATTTTCCCTTAACTAATCTTATGCGAATGGGCAGCACTATTTAAGTAGAAGTGTAGGGAATAAAAGAGACGAAAACTAAATGAAAGACAGAGGTAAGGTAGGATAAAATCCAGGTGACGGACTCAAATTAAATTAGAGAAATATTACTCATTTCTTGAAAATTTCACCAGAAGAGATTTGGAAACCAGAATACAAGAATATATATGCTACAAGAAGACTACTGTTTAAAGAGGGTAAGATAAGTAAAACCGGTTCTTTTTCGTTGCGTCGGCGCTGTCGAGAAAGTCACCAAAAATGATGCAACCGAAGCCGAACGGAATATTCCGGCTGGTAACCTTTTACCCCAGGTTTTCAAAACAAGTCGCGGTCTGTTCTTATCAGTAACGTCTTTTCCTTAGTACATCAAAAATGGATTTATAAAACCAATGAAAACTAACATTTATGAACAATTTTTCATGTGTGTATTGTGTATTGTCGCCAATAAAGTCTGATTGGTGAACTTTGTCTGAGCCTCTTCAAATGAGGTGAAACGGGTTCCCTTTAAGCAAGATATAACTGTTGGAAATAAAAAAAAACAGTCGCATGAGGCCAAAAGAGGTGTGAATAAAAAGGTTTCTCCATTACAGTAATGTTTTTTTGCGGGTTAGAAGCTGCTCGACCAACAAGGCCGGGTGCATTGCCTTGGTACAACAACCATCCATCACTCCAAAATTCTGTCCTTTTTTTACTAATTTTTTCGCGAAGTCTTTTTAGTACTTTAATGTAATAGTGTTGATTAAGAATCTGACCACTGATGTGAGTGGAAACCCACTCATATCACGAATTTTGGCAATGTTTTGGTCTGTAATCGCTGACCTTGGGCACCCAGCTGGTTCACTATTCAAATATTCCGCTTATACTATTCAAACACATGTGCTCGAGATAAAGTTTCATCTCCATAAGCCTTGGTTAATATTTGAAATGTTTTCGTGCCTGATTTCTTAAGTTTCACAAGAAACTTGATGTTGATTCGGCATTTTTCCGGCAGAATGCATTTGCACGCGTTAACTCAATGATGTAGTTCTCTCAACCGACACGATGGATTACGGCCACATGGATTGAGGAGGAATGACGCCACCAAAACAGTTGTTGCCAACTCCACTCTTTTTTAAGCTACACACTTAGTCTCGTTTTTTTGTGTCACACATTGTATAAATCACTTGAAAATACTTGTCATTCAAGAATGAAGTAAATGCAGCATGCATTCCGAACGAGCACATGACTGAAGTTAAGAATATTTCATATGAAATCACATTTTTCACCTGCTCCATCTCAAGTCTTTTCCTTAAGATCCTCATCGGGAATATCAGGTACATAAATTATCTGTAGTGATCTCGTACATCTTGTGCGTTTCTTGATAAGTCCTAAAGATATTCCTTGGCATTTTGTAAGACTCTTAGTCATCGAAGAATATTAGCGGATTTATAAAAGAAAGGTATTTGTGAATTAATCTAAAAGGTACATGGAAACATGCCCTTTTCTAAAAAGTTCCCAAATTAAAACATTTTAAATTCAGATCTAGTAATTTTATAACTTATTTCTATCGGGATAGCAAAATCAACAGAAATGGAAGGGGAAAAAAGGAAAAGCTGTAATGTTTACGTACACGAGAAAAGAAACGTGTTTGATACTATTAGCAACCTTCAAATACACTCCCCCTCCCTCCCTTTGTTTTATCTCACGAGATTAAGAAATTAATCGATGACGTTTAAGATTTATTTTAAAGTAATTTTTTAAAAGCTAATTGGTTTCTCTCTGATGTCGTGAAATATCAGTTCACCGTTGGACTTGCATACTCATTAAACATCGTAGATAACATCATGATATTTCACTCACTTGAGGCGTTTTATTTTTCAGCCTTGACAAAAAGGAAATGAATTTTTGCTGTGCCTAATTTCTTTCCCCTATCAGTTTTATTCCTTGCATATATCTAAAATGGGAGGAAAGTTAGTCACATTTGCGACTTCGCAATTTTACTGCTAATTTATTTTATATTCATTTTTCTCGAAGATTCAGAAAGAGGGGGGAAATAACTAAGTAATTTTAATGATGCCTGTTGACCTTGTCCTGGGTATATGGTTTAAACTGGGCCGATCCTAGCAGGTGTGCAGCGCGTGCTCCACACGCGGGCGGCTAAATCAGGGACCGCATATAGTTCTATCAATTAAGCAAAAAAATTTTGAATTTCTCAATATAAAACTGGTTCTAAAACGAGTAAATATGCTGCATTTCAAATAGTTATTGAAAACTCAAAATAAGCCCGATTTCCCGATAGCATAGCATGGCTTATGAAAAATAGAATGTTAATACGCAGTGCGTTGGTCCACACACACATTGTCCTTTAATGTTTACTCTAAATACACATTTTTCAATGGATGGTGAAAAAGCCGGCCGCAATAGAAAAGGCTTCCTTGCTGGCGGCTAACTATGGATCGATGCTTAGTAAAGGCGTCTCAAAAATGTTTTTTGCGAAAATTGCTTTCGAAGATATCTAATAGGATTAATGTTACCTAAAACAGTGGTTCTTAAACTGTGGTTCGTGGACCACCGGGACTCTACAGTGCCCTTCTAGGGGGTCCACGAAGGGGCTTATTTAATGTGAAGATTTTCCTCTTTTACAGACTCTGAATGCCTTCGTGTAAAAATTGAAAGATGCACCATCGACAGGATTGCCCCCAATGACAAAACTCTACCAGAACCAGCGGCGTAAAGCACACACCCGCATCCTGGGAGGGGACAGGGTTCTAGGGGGCCCAAGGCCTGACTGCCGCCAAGTACCTACTCTTTGTAAAACCTAACTTGTGCGCCAAAAACCTTACTTTACAAAGGGGCCCAAATGTTCTCCGTTACGCCACTGACTAGAACATGTATTTTAATCAAGAATATTAATTCAATTTTTTTTATTTTTTTGCAATTACATACCCATTACTACAATGAAATTTTTTTATTGGATGTTTAATGTTTTCCTAAAGGAAAAAAAGAAGCTTTAAAAAGTCTTTACAAGTATCAGAGGCAGTCTTAGATTATTGAGGTATCTAAATCCATCAGCTATGTTTTAGGAGTCAAGCAGAGGTGTTCAAAACCTTGAGAGAGGCCTCGCAGAGATCGAAAGTTTAAGAACCGTTGACCTGAGACATAGGTGTGTTTAAATTCAATATGCATTTGAGGAAATTAAAAGTTTTCAGTTTAATAATAGCCTTGCAATTTAGATACACAAAATAGAGGAAAGAAATGATTTTTGTGTCTATTTGCATTTCTATTACTGTTTTACTTTTCCCTCTTATACAAGTTGACTTTATAACGTCAACGCTTAGAATCATTCAAGATATGAAAAGTTCTCTGAAGGGGCGACACATTAGGTCTTTGCACGCCGGCGGCCGACACTCAAAGATCGGTCCTGGGTTTAAACTATGGATCTCTCAGTGACGTAACGGAGATGATTAAGGCCCCCCTGAAAAGTCAGGTTCTGGGCTCCAAGCCTGATCTTACAAAGGGTATATACTTGGAGTTAGTCAGGCTTCGCCCCCCCCTTCGAAAGGGGGGGAGGGGTGTACGTTACGCCACAGCTAAGGATCTATCTTAAACTTACGCTTTGATGTATCTTAAACATCTGATCTGAAGAGGAGTTCTTAGTCTGATCAGTTATCAAGCCCTTTTACTCACGTCATTATTAATTTCAACTTATGGGACAGGGGGTCACGTTCCACCCCATTCAGAGTTGAGACTTTTTGCTCTGAATTATATTTAGAGATGATTGTTTTTGAAACCATTGCTGTAATTGATGAAAGTTTTCATAAACGTTCATGATCATCTCCTGTTGAGATGGCAGTTCTATATATATCTGACATAGTTCTTTCAATATCACTAGTTATGATTTTTTAATGTTTTACCTGAACTTCCAGGGTACGGGCTACATCTAATGTTTTTAAGGTGTTACGGCCCACCCAGTGACGTAGGTGTGGTCATTCTCTGTTAAAATTGTACGTTTTCTTTTCTCAACACTTGTTTTGGACATTGTACCTTCTATTTAAAACATGAAAGACTACTATTTTTACTACAAAAGCACAAGTAACACAAAATTGTCAAGTTGAATGCTTGAAAAACTATCAGCGACTGCTAGACCGTGGAGTGTTGACGTATTCATTGTAGCGAGCCTATGAATCTGAAACGGACACATGTAAATTTATCATGACATCAACACGGGAACTCAATCCCGTGAAAGCGCTGGGAGGGGGGGGGGG
>BMAV01000879.1:54902-65107 GCA_019973955.1 Trichonephila inaurata madagascariensis | reverse complement strand
GTTCTGTTCGCTAGAGGGCGCGAAAGTCTCTTTACTGTTGATATGGAAGAGTCTAAATAACGGGGGGTTACACCGGGTGTTTTTCTAAAGGAATATCGGAGTTTTAACGCTTTATATAGTATTCATTACATATAACATATTAGTATGACTCATACATCGAATGAAAGAGCAACTGAAACAGTTTTGTTTGCTGGCATGTGTGCATGTGTGCGCGAATCGTATGTTGCTTTTTCCCCTTTATTGCCGATCAACGCGCTAGTAGAAAAATGACGAATAGTAAACAGAAAGTGTTTTGTGTTCTCCGGTTTGCAAAGACAGAATCTGCTATTACTGTGCAACTAGTATTAAGTTCGGTTGTCAACCTCCAAATGATAATAACATTTTTAGGTGGTATCATCAGTTTGAAACAACTGTCTGTTTTTGTAAAGGGAAAAGTACGGGATGATCAAGGCTGTAACTGGTTATGCCTATCTTGATGCTCTACTACTATGGCTATTTCCTCAATTGGAAGAAAGAGAACCAAATAACTTCATTTGACAGCAAGATGGTGCACCACCTCACTGGCATCTCTAAGTACGCGATTGTTTAAATATCACTGTACCCAATGAATGGATTTGCCACAATGAGCCTCCCGATGAAGCTTGTATCGTATGGCCTCCAAGTTCACCCGATCTGACGCCATGTGACTTTATCTGTGGGGGTTCATAAAGGATTGTGTGTACGTTCCTTCGCTACCAGCTGACCTTTCAGACTTAAGACACAGGATTGAAAGAGCCGTTGAAAGAATTTCCTCGCACACACTGAAAAAATTTTGGGATGAACTCGCCTATCGACTTGATTTGTACCGTGTGACAAATGGGGTTCACATTAAACATTTGTAAACTTGTAGGTAAAACTGTTTCAGTTACCCTTTCATTCAATGTATGAATTATACTTGTAACTTATATGTGATAAATACTATAAAGCGTTAAAATCCGATATTCTTTTAGAAACACCCGGTACTATTAACTCAAAACCCTTTATTTACTATGAAAAATATATTTTGCCCTGTATAGTAGTAAATGCTTTAGTTATATGTGTGATTTATAAATTAGTGTGACTTCTGTTGTTGCAAATTATAGATGACAAATAACTTATATTAGGATTGTGAGACGTTACTTTTAGCAGAACGCATGCTGAATTGGAGTCCTCTGCCAAATGGTTTCTAAGCAAGTCCTTATGTTGTAACTCTAGTTCAGCGGCGCTGCAGTCGCTTGTTTTCAAGTGTATATAGTATTCCTGTCTGTCTTGTTTGTGGTAAATTAACTTTTGTCCCTCCATCCGACTGGTCGTATCATTGTAGTCGCCTCGACTTCTGTGACAACACATTATTTTAAAATAATGTTCAAATTCAAAATAATGTTCAATTTCGTAATTCGTTCGTTATCGTTTTTCAAAAATTCAATTCGATTTTTCATTCAATAAAAATGGAATAAATTCACTTTTACCTGTCAGAAGTTGAGGCGACTACAATGATACGACCAGTCGGATGGAGGGACAAACGTTTATTTACCACAAACAAGACAGGCAGGAATACTATATACACTTGAAAACAAGCGACTGCAGCGTCGCTAAACTAGAGTTACAACATACTCCCCCCCCCGAATGACCAGGGGGTTCATTCAAAATCTACTACAATTTCAAAATACACAGAAAAATATTAAATACACGTGACAAGTAATTCACATACAAATTCTACAGATACAAATTCAAAACAACTACTTAACTAAGAAATCATTCATTAAGTTCAAGGTTATGTAACAATTGTACTGGTCTTTTAATAATTGAATTTTGTGTTTTTATCTTACAAGAACGTATTTTACCATCCCTACCAGGAAATACATCAACAACTTTACCTAGTTTCCAAAAATGTCTAGGAATTTTTTCATCATTAATTAGTACATCATCAATTTTAAACTCTTTAATTTCGCCTGTAGGTTTAACACAATGAGCAGATTTAAGCATGAGAATATATTCCTTTGACCATTTTGTCCAAAACATATTTAGTAATATTTCGCGATAATTAAACCTTTTAATTAGAATTTTCCTGATGGACAAGTTAGAATCAAAATTAAGCCTGGCAGGTAGTAGATTATTCACTCTACGTCCTAAAATCATATGAGATGGAATAAGAGGTTCAGGTTCATTAAATTCACTAAAAATATATGTAAGAGGGCGAGAGTTGAGCACTCCTTTAATTTCAATTAAAAGTGTCTCCAACTCATCGCGAAATAAAGTTGTTTTTCCCACAGTCTTTCGTAAAGCAAGCTTTACTGTTCGAATGAGTCTTTCGTAAAAGCCACCCCACCAGGGTGCTCGCTCGTTCGATGATAAACTGCCAATAGATTTTATGGGAAGCGTAGAACGCTTTCACTGTAGGATCGCTGATAACTTTCCACGAGTTTTTCAATTCAATTTCGGATCTTTTAAAAGTTCTTGCGTTGTCCGTCAAGATTTTTGAACACAGTCCACGACGACTAATAAAACGTCGAAGTGCTAATAGAAACGTTTCAGTTGTAAGGTTGTTCACTAGCTCTAAGTGAAGAGCTCTCGTAACAGCACTCGTAAATAAAACAATGTAGTGTTTATTCTCGTCTTTTGTGTAGAGAGGGCCTCCAAAATCTATTCCAACTACAGAAAATGGCGCTGACTGCTCTACACGAAGAGCTGGTAACGGAGCGGTGACTTGAACACCTGAAGTCGAACTAATCTTTTGCATAGCACACATTTTTTAAGATGTTTTTCACAGTCTGTCTCCCCTTAATGAGCCAGAATCTCTCTCTAATTTCTAGCAGAGTTTCATTAATACCACCGTGAAAAAGCTTTTCGTGAGAGAATCTCGCACTATTAAATTTACGAAGTAATGTTTGGCCGGTAAAATGATAGGGTGTTTTTGTAAATAAGAAAATTTAGATTTTTGCAGTCTTCCACCGACACGTATCAGTTCATCTGTATCAAGGAAAGGATTTAACTCTAAAATTACTGAAGTTTTGAGTACTAGTTTGCTTGCACGTAAGCAATTAACTTCTTCGGCGAAAGCATCTCTCTGTACTAATTGAATCCAAAATTTTTCGGCACCATCGATTTCTTCTGTTGTTAATTCGTCGGATCGTTTATTGAATCTATTGCGAATGTTATGCACAAAACGAAGCACTCAACTAGTAACTCGCAATAATTTCTACAGGCTGCTAAATTTGCTCAAATTAATTACTGAGGCTGTGTTTAATTCACAAGCGAATGTAAACACTTGTTCTTCGGATTTACATGGGTCGGTTGAAAAAAAGTCACAATTCAAGTTTTTAGGCCAGTTGTTTTCCGTCGTACGAAGCCACTGAGGACCATGCATCCAAAATTAGCTGTTAATAATTGTCTCGAGATTCGCTCCACGAGAAACATAATCTGCTAGATTTTCTCTCCCACTGCAATGATGCCAGTCAGACGGATCGGAATTTGATTGGATTTCTATTACCCTATTCGAAACAAATTGCTTGTAATTTGAAGCTTTTCCTTTAATCCAATGGAGAGCAATAGAAGAATCACACCAAAGGAAAAATTTCGAAATAGGGAATTTAAATTTTGATGTTAAATATTTCAAAATTCTCGAGGCTAAAACTGCTCTAAAAAGTTCCAATCACGGCAGGGTTAACTTTTTGAGAGGAGAAACTCGGCTTTTATATAGCGGTTATAAATCTCGCGTAAATATCGTCATTCGCAGTGACATAACGAAAATATGCCACTGCTCCAAATGCTTTGGGACTTGCATCACAAAATAAGCGTAATTACAAATCTATACCCTTATTTAAAGGATATGGAAAATATTTTCTTTCCAATGTTAAGTCGTTTAGAAGACAAACTTGAGAGCACCAAGTCTCCCATTTGCTCTTTAACTCGGTGGGCATTTGTTCATCCCAGCCGAGACCGTATTCCAAAATTTCTTGCATTAAGCATTTTATTATTTACACAAATGGGGAAAAAAAACCTATCGGATCAAATATTTTTGCTGCTGTTTTTAGAACACAGCGTTTCGAATTCTTTAAATTTTTAATTAACTCAAGCAATGGTTGTGCATCTAATTTATAAATGTATCATTATTTAAATTCCAAATAATTCCTAAAACCTTTAAAGAACGCTCACCCGATTCACCTACATCACCTATACCGTTTTCATTCCATAATTTTCTTAATTCCTTCGAATTAGTTTTAAATTTTCTTAAATTCATATTAGCATCGTTAAGAATTTCTATCGCGTTTTTTGAGAGATCGAAAGCTTTATTAACGGATTCGGATGAACCCGCGAACAGATCGTCAACATATAAGGAAGTATTCAGCACATTTCAAAAGTTTCTCTATAATCTTCCTTATATTTTCGTATATGGAATTTAATCGTCGCTGCAAGTACAAAAGGACTCAAGGTCACCCCAAACGGTACACGATTCATTCTCATTATTTTGTAAGATTTGGCATCTCCATCATTCGGAAACCAAAAAAATCTTAAATAGTCGCGATCTTCCTCAGCTATTCCAATCGTTAAAAATGCCCCTTGAATATCACTACAAAACGCACACACACATGTTCATATTCGCGAAATCGCAAAATTACATCTATTATTCAGGGATTCAAAGGTGGACCCGCATAAAGGTACTCACTCAAAGATTTACAGTCTCTACCTTTCGAAGATGCATCAAAAACCATTCGAACTTTCGTCGTTTCTTTATCTTTTCGAACCACAACTGAATGAGGCATATAATAAGAATTATTTTCGAAGTGTGATGAACATTCCTCAACAATATTTTCTTTAATTTGATCTTTAACAATATTTATGTATTCATTATAAAGCCAATTATCGTCTTTCATTTTTAGATTTAAATTATCGAATCTGCGCTTCGCTATTGCCCAATTATTTTTCAAATCGCTTGGTTTATCTTCCCAAAATAATTTTGATGAAAATATGGTTAAAATAGCATGAGCCAGTTTCTTCAAACAGTTAAGTGTGTCTGGAATCGAATTCCATGTTTCCAAAATTTCATTACTGGCATTTTTACTTATATGGCATGTTAATCTTACTGTTTCAATTAATTCCATTTTTTTCCTTTTTTCAATAAATCTTTGAATCACTCACGTTTGTTCATAATACATCACAAAGAACATTGTTATTTTAAACTAAAATGCAAACCGTTTTGATTGGTGGAGTACTCAAAATATTGTGTCACGTGCCATCACTGGCACGCATGCCATTGGTTCGGCATCATTGGTTTAGTTCCTTTGGGATTCTTACAGTGACACTACTTTTGTCCTGCTGGAATGCGAATTGCAAACATTATTTAACATCTTTTTGATGACTGTACGTCAATACCTTTCCTATTAATCTGTATTTACAAAACTTATACCTGCATCTACCAAAGTTCTTACTATATGGTTCCATCACTACCTCAAGAATAAACTACAGTTGTGACGGGTTCTATCAGCACCTCCTGTATCTAGGAGGTGTTGGTTCTATGAGCGGAACTTTAACTAATCTACTTGTGTGGGGAAACAATTCTTTAACTGTGTGATTTTAGTTTAAAAACCGCTTTCAGCAGAGATGACTTGATTTTATGCTAATGAAAATGCTATTTAAACCCTGGCATTGGGGTGCATGAGATGAATCGTGAAATCTCGGAAGAGTAGAAAGTGATTTGTGACTATGTAAGTCGTGCGGTCTGAAGTTAATAACCATCTTTGTATCCACCCGGAGTTGTGGAAGGAAATAGAAGTAGATTTGTTCCAAGTTGTCGTTGTTCAGGAAAGATTTGTATAAGAAACTACGACCAAAGATAAATATTTTTAAATAATCTCATAGATTAGATTAAGAATTTGAATTTAAGATTGCTCCCAAGGTTAAGGAATAAGTTGTAAATCTTTCATAAAGTGTTAGATCTAAAATAAAAGTAACTTCTGTTAATACAAATCACTTCTCAATCACTGTTAATACAAATTTTGCTAATTCATAATTTTTTTTTTTTGAGAAAAATATAAAATTTGAGAAAATTTGTTTCTTAATAAAAACCACAAAACTCAAACTCAGTGGCGCAACAGCCCATGAGGGCCAGGGCCTACTGTGCCCATCCCAGTATACGCGACCACTGGGCGTTGAGGTGCATGAGCAGATGTCCCGATCAGGTGGTCAGTCTGAAGTGAAACCCCCAGTGTTTAAGTCCCCAAGCAAGCTTGGTACTCATTTGTCGACCCACTGCAGAGGGATGAATGGTTGAGTTGATCTTGCCCAGCCCGGGAATAGATTCAGCACCTGTAGTGTGGAAGCGCGATACGCTACCACTCAACCACTGGGCCTCTTAATAAAAACCTAAGCGTTCTAAAAAGGAACAGACGGGTTTTTTTTTATTTCACAGATAAGTTAGTTTAAATTTATTCGTGGTTATTTCAAAAGAAGAAAAAACACGTTATTTATATCGCCAGACCGATTCTTTGCTGACATAGAATTTTTTAAAAGTTTCTCAAACAGTCCCTGCAATCTCACAATCAGTTAAAAACACATTTCCTCCTAGACAGAAAATATTTAAATTAAAAAAAAAAAAATCGTCTGATAACAAATAATTCTTGAAGAACATACAAATGAAAAATGGAATCATAAGGTGCAGAATTACAATGAATATCTTCAGACGATTTTATCCTCTATTCGGTCATGTTCGTAATGTGTTCTGAAGAGGATGTTCGTACAGACGATATTTTAACACCCACAATTAAGAAAGAAACAAAGAGGAGGTATCACAATGGCGGGAACGGGAAATAGTAGCAACGCTGTGGGAATAAATAACAATTGTTCTGCTACAAATGGGGAAAGCGTGACCGAATGAATCGAGCAAAGTTCCCGTTCACGAAAAATTATAACAATGCTTTGGCGGATCCCGTTACACCCACGTAAACGTCGCAGTCATCAAGCTTTTTTTAGAAAATCGGTAGGTCAATCGAATTTCGAACAAAAGTCGCTATTTTAGCTACCGTTGATCTATATAGGAGCATTTGGAAAACTTATGCTTAAAGCGTTCTTTTCTCGAAAGTAGAAAATATATATACATGAAACAAATTTTAGGGGAAAACAGTAAAATTTGCGAAACAGGACAACTAAAAGCTCTGAAAAATAAATAAAAGAACGTGGAATATTTTTATACCATTTTATTATCAGAAGAATACATCTGTGAGAGCAGAGGTCAAAGTTTCCTCCTTCAGAAAAAATGCATATATAGCTCATTACTACAAAGAATTATAGTTTATTGAAATAAAATATTTCACAATCAATAAATTTTTAATATTATCTTCCTCAACCACAATTATTTCTTCTGGTAGAATTTGTAATTCTACAAATTTCGTTCAAAAACAATAATTTCTTTTAATGCTTATGACTCACGTGTATGCTTTCAAGGTGTTCCAAAAATAGCCCTCTAACTCTGCCCAGCCAGATTCCTCTGGTTGGAAGGACATAAAAAATACTCAAAGAACTGTACCCATACGATCCATAGTTAACTAGAAAAATACGAAAAACAAAGCATTACGTCTCAGCCGTCTTAGGCACATCAAAAGCAGTCAGTGCATATAATCTGCAAGAGATATACACTGATGTATCATATGTAGGAACAACAATATCAGCAGCATCTGCAGGGAAAGCATCAATATCTAAGTAATCTGCAGGAACATCGAATAATATCCACATAAAATATTATCGGATTCAATGGCTGTGTTGAGATCGTCGTTCTCAACCCCTATACCAGGGGTGGCGAACCTTTTTGGATCAACGTGCCATTTTTCTTTAAGAATTGTTTAATGAGGTATACGTGTAGTCAAATAATTTTGACTTGTGATTATTGAGGAAATAATGAAACTAAATGCTAACAACTCAAAACTCTTTATTTACAAAGAAAAAATACATATTGCACTGTATAGCAGTAAATATTTCATTTATACGTGTAATTTAAATTAAAGTAACATTAGTGTGAATTCTGTTGGGGCCGATTAGATGACAAATACCTTGTATTAGCTGAGATTAGATGTTACTTTTAGCAGAATGCATGCTGAATTGGAGTCATCTGCCAAACGGTTTCTAAGTGAGCCTTTAATATGTTGTTCATCTCCGAAAAGAAGGACTCACAGGCATAGGTAGATGAAAATATGGTTAAAATAGCATGAGCCAGTCTCTTCAAAAAGCTAAATGTATCTGGAATCTAATGCCATGCTTCCAAAATTTCATTAGTAGCACTTTTACTTATATTGTTTGTTAATCTTTATGTTTTAATCAATTCCAACTTTCTCCTTTTTTCAACAAATGTTTGAATCCATATTGAACTAGACTGGAAATGAGTAAGTTGCATTTCAAAATTTTTGATTTACAACCAATCGAATTGGGATAAATTCAGTTTATTAAATGAAGTCACATCAGGGTACATAAAAAAACTTGAACATTTCCGATAATTCTTTGAACTGAGAAAATCTCGCTGAAAACTGCGACCGATCACTCGCGTTTGTTCGTAATTTTTCATATTGAACTTTGTTATTTTAAATTAAAATGCAAACCTTTTTAATCGCTGGCGTGCTCTAAATATTGTGTCACGTCCCATCAATGGCACGAGTGCCATTGGTTCGCCATCACTGCCCTATACTGTATAATTTACACCCCCGCTTTTTTAAAAATATTATTCACATTGAGTTCTGATGAGTTCATGAAATTTATAGAATACTTATACTTCACATAAGACCAGGAACGTCAAAAGGCATGGGCCAACAGGGTTCGGCCCAGGGCCTTGACAACAATAAGGGAGGGCCTCGTCTCGTTCTCGACTCAATCTTAATAAGATCATAATCCGAATAATTTCAACGGTCGAATGTTATTTCCGGTTTTATTCTCTGAAAAACAGTGAATTTCGGACGATATGTCAACTGGCTACATGTGCTGACCGTCGTGGGCCAGGGGTGCCCAACCTCTTTTTGGGAAGAGTGCCACTTTCGGATAAAAAAAAATTATGCGTGCCACTTCCAACTTTACCAACAAATAGCAAAGATGAAAAGGTGAAAAAATCTTACTTATGGGCTTATTATACAGAAATTTTTAAGCAAATAGTACATTTTTTATGCTTCTATATGTAAGTAGATAAATAAGAAAATAATATAGTAAATAAGACAAAAGAGAGAGTATAAAGTAAAAGCTTTTTACAGGTTCAATCATTTAGGTTAGGTATAAAATAAAAATGAGTAACTTGGAACATTTAGTTCTAAATAATTATATATTTAACAGTCAGTATTTTATTAATGTGGTTTTTAAATTTATTGGATTTTTTTACCAAGTTATCTATTTTAGAATTAAATCTGAGAGATGCTAACAAAATTAATAGAGGTTGTTTTAGGTGTGCATCGGTTAATTTTGAACGATATTTTGATTTTAATTCTGTTCATAATAGAAAGTAATTGTGAACAAACATATTGATCCATATCTACAATATCTGGCAGCCAAATTTGGGAAAATGCTTGCTGTGGTACAACTTTCCAAAATTCAACATAATATATACCTTGCAGTTGAAGTGTTCCTTATATTTGCTTTTCAGAGTAGTTAAGTGCTGTTGGTCAGTAATTACGTTTTAAGTTTCAGGTGAGTAACAATAAACATGTTTCAAAGATACTGGGAAAAAAGTTGTATGATAAGATACCTAATTAAAAAAAAAAAAATTTTTATGATCTTGAAAATCATTAAACCTAGCACTGAATGAATCGTACAAAATAGATACTAAATTTTAAATCTATCATAGCTCGGAGCCTTATTAATTTCAGAATAGTTATTACATTAATGTGAAATGTGTTACTTATTTTTCTCCAAAATCGAGTTAAGAAAAGCAAAAGTTTGTTTACAGAAGAAGATATATAATCAATTAGGGTAGTAAAAAAAAAGTGCAATCACTTTCTTGTAATCTTAAATTTAAAATTTTTTAATTATACACTGCTGGCCACCGTAAATGCAACATACTGAAGAAAGCATGCAAATAACATGAAATTTACAACATGCATTAGCGGAGGTGAGATATGCAAATGATTAGAATTTCAGCGCAGACACGCATCACGCGTGCCTGTGGCGCCACCTGAAAGCGCTATTCAAGGCTTGGAGATTTAGACGATTTCAAGTTCAGC
>BMAV01000879.1:38297-53739 GCA_019973955.1 Trichonephila inaurata madagascariensis | reverse complement strand
TTGTGCTATCTCTTGTCTTTCTTGGTGTTGCATTTACGGTGGCCAGCAGTGTATATATATTATTTTGATTATTTATAATTTTCTATTGTAAAATTAAGTGTATTTAAAATAAATTTTGATGTCTTTTTTTTGGTCTAAGACAACCGCATTTTAAAAGAACAGTAAATTTTTTTTAAATTTTTCAATAAATCTTAGCGGGCCACATCTGCAACTCAGTCGTACCACACTGTGGTACGCAGGCCGCGAGTTAGCCTCCTCTGCCCTACACCCTCATCACTCCTTCAGTCGAAAGGTGGTAGTCGGTCGAGCCAGTTTGTGCGATTTTATATCATGCACATTGATTTGTTTCGGGTTGTTGTTTGTACGAGTATTTGACAACCTTTGCTATGCACTCTCTACTTTTACGGGTCATAGGTGGAGCCTACCGCAAGAATGGCCGAGGACCTCAAGAAGTCTCAAGACGTCCCTGGATAAGACTAGAAACCGTTTGACTTCGGATCTCGAGGAATACTAAACTCAAAATTTTGAAGCATGCGAACCACTTATAAGATTTAGTCGGTTCGGTGGCTTAGAGATAGGTTAAGAGATCGATTCCAGCTGGAGTAAAATCTGGATGCGGAAATCGTAGGCAGTCATGTCGCATGATTATGTGGTATGTCAAAGATTCCTTGAATATCAATTTGGCTCTGGTACTCTCTGCAAAATTAAATCATGGCATTATTTGGCATTTGACGAGAAGCGAGAGCCTCCACTAGATGGCGCCACCAATGAAATGGCTCTTACACTTGGGAACTTGCTTTGTCTGTAAAGGCTTGACTGTCGAAATACATCGTAAGGGGGAAGGGGGCATAAGATTTGAGAAAGAATTTATACGATTTGAAAAATCAATAAAATAATTGGAAAGTATCAGTTATTGCTATCAATATTGTAACGGGTCTATTAGCGAACCTCCTACTAATCCTCTTGGGGAAAAACTGTTTCTTTAAATATTGTTCTATTGAAAACTTTCTCCCGAAGAAGAAGATGTGGCTTATGTCAATCACGGCTTATATTTAAGCATTAACTTTTAGGTTCGATAGAGAGAGGTTAGGAGCGAGATGATATAGAATTTAGTGATTAGCGTAAAGTAGTAGAAAACTATTCAAAAGTGACTAGTGATTAATTGCTTAATATTTAAAATTGATGATTGACGATTTGGTCAATTAGATACTTAAATTGGAATAGTGTCGGCTTGGAATAGATTAACTCAAAACGGAATTTCGATTATTTGGAACGTGAATTGCCAAGACGTTCCAAGAGTAAGTGATTCAATTCATAATTAAATATTAATTATCTCGCTTTTGCTCCAATACTTACTTATAGGTGCATTTCCTAACCTGGGCTGTTGTTAGTATATTATATTCGTTTTGATCCTGGCTAATCTTCCTTCTAACTCTCGAACACTGATGGATGTGAAGGCACATCCATCACATGAGTATAGATAGATAAAGACACATGAATGACGCTAAAATTTCAATAAAAATCCTTATGAAACAGTTATACCCACTAACATTTTTTTAATGAATATCCCATTTTAGTCATTTATACGGTTTATTTCTTATTGTAGTGTATTAAAAAAAGGAATATTGACAAGAAAGAAATTGTTAACATTTACAAAATCAATATATATAGTTTACAACATCAATATATATAGTTAAAACTGGAAAAAAATTTCGGTATCTAATCCTTTTGTTCTTGCATTGCAGGAGCCTGAGACAGGTTGGATTTCTAGATATACGTCTGTTGTTGGCCGCAGCCTTGAGCACCATACATGAGACTGTAGGATTTTTTAGCTCGGTTCCATCCCAATTTAAAATTAGAACCCTGAGGCCTCCCACCTCTTTTCCTCTTTCACCAACCTCAAGAGAGGACTTGAGGCTAAAAGGCTATTTAGAGTACCCCCATGCCGCAAAGGCACCATACATTTACAAACATCCATGTCTTCTCCAGGATTCGAACCCAGGCCCCACGGCACTGCAGTCAACGTCGCTAATCACTATACCGGATGAGAGACCTCTAATCCTTTTATAACTTATAATTACAGAAATGCACTTTTGAAAATATAAATGTTTTCTCTTTATTTTAATTTTTTTTAATTCAAAATTATCAAAAGTTATCCATTGGTATGTTACTGGATATTTCGGTTCTTACAGTATATTGAATTTCATGATACTGTAATCTTTTGTTTTACTTTTCTTGGAATCGAAAGATTAAAAAAAAAAAAAAAGCTTTCGTGAAGAACCTTAAGTTTTTATTTTGAAATTAATGATATGCCAAATATATCTAAATACAGAATCGAATTCTACACACAAAAATAACAATTATTTTAAAAAATTTCCTTCAAAGGGGAAAAATCTGGAGCTTTCATTTTTTATTTCTTTAGCACAGCTTACTTAAAGATATCTCACACCGTCTACTCTTTATGGCTGTAGAAACCAATATCATAATGTTTATTTAGTTTTTTCCCGATATTCTTATAATGTATCATTCAATACGTAGCAAAAATAACACTTTAAATATTTGTTCATATGTGAGAATAATATTTCCTTTCTCTGACTAGAACTTTCTATGGATTCAGTTGATAATAAGCCTCAACCTGGATGCTTTTATAAAAATATAGCACGCAGGTTTATTTTGAAGATTTTTGTGATTGTACAGATGCTTGGATGAATTTCGTTTGTGTATCTTTTACGGCAGCTTTATATTGACTGATTATTTGTGCAGCTGTGTATGGGAAATAATCTTCTGTAATAAGGTTTCTCTTAGCAAATTTAGTTCGTTGACCGTCACTGTTTTATTTTGAAAGCGAACCACATTTCGGACTGAGTTGTTTCGAAACTGAGACATTTGTCAAGGGAATTTTAATTGAACCGGTTCTAGATTTAGAAATAATAAAATTTAAACGTTCCGCTGGTGTCAAAGCTCGTTAGCACATCGAACTTTTAAAAATCTAAATTTTCTCATTTAACTTTTTTTTTTTTTTTTGTGATAAAGATGTGATTAGAATTTGTTAGCGAAAGAACACTGGATGAAGTTGTTTTACAAAATAATGTGCAACATGATGGTTGATTATTAGTTTTTTGGTATATAACATAGATTTTTAACTAAGTTTTTGTATTATATAATTAGGAATTTTTTCATTTAAGAACATATTAAAGGAATAAGTTACTAGAAAACTTTATGTCGCGCTTTTTTCTCACAAACAGATAAATTTCAATTAAAAGAACCTATGGTGCATACACATAGAAAAATAACCACAGTATTTCAGCGAATCAACATATAATGAATATCTAAATATTAAACTTCGTCAAAAGTTTGGTTATTTTCAGTATTTTGGCGAGATTTTCATGTCTTTAATTTTTATTTATCGATATTCTTTATCTGAAATATAATGATTAAGATTTTATTGGGGAAAAAAAACATTACGTTTACTTATATGTAGGTTTTACAATCTTTTAAAATTTATTTTATTTTTATGGATTAATTAATAACCTTTCGGATGGGCAAGAGGAGAAAAATATGTAAAATACACAGAATTCACACAACAATAAATAAAACAATCAGGTTTCCTTGACCATTGCTTTTTATTTTGCAATAAAATATATACGAATTTTTTCTGTTCTGGAGATAGATTTCCAAAATGAAAGATACAATTCCTGATAACGTTTAAAGGATATTTAAAAGCGGTTGAAGTTTTAGACGCATTTTGTGTGTGTGTGGAGATTTTATTACGGAATATTGTTGGGTGTGTAAGCTTACAAAATTTTACTGATGCTTAATATTTTTTTTAAAAAAATACTAATACTTCGGCTTAATATATTTGAGCATGCATAAGCTATCATATATACTATATGAAAATGAAATCCCAACTCTATGAGGAAATTAGTTAAAAGGAAGATATTTTGGGCAAAGTATTTGTCTAAATAGCCTATTTATCTAAGGCCCAGTGGTCAAGTGATAGCGTGTCGCGCTTCCACACCACAGGTCTGGGTTCTATTCCCGGGCTGTGCAAGGTCGATTCAGCCTTCATCCCTACTGCAGTGTGTGGGTCGATAACTGAATACCAAGCTTGCTTGGGAAAAACACTGAGGGTTTCACATCAGACTGACCACCTGATCGGGACATCTGCTCATACAACTCGGTGCCCAATGATCGCGTATACTGGGATGGGCACACAGTAGGCCCTGGCTCTCATGGGCTGTTGCGCCCCTGAGTTTAAGCCTCTTTATCTAATTAAATTTTTTAAGTCAAGGATCAAAGCATATGTGAGAAGAGTCGTTTCAAATATGAAATAATGCAATCACACGTAAACGTGCTTGTATTACGTTGTGACGGGGCTTTATCGCGTCTTTACACTAATCCTCTTGGGGAATCTTTGGGTTGAATTGAGTTATTTCAATCCAATCCTCTCAAGAAGAAACCGCGATATGCAGATTAGTTAATAGATGTATAATGGAGCTTTAGTATTAGTAGAATAGAAGAAGGATACAGAAAGCTGATCGCCGTGAGCTATTGGTAAGATATTAAATATAGAAGTGTAATTATAGAACGGACTTTAGCGTGTTGCTTATTGCCCTTGGTGGATCAAATCAGCAATAGTTCAGCAATAATCGGCTTGGTCATTCAAATCAGCAATAGTGGTTGGTACTAGATTCGTCATCCAATATTTTCCCATATGTGCCTGAATGAGAGAGAGATTTGTTCATCCCGCAAGCCAAGGTAAATTTATCGACCCTCCTTAGAGCACTTTGGGAGATAGTAGTAGTATATAAATGAGAGCTGTCGCGATGGAAAATGCCCCTGGGATAGTAAACAAGAATGGCAGCCCAACCGGTTCAGTCCCCAATCTGACACTCAAATTTGCTGTCAAGGTGCTTAGGATAACAACTCCCCAAAACGCGACTCCTGGACCAGGAAATTGCTCAACAGATTATAACTCCTGCTGTTGACCCAATATACTATGCCGCAGACAGTTTAATTCGAAGCGCTCATCATGCCTCCTACGAACCATCACCGGTACCAAGACAAAGACGTTCTCTCATCTAAAAGCACAACAGATCTCCCTCCAGTGATCTCTACCTTGACACCATTGAACTCACAGATGACAGAGGGATTCGGAGTTAGTGGCATGAATACTGCAGAGCGTCTGGCTCGGAACTGTCCCTTTCGCGATCGATAGGGTAGTCAAAACGATAATCAAAATACGGCTGTCTTCCCTCTCGACATTGACCCGTGTGCGGCCGGATTTCGGTCTTTAAAAGACAGTACCTTCTTGTGTCCACTGCTAACAACAATCCTGCACAGTGGACATACCTTCCGAAGTCTTTCTGCAATATCACAATAAGAAGACATACAGCGAAAATCATTTAACATGAAACTGAGGGGACTGAAATATTTTTTCGTGTTAAAGAATATTGCAAAAAAAAAAAAAAAAATGTTCAACAAAATTAAATGCATTAGAGTACGTTTTATTTACATAGATGTGTAGATATGCTTATATTTAATAAAAATATCAATGAAACAAAAACATTCAAATGAACTTAATGAAATTTAATACAAAATTTTTAAGTTTTTTGAAAAATAAAACATTTATTAAGTTTTTAGAAACTAATAAAGTATTTATTTCTCTTTGCATGACTTTTTTAGCATCAAACTGACAATAAATTATTCGATATTATCCATTTTGTTATTCTTTTCACCATTGAAATGTGCGTCTAAATAACTGCGCATACTTTTCATGATGTTCCTCATTTCGGATGACGTGAGAACAGGAATTTTTCATTGTTCATTTCATTTTCTTCATTGGAATCTGCATCAAGGATATTTTTTGAGCTTTAAACGAACTCCAAAATGTCTTTGTCATAATTCGGTCCGTACACATATCATTATCTACTGCAACGAATTCTTCCGATAATACAGTTGGACCGTCCAATAACACACAGAAACTTTCTCAAACATTTCATTAAGTGTTCATTCTCAGAAGGAAAATCTTTTCGTTTTAAGCGACTTTCGTTTCGTGTTAAGAGAAAAAAATGCATGAAAATACTCAGCTGTTTGTCAGGACCGTTGTATTATTTTGTGTTAACCGATATTTCGTCCTAGGCGTTTTCGCGTTAAACGTATTTCACTGTTTTTTAAATATATTTTTGGGGTGGGGATGGGGGAGGGCATGTCCCTTAAGAAAAAGAAAATATTCTAGTAACAACAAAAGTGGTGAAAATACGTTTTTGTTTTTTCTTTTTCTCTTACTCTTTCAAATAGTAACACTATTTTATATTCTTTTTCCCTTTCATGTGACTAAAAATAAATCATTTAACTTTAACTGTAATGATTTTTAATGTCAGTGCGGAAAAAAACTGAGTTTCTTTCCACTATCGGCGGTAGGAAGGAAAAATGATGATTTCTGCATGCAAATTCAATTGGTCCTCAAAATCCACAAAAAAGACATGGCACGGAATTTAGAAGAATGATGAAATGATACCACAGATGCCATTCTTATGAATTATTTAATTAAGATTCAAAATTAGAAGTCAATGATATTGTGATGCATCTTAAAAAAGACAAATTAATATACTGGTTACAACGTTGATAGATACATTTGAAATTTCAAATCGTGTGTTCATGCAGTTCTTCGAAATCTATTCGATTAAAAATTGGTCCAATCGCCCTTGATGTCCTTCTGCGGCCTCGCTGCACAGTATGCGTTCGGAATACCACTCCGGGTCACAAGCCAAGCGAGGGAATGAGGCTCAATACAAAGAATACTATTCCAACAAAATATAAATAACGTGGGAGTCGAACAGAATAAAAATATCCTCGCTTTCGAACGCAGGATGGAATCGTTTGGTAGATTTTTCACCCAGATTGCCTCATTTCCCCGGTGGGGGGAAACAGTTGCAATTTCCTGTGTTTTTCAAAAGCATTCTACCGCTCTTTTTTTTTTTTTTCTACATTTCACCCTTTTTTTTTTTTTTTTGCTTTTTTTTCCTCCTCCTCTTTACCCAACCGCTTTTAGCAACAAAACTTCCGTTAAATCTGGCATCAGAATTTTAGGAAACGATTCGTTTCTTGTCATTGACGATTTTCCCATAGCTGTCACATTTCAGATCTCGGTACACGAGAATGACAGGGATTTTGAATTCACCGACTTCTTGGTTGAACGTGAAGTCGAGAAAGGAAATTATAGTTTTAAGTGAAGGTAATCATTATAATTTTGGTCTCGAACAAAGTCTGTAGGAACTCGTTTCTTCGTCCAGATGATTTTAAGTTGCGATGACTATTGCAATAGCATTAAATTTCATTGAAAATGAATAATTCATTGCTCTGTTTCGAGAATTGGTCGATCAATGTATCAGGTTCAACGAACCACATCTAACCAAAGTAATTCTTTTTCCTGGAAGCAAACCATAAATTTTATACCTGTTTCACGTCTAACAAAATGTTATCAATGGTGATGCCAAAAAAATATTCTGCTGGACATGTCCTGTGTTTAATGATTGTATGTCCTGCTCAGATATCATTTATTATTCTTTCAAGATAATTTTGTCTTTGATGTTAAGCACCCAAATTAGGGGAAGGGGGGATTGACAGAAATATAAAAAGGGTCTGGAGAGGAATAATAGAAAATATTTTTTAACCAACATTGCGTTCTAATTTCGCTACCAATAAGCTATTTTAATGTTATTTGTTTATTTTTGTGAATGATTCTCTTTTCCCCTCTTTTCGATTTAACTTATGTTCCATATTTCGTTTCTTATTCTACAATGCTAAGTTCATTTTTAAACATTGTATGTTAAAAGTTTTTAAAAAATGTATTGCTCAAGAATACTTTTAAGTTTTAGGGACGCAATAAAATGCAAGAATTTTTTTATTATAGCCATCTAAATGTATATTTGTATTAGAACTCTTCCTTTTTTTTTCTTTTCTTTTTTTAAAATTGTGTTTCGAATTCAGATTTTATTTTTTGAATTAGCTTCCATCATCTTAAGGGGGAAAATCTTTGTTTTCTTATTAATTAAGACCAATGGTTGAAAAAAAAGTTATGGCTTAGTGTTTAGAATGAACTGGAAAACAAATTGGGATCAGATCACCAGAAAAAAAAATCTTGAAATTTAAGAGATTATTTCAGTTTATCGATTCAGTATAATCCCTGCAAAATTTCCTGATTAAAAACTTTTTTTTATCTATCGGCTGATATATATACTACCTCAATTCGCCCCATAACTCCCTTTGGGATGGGAATGACAGGGGCGGATTTCCCCTAAACCCGTTCTAACAAGTTCTCTACTCAACGGCAAGTACAAGTTTTCCCAGTTTCTAGTTTTTAAATCTAATAGTTTAAAAACGGGAATTGTTATTTTTATCAGAAATGTCCACACACCCCCGAAGGGGGGGGGGAATCGCCATTGGGAGTAAATTTCCTCAAAACCATTTCTTTGTGGATCTCTATTCAACAACAACAAAAACATGCTAACCATATTACAAGTCTGTAGGTCTAATGGTTCAAAAACGGGAATTTTTGTCTATAACAGGGGTGTCCAACCCAAATAACCTTGCGGGTCACTTCGATAAAACATTATAATCTCGCGGGCCGCACATAAAAAAATGAACCTTTATATCAGGTTTGGAAACAAAAAAACATTTATTGGAGAGAAAATTTAAAACAGAATGAATTATTATTATTGTTTTCATTATTTTTCGTGTATACAGACATAGATAATATAATAATGTTTATGTAATATAATAATTCAATGACCAAATAATGTTTAAAATATTACAGTTGCCATTTTCTTGAAAATTACAGTGTTCCTTTCGAATTGATCTTCCGTTACTCATTGTTGAAATTTGATTGTGCTGTCATTCGCGCAAAAGATTAAGTATTCATTGCCCTTTATCTTAACCGTCCTGAATATTTTCTTTTATACTTTAAAAAAAATATCTGACTGCCTCTTTCTCTTTGGGCACTCGAAACAGAAAAGGAGGAGAAATGACAGTCGCACACACAGAGAATCATGTATTATAGAAAAATCAAATGTAACTTTTTTATAAAATATAAATCTATTTTAAGCTAAAGGACGTTTCTACTATCAAAAAGGATTTATTTTAAAACAAGAACATGTAACAGGCAAATACATTGTAGATTTATATATATATAAATTTCCCTCAAATATATTTCAGAATGAAAAAACTTTAAAAACATGATATTTAAAAAATTTTTAAAAAGAGTCGGCGGGCCGCAACTTAAGTACTGGCGGGCCACATGCGGCTCGCGTGCTGGACACCCCTGGTCTATAACACCCCAGCACCCTCCCTTGGGAGTCTATTTTCGAAAAACCCGTTCTAAGCTGATCTCTACTCATTATAAGGAATATTCCTGCCAAGTTTCAAGACTGTGAGTCTTATTATTTCAGAGATCTTGAGTTGAGTAAGTCTCTTTTCTCCTATACATATATATAGATGTATATAATTATTGTGTGATACATATATATATATATACATATACAATAATACATACACTAACTATATGTATCTACACAATTTTCACACATTTTTACCATTACGTGGTTCAAAATGACGAGGTCCGTCACCAAAAGTTACTATTCACTCACAAATTTTTACTTCATTTTAGGCAAAATGATTAAATTAAAAGATGTCGTGCCCTAGAACCAAAGTTCAGAATAGCAAAGTATATTGCTAGAAACGTATGGTGTGCAAGCTTAATTAATGTGCCAATAAAAACAATCAAAATCAAATCAGCTGAACATTAGGCATTTTGAAATATGCTCATCGAGTTTTAAAAGTCCTTGAGAATATCACTCTCAAATCTTGCATAGGGATATGAAAAACATACATATTCAGAATATTCCGAGAAATTTTTAATCATTCCCAAATATTTCGTGTTCTTTTTTTTTTTTTTTCCCATTTTTTCCTTAATAAAAAAAACAAAATTTTTTAAAAAATTTTTTTTTTTTTTTGCTTAACTTTTTTTCAAACCAAAAATTAATTCATTCGAACAGGTGCGACGCTATACCAAAATACTGTTGACCCAAATTTCAATGCAAATTGAATGATTTTTTCGAGTGAAAAAAAAAGTAAAACTTCGTTCTTGTTAGTTCCCTAATTGGCCACCAACCGAACACCACATGTCGTCGTTGGCTCCAGAGCCTTTTGAGGAATAAAAATTCACTACATAAGAGGATGCGGGAAGCATTACCCAAACTGAGCAGCTCATACTGAGTTTATTCAAAAGAAGGATTTGATATTAAGATGTTTTATTAGTTATCCACATGTGGTTTTATTAGCAATAGTATGCTAAATAAGGCTGAATATTCATTAGATGTTTTCTTCATGCGTATCTTCCAACACATGTCTTCAGAATTTTATCTTTAAAGCAGAATTTAAGAATATTTTGTCCTTAAGACATCCGACTACGTTCGGAACCGTGATTTTGCAAAAGCGTATAAACGGATAATATTTATGATATTTAGCATCACTTATATTATTAAATGTATATAAAATTGTTTTAAGAGTATTATTACAATAAAAAATTATTAAAGTACAATATTTTGACTAAAAATGAACATAGAATGACCCATTTTCAAAATATTCTGCTTTTGTGAAAATGCTTCTATTATAAAAATATTTTGCCTGTATATAGCTCAGACTTCTCTACAGAGGCTCAACTAGAATTTTTGAAATATATAACTTAGAAGTGGGTTTATCCATATTTTACAACATCGGAGGGGAGCAATTTTAAGAAAAAAACGCCGATAATTATATTTCAATGGGTGGTAACTTTGAAAATAATGAAAATTTTTGAAAAATCCTAGTTATTTTTTTCGAAATACTGTAATACCCTAGAGTTAGATTTCCCCCCCCCCCCTCACTCTCTCTCTCTCTTTGTATCCAATACACTATATATCTTAAGTAGTAACAATTTTTGTTACTTAATAAATTATTTACTGAATGACTTACAATTTAGGTATAAATGAATTCTGCTTTATTCTCTTGTTTGATTTGAGAAATTAATACGTATTTTCAATAGATTGTGTTTGAAACGTATTCTTGTCGTTCGCATCAAAAATATTCATGCACGTTTCTTTTGCGAAACTGTTTTATTTTCAATATTTTTCAATGATTAAAAAACCCCTTTTTTTTAAATACTTCTAAGCTCTTGTGCGTTTTTCATTTTTGAAAGTTTGTAATACAAAATAAAAATTTACCGTAAAATGAAATGCGAATTTTTAAGAAAACACGAAATTACTTAAAAATAAAAAAAAAAAAATGTTTAATTGTAAAGAGTTGCGCATTAAATCACTTTCCGTTAAGCAAGTATAAGCGAAAAGAAAAATGGATAGAAACATGCCAGCTCAGTTTATCATTTTTTGAAATTTTTATTCAATTAATGTTTTTTTTAGAATCCACAAGAATTTATTGTAAATAATGTGCTGATTGTTGAAGAATAAATAATTTAAAAGGAGATTAGAGTTTATAGATATTAACTCATACATTAAGAATGCGGAATATACGACTCAGTGTACACTTTCCCCAATTAAGAATTCCATTTGAAAATAAAAATAGAAAAATGAAAACAATAACCATTTTTTGTCGCAGTAGAGAAAGAGTTAGTTGCGAACAAAATGGTGGATAAAGTTCTATTACATGCATATAACATTTTGAATTATTCTGAACTGTCTCTAGAATGATCGACATCTGTTTTCGCCCGACCTTCAGGTAATCCAAAGATTACTTGGCATTCGTGAATTATACATTAATTCTTGGATCCGGATCAAATGTATTGCAACAGCTGTAGAACAAGTTGATCGTTTGCTGAAAAAGATTCTTATATGCGCCATTTTGTCTCTTGATTTCGTTCGGTTACATACTGATACAGATATAATTTCATATTTATATGTTTAAAAAAAGAAAACTAAACGACAATGTAATATTTCAGAAATGTTAATTAACATTCGAAGCATTGATTATCAACTTTAAATCAATAAAAATTATGCTTTTCGAATTTCAGCACAATATTAGTTAGAAATTAAAATATTTTTTTGATGATTAGTATTTAGTGTTTTTGTCCTATATTTTAACATGTAAATTTAGCTATTTCTTATTCGAGTTATAAGAAATTAAATACCAAATTCTGTTATCGATAAATGTATGTAAGTGTTAATGTAAACTCCTTTGTTAGAAAATGTGTTATAAAAAATAAAGTTTCTGAAATGTGTCTTACTTTATTCTTATTTGTAATTCTAATATAAATATTTTTAAGACTTTATATTTACTAAAATTGAAGATATACGACTGATTTCATATTAGTAGTTTAAAATTTATTCGATATCTTCTGTCGCGATTAAATGCATAAATTAGTGTAAACATTATAATATATTCTTCTTCAATATATTTTTAGGACAACGGAACAACAGAAATAGAGCAAAATTATATAACAACATGCTACTGAGCATGAAATAAAAATTATTCCCTCGTATTTTTTGAAAAACTGTATTATTTTTTATTTATTCTGTGTTGATATAAACTCATTTATTTGTTCTTCGATCTTTTTTAAAGTTATAAATAACATTTTCATTCTGACTATAAATAGATATTTATCTTAATTTGTTTTTCAGGTTAGGCTCCCTTCATCCATCTGCTGTAACTGGTTTCAAAAGCCATTACGAGTTCAGCGAGCAGATCTTCGACTATAATGATGTAGCCAATTATATTTACCATTAAAACTCTAGAACACTAATCAAGATATATCTTAAAAACCCTTTTCAGTTCCCTTTGATATGGTGCACTGTCTGCGATCACTCAACTTTATGTTTTTGCTTAGAATGTATAATGAAATATTTTTTTGTGCCCACATTGTTTATTTTTTTTATGCCAAAGACTGTAAAAAAATTCAACTTACTCCATTTATACTCTCATGACAATTTAGATTTAAAAGAAAATATAATTTTAAAAGATTTTCCAAATTAAAATTTGAAGCGGCTTTCAAAATTACGAAGATTTGGACATCCAGACAAAAAACTTAATTTCTGTGATTAAGTGTACAATGTACGGTTTAAAGCTTTAAATACTGTAACGTTTCCCGTCACACAGCTGAAAATTGGCTTCTTTTTGCGGGTATGATCACCTTAAAATATTGCGCGGTCTTATCTTGGGCATCGCCCCGGCAACCTTTGACACCACGGGGAACCCCCTACGCCCACAAACTGGATGTAACTCGAGGATAAAGAGGAGACCGCTATCATCCCGAAGACTCTAGAGAGGGCAGAGAGAGGAGATGGTTTGAAAACTTAGCTGAGAACGGACGCAACCTCTTCCCACACATACAACAGAATTTGAACTCTAATGAACCGAACAATATTTTTAATAACTTCAATGTATGTACTGTAATTAATAGCTGTGACGTAAATAAACTAAATTAATAAATATCACACTACCCTTGTTTATCTCAAACGTCACAATACGTATGTCTGAAGCTAATCCATTAATTGACATGAATGTTCTATTCAATTATAATGCATGTTCAACATATTATATAGAATATATAAAATTACTTCTGGATAGCCACATTAAGTATATGTATAAAAAAACCGGATTTTTAAATTATAATTTTTAGAATAACTCAAAAAATAAATGCTGTAATTTTTTTTTTTAAATAAATAATTTCGTTCGTTTAACATTTTATAATGTCAATTTTCCATGAAAATATATCTGTGACAACAATATTAACTGATCAAGATTTCTTCGAACGATGCATCCATGTATTAAAGTTAAAAAGAAGGACATATGTGAAATATTTGAATAAGAACATATAAAAATCGGATTTTAAGTTGTGTTGATTTAATTATATTAGATCCACGAGGAAAATTACTGTTAATGACCTAAAATGAACCCTAAAGAAAATTCTAGAATCTTTTGTGATTAGATATAAAAAAAATAATAGATTCAGATCTTTGCAAAAATGTGATAATGTCATAAACATGTCATGCTAACCATTGTTGTTGTTTTTATAAACTTTAACAACTCGTTAAACACCATTTTTTTTCTCTGATAACGTAAGAAAAGCTTAGATAAACGGTTAACAACATTCTTTTTTACTACCTGTGTTTTATCATACATTGACTTTGATTATATATGTGCATCTTAACATTCGTTTTCATATCTCAAAAAAAAAAAAAAAAAAATCTATCACATTCACGGTGAATAGCATAATAAAAATACAATGCATCCGTACGAGAATTCACAAAATATTATGGGAATGATTAAATGTCAAGGAATATATATATAAAGGACATAATATTCAGCTTATGGAGGAAAATGTATCATTACAAATAAAGGGAAGCATTTAATAAATAATCAATATTTCTTTACATTAATTGGTATAGGCAGTCAAACAGTGATTTTATTAATAATATAGAACTTTATTCATAATTATTAATGAATTTTAAAATATTCTTCTGCGTAACTCTAAAAAATAACATTACTTTATGTTTGCCTCGCCAAAAGCCTTCGTGTGCGACGTTAACACGCATTCACTTTATGTTTGCTTCTCTGCTGAAACAGTGTAGTGTCCAGAAAGATCGTTTATAAGGCACAAGATTGCAGTGGCTCTTAAATTTACGATCAAAAAAGGGACGGCTCCTCTTTATGTATCAACCTGACATTGCGGACCCCCAAGATTTTGAACACCCCTCCCTGACGCCCGACACATCGATTGGGAAATTGAGGTGGATGCAATCGTTATCGTATTGGCGTGCTATGAACTCAATTCTTAATCTTTGCACATATGTTTGTACTACTGGTGTAGCTAGTCATGAGTGGGTCCTGTATCAAAATTCTTTGGAGGCCTTTTTTAAGAAAATAAATAAAGAACCGCATTGATAAAACTTATTTGAAAGTGTCCAAATATTACACATGCTGGGGCCCCGTATCATTGATACGGCGATAGCTACGTTCCTGGTTTGCACTGTATTTTGAAAATACTACCTGGTAGTATGTGTGTGTGTGTAATAGCTATGCAGTTGCACGCTATAAAAAATGAATTAATATTCTTGATTGAAGTACATGTTCGAGTAGAATTTTTTCATTGGGGACAATCTGGTCTAGGATAGAACATCTTACAGTTTTTCCATGAGGTCTTTTAGAGTCTGTAAAAGACAGAACATTAAACGAGAGACCTTTGCTGAAAGGCGTTAGAGACCTCGAGGGTCCGCGGACACCAGTTTAAGAACCGCTGTTCTATTAGTAATCTTTGTGAATAGGAAGAACCTTAACGATAGACATGGCAACAAATTTGGTGATCAAACGTCGCCAAATTTGGCGATATAAATAGATGTACTTGGAAAAACCTACATAAGTCTAGAGCAGAGATACTCAACTTTTTTGCCAG
>BMAV01000878.1:0-11974 GCA_019973955.1 Trichonephila inaurata madagascariensis | reverse complement strand
TTTTTTATACTTGTCATTTCTATTTAGGAAATGAGCTTTTAGCTAATTTTAAATTTTTTTAAAATTTATAAAAATATTTTATGAAACATTGTGAAATTTGCCCCTTTTTTCACATAAAAATTTGTAAAAAAAAAAATTTTTTGAGTTTTTACAAAAGTTCATTTTATATATATTAGCCATCATTATAAATATATCATAAAAATTTACATACCGGAACAGTATTTTCTCATAAAGGTACATCGAACATCAAAAAATTTTGAGATAAATTGTTTTTAATGTATACAGTATGCTTCTAATCGGCTTTAAATTTTAAAAATAAAAGGCCCCTTTACAAAAAAAGATACATTTTTTTGGTTTTATCAGACGTTAAACTTTTAAGCAAAAAGAAAAATATGTTTACTTTTTTTCGCCATTCAAATGGGGTGGGGCCCCAGTTTTAACAATTACTTAAAATAGGTTTAATGGCCTAATCCCCCTAGGGTTTAAAAGTAAAGGTTTTTTTTAAAAAGGGTTTAAAAATCTATAAAAATTTAAAAATAAAAATCTCAAATTGAAAAAAAAATGGTTTTTAGCTTTCAAACCCCCCAAAGTTACTTAGTATCGTGATGAATTATAACTTTTTTTGCATTTTATTTAAATTTTTTTTCAAACTTGAAAAACTGTAAACAAGGTGAAAAAAATGCACTTAAGACATTGTTTGTTGCTTACTTTCCCAAAAATGAGAATAACACAATGGGGGCCAGGGCCGATCTGGGGTTTTTCCCCCCTGTAAACACCTAATGTCCCCCCCGAGAACTTTTCATATTTTGACTAATACGTAACGTTGACGTTAAAAATCATCTACTTATATAAAATAAAAGTAAAACACATTAAAAAACGGTTATGGCGAATAGTGTAAAGGGCATTATGCCAGTTTTTAAACTAAAAAAAAAAACCTTTTCTGGCTTTCTGAGAAGCAAATTTGTTAATAGTTTAAATTTAAAACGTTTTTTTTAGATTTCGGGTTCAATTGGATATGTCAAATCTGAAAGCCTTTTTTTTGTGCTATTATTTCAATAATTTTTGATTTTTTTAAATTTTCTGAAACTTTTTCATCGCGCGGGAAACTATACAGAAAACAGGTTAGTTTAAAAAAAATTTTTAATGCTAGAGAAATGGGAAAACGGGAAAAAGGGCATTTTTCACCATAATTTCTTTTCTCAGTTGGTGTTTTTTCCAAGAAAAAAATCTTTTTTAAAGAAGTCATTTCATTGAAAAAAGCCTATACCTTTTATATTTATTTTGGAATTTCTTTTTTTTTTTTCTTATTTTTCCCCAGCAATAGGTTTTTTCGTTTCAAAAAATTTATCTGAAAAAGGGTGGTTCCCGTTGTCTCCTTTATAGTCACATTTTTCCCCAAAAGTTTTTCTATACATATAAAACATGTATTTCTAACTGTGTCTCCCCTCTTCTAAATCTGGATCGATTTCAGTGGAGGAATCATACTTGCTGTTATACTCTTCGTCATTTAATTCTTCCTCATCATAATCACGAACAGAATTTCTTCATCCGAAAATACTGTTGTACTATATATATTTTAAATACTGTATCTATTAAATTACTTAAATATCACATTTCTTCATCATAACTACAATAATACGCCACAGTATAAGGAAGATTTAAAACCTGCTCATGCATTCAGAACTGTAACGGCGATACCCGAAGAGGCGGTATCCAAAAATATATATTTAGAATTCTCCTACAGGCTAAGGCCCCTCAAAGGATATGACCTTAAAGTCATCTACACGAGAAACTATCAATTTTCCAAAAAAGGTGGGTATTACATAAACTGCCGGGGAAAAGGGGGCCGGGGTTAAAACTGAGAAAATCTCTGACCTGAGGGCATTCTATATCGATATAGTTAAAATATTTTTAAAGTATTCTACATTGGGAAAGTCAAAACCTTTTTTTTTGCAACTTCGATGCTTGCACAAAGCCTAAAGGTTTTCCCCGGGGGACGAATTCCGTTTCCCGAGTCATAAATTTTTTTTTCCGAAAGGTGTGGAAGGAATTTCTGTGAATGTTTTGAAAAAAAAGTTAAAATTTTGGTTTAAAAAAAATAATTTAAATTTTTTTAACCAAATTTAAAACCCAAATTTTTAAAAGTTTTCTATTTATTTTGAAAACCCTTAAAATTTTTTTTATAAAATATTTAGAAAATTAAAATATTAATCTTAAGTATTTTAATTTTTTTTCAAACTCTAAAAAAATTACATTTAATATTTTTAAAATTTTCTGACTGAATTATGAAATTTCTGATTTAATATAAACATTTTTGGGTTTTTAATTAATTGTTTTTTTAAAAACATATGTCCCTTATTTCTAGAAAAAAAATGTGCTTTTTCCCAAAAGATTACTTTTTTTAAAAAATTTTTTAAAATATTCCCCCAAAAGAAAACTTTCAAAATTTAAAGGGTTTTTTTTAAAAAAAAATCTAGAAAAAATAAATAAAAATACTCTTTTGCATTTTCCCTTTTTAAAATTTTCTAAATATAAGTTAAAAAAACATTAATATTTTAATTTTTATTTTTCTTGTTTGCGGGTTTTTTTCAAATATGTTAATACTTTGAGACTAAACAGAAAAAAAAAACATTTTTTTAGAATAATTTGAAATTTCTAAAAATAACTAAAAATTTTTGACAAAGGCCACAATATCACAAAAAAAATTTCAAATTTTTTTTAACTAAATTTGTATATTAATTACATTAAAAATACTCAAGATTATAAACCTTTTTACTATTTTTATTGAATAATTTTTCACATTTTTTTTTTTTTTGTTTGTTTTTTTTTGGAGAGAGAGAGAAACCCACTTATCTACATTTTTATAAATTGTTTTTTATCATATTTTTTTCCCTGTAATGCATTTTCTATCACTTTAATTAAAAAATTTTTATACTACTGGGAGCAACCAAAAATATTACCTATATTTTTCAACATTTATTATTGTTCTGAAAAATAAACTTTTCATTAAATGTTTTTTATAAGAAATTTCTGCAATAGTTCTGACATTTTATTGTTGACTTTTTAAGGTATCCGACTACGTTGGGAACCGTGTTTTTAAAAAAGCGCTTTTAATGGAAAATTTTCCCTTTTAGTGTCACTAGATTAGAATGATGCATAAAATTGTTTTAAGGAATTTTTTTGACAAAAAAAAAGATTTAAATACTTTAATTTGGCAAAAATTAACCCAGAATAATCTTTTTTTTAAAATGTTCTCCTTTTTTGAAAAATGCTTCTATTATAATAATATTTTGCCTGTATATAGCTCAGACCTCTGTACAGAGGCTTAACCAGAATTTTTGAAAAATTCTTACAATTTTCAGAGTTATACCACCAATTGAACTAACTATTAGCGTTTTTTTCTTAAAATTGCTTCCCTCTGTTGTCGTAAAATACGGATAAACCCACTTCCAAGTTATATATTTCAAAAATTCCGTTTTTCATATGTGACTAAAGGAATTATTTTTATATGAGACACAAATAATATTCTTTCATTTGAATAACTATGCCAGTTGAAAATTATGGTACATTCAAGCTACGAAAACATACACTTAAATATGTTATTTAACATGAAAGTATTCTAAGAAACTGATGACAGTTATTTATATTTACGTAAATAAATAAATAAAATACATATAACACGAATGCAACAAAATATTTTTTTTCACTTTATCTAACGCAATGATTAAAATACCTGGGCATTTGAAAGTGAAAATATAGTTGCATTTTTTGTTGTTTAATTTAACCGTTTTTGTTGTTCCGATTTTTGTCTTGTGTAAAAGAAATTAGTCAAATTGACGAAAAATTAACTCAATTTTCTTCGAAAAGGGGTCTTTTTCTTCTGAGGGTCATTCTGCCCCATTCTTTTCATTCGTCCTTAAGCATGTCAGAAATCTTGATCGTGCTTTTCATTACTTTTGTCCGATGTGTCGAAATTCTTCCTTAACAACCCCTTCCCCTTCCCCCTTGGGACCAGTGTTGATAACTCATGAATATTCGTTAAAAAATAATTAACTATAGAGTTGGAGGGTGACAGAAGACTTCTGGCGCTTATGGGCCAGATCTTTCTCGGAACGGGAAGCAGATCTCTTGCTGACTGAATGCACATTCGGTATTTTGGTTGTTACAGAAATAAAAGAGAACCGGGATATATAAAATCTAATATTCTCTTTCACTGGACCACTTTTGAAAAACATTCCAACTGCCAAGCCTTCGTGTAGCTTCTTAGTGCGACGTTTATTACAGCCAGTCAATCAACAGACGAAGTGATTATTTTCATTTACAAGCAAATAACTTTCTGAATGTTTTTCCGCTCAGTGTTATTCGTATTTCACTTCAAACGATCTTTTGTCGAACCGCTTCCTCTTTCTGACCACATGCCACCCCTTTTTTTCTCATTATTTTGACAACTTTACAGCTTTTAAACTTTTTATAGTAGGGTGACCATTTAAATTCCATGGAAAATTTATATCGTTTTGAAGCCAGTGACATACTGTTTTATAAACATAGAAAGGAACCTTAATATGACCATTAATAACATTTTATGACTTTTTCCACGTCTAAATTCCTGTAGTTAGGGGCATGTATCATTGATACTGGCCTCTGATAGGCAGGTTACATCCCTGATGAGAAGGAATGTTCCTCAGACCTTGAAATCTATTCTTATTTTTCTCGAACTATGTTATGCTATCGGGAAATCGGGACTTATTTTGATTTTTCAATAACTATTTATAAAATTCAGCATATTTAATCAACTTATAAATTTTATTTTGAGAAATTCACAAAACATTTTGCTTGATCGAAAAAATTATAGGCGGCATGCGGCCGCCCCTTTGTTTCGGCCGCCCGCTTGCGGTGCACTCGCTGCACACCTGCTAGGATCGGCCCTGATGGAGGCAAAAAGAAACTTGTGTGACGTGTTTGGAGAGGAAGCAGTAACATCTCGAACATGCCAAAGATAGCTTGTGAAACTTCATTTGGAAGACTTTTCTTTGAAAGATGAACTCAAATCAAACAAGTAATATAAAAAAAAATTAAGTCAATTCCTATTTATATGAAAAAGAAAAATTTTATTTTAGCTACTTTTTATTAAATAGTTACAGTTAATATAAATATGTATATACATAGGACAGAATCACAACATTAAGTGGTAATTAATTTTTATTAATTATCAAAAGTATTGTATGGTCATCCAAAAAAAATAGGTTAAAAATTTTAGTTCAAGTGAATGCTTTAAAACGTGGAAAAAAAAACTTTTGTTTTACCCGTGTTTGAAACCAATTTTACTGAAATCTTTTTAAAAAAGTAGTTTAATTCAATTAATTTTAATTTTATATAAATTATCGTATTTTTACCCAAAACAATAGTGTATAGAAAATTGTAGCTCAAACGAGGACTTTAAAATGTGAGGTAAAAAACTTTTCATGCTTTGACACACGTCGCCAAAATGGTCGCTAATTCACCAAAAAGGATGCCAACGTGGCTGTATTGGAATAATTAGTTTTAATCAATTAATTTTTGTTAATTATAATTAAATTACTGTATTATCCTCCAAAATAATCATGTATATAAAATTTCAGCTCAATTGAGCGATTTAAAATGTATTTTATTAACGATTGAAAATTCCACCAAGATAAATAAATAGAGAGTACGAGCTAATAATAGAAATTGAGAAAAACCATCCGATGTCAAACGACAATGCTACTCAAAATGACTGAAAAATTTCCAAGTGTTAACCCCCCATAGAAATGGGCATATTTCAGATCAGCTTGATTTTTTTTGACTAGTTTATAAAGCGTTATACAAAACTTAGCTCAAAATCAGAGAGTTTAATCTTTCAACAGTACTTCCTTAAAAATATATTCTTAAATATTATATTCACTTTCAAATGAACTATTGCTGCAAAATTAAATTTAAAATAAATAAGGGAGACATTGCTTTTTTTTTTTTGCAATTAGAAAATATTCATGCATTTCCGGAGAAAATTTCTTTCGCCACTTTGAAGCATGTTGATAGAAAAAAAAAAGACTTTTTTAAAAAAAAAAAGAAAAGAAAAGCCAGGGAGATTTTCTTTATCTTTTCATGCTATTCCCATGCTTCTACAAATATTTTGCTACATATTTAATGTACTTCTATAGCCATCTTAAGGTAGGGAATTCCCTTCGGCTTTTTTTTGAAATATATAAATTTTCGATTAAATAAACTTTTTTTTTATTTGAAAGGGGAAAAAAGTAAAAATTTCCCCAATACAGTTTTACAAATTTAAAAATTTAAATTTTTGGGAAATTTTGGGGAAATTTTTGAGGAAATTTTAGTAAAAAAATTGCAGTTGGGTAAGGATTGTATTGAAAATTTAAATTAAAAATTTCTTATAATATTTATAAGTACTTTAAATCCCATTATTTTTCCTGTGTTGATGGGGTTTATAAAATTTGAAAATTTCTGTTTTTGAAATATGTCAATTTTACGAAAAACCCTCAATTTTTTTAAAAAACATCAATGTTATTTTTTTAAAAAAGTAAAAAAAAAAATAAAAAAATAAAACACAGAGATTAGATTAAGCCACAGAAACAGATAAAAACTAAATAAAACATTTTTTTGAAAATTTCGGGTCAATATTTTTAAAAAAAAACCCCCAGAAACTGTGCTAAAGAAAAAAATTTAAAAAACATATTTTTCCCCGGGAAATGAAAAGATTTTTAAAAAATAAAAACCTTTTTGCCATTTTTTAAATTTTCCATATTTATAGCTGAAGCTCTTTTTTAGCTTCATGTAAAACTGATTTGGCCATTTTTTTTCCCCTTTTGTTGTTTTCGGGGTTTTTAATACTATAACAATTGTGGGTTTTTAGCAAAATTTTTTGGTAAAAAATTAAAATTACGACAAATTTTTGGGGAAAAAAATTTCCCAAAAATATATTCAAATAATATTTATACAAAATAAATAAATCTTTATCTGTGATAGGAATAAAAAAAAATTTTAAAATGCTTTTGGAATTTTTTAAATATGCCAAATTTTATGAAAAAAACTAAATTTTTAAAAAATTTAAATCTTTTTCCCAAAAAAAGCAATTGGACATAAATATATACACAGAGATTAGTTTTTGTTTCAAAAAACCCCAGTTTAAAAACTACAAAAAAAATGTTCTGAAAATTTAGATTTAGTATTTTTAAAAATTTTTGTGTAGTAAGTTTTATCATGAAAAAAAAATATTAAAATAACAGCTGTAAAACAAAATTTAAAAATTTTAAATTTCCTAAATAATTACTTTTCTACTTACAAAACATTTTCAAAACCCCCCTTTTTATTTATAGCTTAACCCCCTTTTTTTAGCTTTTTTTTTTTAGCTAATTTGATTTTTTTTGGCTTTTTGTTTTTTTCTGGTGTTTTTTTTTAAAGGTAATGACGGGGTTTCGTTTTTTGAATTCTTTTGTGTCAATTCCCCTATAATTTTTAAGTGTCATTGATCAAAAATTTTTATACCCAAATAATTAAATACAGGCAACAGCCCTAAATAACCAAAAATTTATAAGATGACAGCAATTTTGAACCCAAAAAAGTTTTTTTTTAACAAAATTTTTTCGGGAAAAAAGACCACAATAAAATTATTAAAGCTTTCATTATTGTTTTGAGTCATGCCATTGGGAAAGGGATTTTTTTGCAACTTCCTTATCACAAAGTGCTAAACAAGTAGGCCCTTTTTTTACTTTTAAACACTGAATTTTAAAGGCCTGCTGTTTTTTCTTTCATATAATTTACCATCCCTAAGTTTTGGGTTTTTACTTTTTCAATTGGGATTTTTTTCCCCGTTGGGAAATTTCCCATGCATGGGATTTTTATTGCTAGAGCAGAGTGAAAAAACGGAGCCATTAACAGCAGATTGCATTTTTTTGAGGTATTCCCAAAATAGCTTCGGGTGGAACCCAATTTAAAAGGGTTTTTGCAGTTTTTCAAAAAATTTTTCCCGTTAATTTTTTCCACCAAGCCCCTTTGGGGTTCTTTTTTTTTGTTCCCCTTTAAAAGGAGCCATTTTACATTCAAGTCCTATACATTCAAGTTTTGTGACACTGGTTTTTAAATATACATCTTTCACTTGTAAAAAGCCCTTTTAATCACCCATCACCAAATAATTTGGTGTATTGCAGGTCCGTTTATTAGTGACCCTTTTAAAACCCGAAAGCTCCAAAAAAGCTTCCCATGTTTCCAGAGGATCCTTTGTAATTTGGGAAAATTCATGCTCAGATTTCCCTTCATTTTTTTCCAAAATTTTGCAATACTTTTTTACTTCCAGATCTAAAATTTTTTTCCCGTATCAAGGAAATAAACCAAAAAGCAGCCATTAAGTGACATATGGCCCTCCGGATGTTCCACCGAAAAACCACAAGTTGTACTTTTTTTTAAAAAATTTTGCACTTCTTTTTAGATGCAGCTTTCATATTTTTCCCTTTCCCAACATAACTGTACTGCTTCCAGCAGTTTTTAGTTCAGAGCCCCGAAAGGTTTTTTTAAAAAGCATGGCAAATTTTGGATAACAATTTTACAGCGTGAAACCCCCAAACAATCTCAACCAAAAATTAAAAATATTGGGGATAATTTTTTTTTTTCTTTTTGGGGGGTAGAAGAAAGCAACCCTGTATCCACAACTGCAAGCCACACGGTTTGAGCAAAGTCCCTTTCCCCAGAATTTTTTTGACAGGGTTTTTTTCCAGCATAACATTCCGGGCAACACAGGATTGAAATAATTCCCATCAAAGCTTGAAATTAATAATTTTATTCCCCGTAGAACCATGAAAACCCCGGTTCAGGCCCCGTTCCCCTTTTCCCCCCCCACAAACCCCCTGTTCCTTTTCAAACGGGTTTTTCCAAAATCCTAAAAAAAGAAAAATGTAAAATGTAAAAAAATCAAAAGTTAATAATAATTAAGAAAAAACGCTTTAATTTAAAAAAATGTAAAAAAAAACTATAAACGATAATATTATTGCCACCAGTAAAACAAGTTTTTAATTAAAAAAAAAAGTTGCCAGATTTTTAAAAAATATTAATAAATAAATAAAGGATACGGGTTTATCTATATTTCAAAAATATTAAAATTTATATTGCTTTTAAAAAATCACGAAAAAGACGTTCAAACTATTTGTTTTTCATTTTTTGTCTCTTTAAAAACCCATGTCCGGTTTTGAAAATTCCATTTCCCGGGTTTTCTAAATAAAACTTTTAACTTACTTCTAAATATCGTAGGAACTAAAAAAAAAAGTATTTTTGGGAAACTTTAAACATTTGGGCTTAAATATTAAAACAAAAAACTTTCGAAAATTTTCTACAACTCGAGGATTTTTGGGTAGTCACATACCTTAAGACGTGATCTGTATCATTCTATTCAAATTTTTAACTATTTGTAGATATAAGACATTTTTTAAAATGAATTCATATTAATCTTAATAGTATTTCATCATAAATGTAATTTGGATATTTTTAAAAGTATAATAAATGTACATATTGTATAATAGCTAACGCAGGACACAGTCTTCTAATTATAACTCAAAACTATAAATTATGCAATATTATTGTCTGTTTACTAATTTTTAGTCCATAAAATGTTGTAAACAAGCGAAAATATTTTATTTTAATAATGCGTGGTGTGTTCCAGATGCTGAAATATATTCTAAATAAAGTAATGTTTGAAATATTATGTTTATATTTTCACAAAAAAGAACTGATTAATCGTTATCATGTGAATAAAAATGTAAGAATAAAAAAAAATAATAAGTTAAGCAAAAATAAAAAATAATAATAAAATCAAAAATAACAAAACTGGCGTGGGAAATTTTTTTATACTAAATGCATTTCCTGATACTTCTTTTAAAAGTCAACACTTCAAATCCTAATGGAAAAATGGTTATTGATGGATAAAATAGAAAACTATATTTTTGTTTCACTTTTGTTATTCATTTTTTCTCAATAACTTAATCACGGTTCAGTACATTCGTGGAAACACGGATCGATTCTTTAATCGAAGCACTGTAATGGAATCTAAAGAAAAGTTGTGAAAGTTACATTTTATGAAAGTGAAATACCTGAGGCAAACAATTCCGTTAAATATCTATAAAAGAAAAAAACCACTTAATTTATTATAAATATAATAAAGAACGTTACATGTACACACACACATACACACGCACACACATATATATACAAGTGTCTATAAGTCATTATGGACATGCTGATTTAAATTATATTCTAAAACAAGTTAAAATTATTTTCATTTCTTACGGTAAAAAAAATAGTTGTTGCTTGAAGTATACTGATTTTAGTTGTTAGATATAAATTTATATTCGGTTTTAAATGATTATAAATCTTCCATTTCTAAAAATAGAGGAATATGTAAACTTATAAGATAAATTACAAAACGGACTTATTCATTTGTTATTATGTACATTAGAAATATATCATTAAAATATCTTGACTACTGCATTTTTGCTTGATATATTTAAATATCGAAATAAATAAATCTCCATGAAAAAAAGAAACATTGATAGATACTGTTTTTAAATTTTTCTACACTAAAACTTTCTTTTTAATTGATATACAAAACATATACACACATGGACAAAAAAATTGGTGCACCAAGAAATAATTGCAGGATCGTAATGAAACTTGGCAAGAAGGTGCATGTCAATGGATATGCAAATGTTTAGAAATGCAGCGTGATTGCGCATTACCTAAAACCGCGGTAGGGGGCATTTAACGTCATTCTCCACCGAGTATAAAACAGGAAACCAAATCTCTTGTTTGACTGCTTCCCTCACTGTTTCCATAGCCACGCCTCCTTGCCACAATCCCACAACCAATCAGGAGACTCTCTCTAAGCCAGGCCCATCCACATCAGGCCACATCTACATTCGATATGATGGAGGAACGCTTCGCGTTCCGTTTCCCAGAGACGTCAGCAACGTCAGCAACGTCTTGTTTGACTCTGCTGAATCATTCACAAAGGAAGAGCTGAGGTAGATATGCCAATTACCCCGTTTTCGAAGACAATATGAGCAGCTTTTGCAGTTTGAAAGGGGAAGATACATCGGCATGATGGAACCTGGTTGGACAGCTAGGTGGATAGCTCGTCAATTAGGCCGCTCTGATTGTCTTGAAGGGAGGTGTTGGGACCAGTTGATCCGAGAGATGTCATTTACACGAAAGCCAGACTCAGGACGCCCTTGACAGACCAGTCGTCGAGAAGACCGCCACATCGAAAGGCACGAGTACAGCCAACTGCTTCATCAGCCGCCATTTTCGCAAGGGTCCCCTGTGTCTTCTCGAACCATACGAAAGCGCCTGGCTGAAGGACATTTGGGATCGCGGCGCCCATTACATGCGCTACCCTTGACGCCCACCCATCGACCCCTTCCGTTTGGAGTGGTGCCACACACGAGGAAACTGAACTGCAGTGGAATGGAACCAGGTCGTCTTTAGCGATGAATCCAGATTCAATCTCAGCAGTGATGACAATTGTGTTCGTGGGTGGAGACCCCTTAGTGAACACCTCCATCCTGCCACTGCCTTACAGCTACACACAGCTCCCACAACCATGACAACCCAGTGGTATATACAGGACATCCTGCAGCCATATGTGTTGCCACTCATGCAAGGGCTCCCAAGAGCCATTTTTGAACAATACAATGCTCGGCCTCACACGGCAATTGTGTCACAAAACTTTCTCCGCACTGTTATTACAATTCCTTGGCTTTCCGAATCGTCAGATTTGTCTCCATTCGAGCTTATCTATGATCATTTGGGACGGCGAGTTGGGCATTATACAAGTTTGAACGAACTAGAAGCAAGGCTTCAGCATATATGGAACGAAATGTCTCAAGACGTCATACAGAACTCGTATGACTCAATGATTGATTGTATACATCGGCATTCGCGTTTGAAAAGGGTT
>BMAV01000877.1:0-18004 GCA_019973955.1 Trichonephila inaurata madagascariensis | reverse complement strand
TAATTTAACTAAGAGAAAATATACTAACCTACTTTCAAGGACTTTTCAATTTTTCTTTGATAATTTGACGAAAAATACAATAAACTAAAAAATATTCCAAATGTGGGGTGTCCTTAATAAGACACTTTTCGCTAACAATACAGGAACGTTATTTTCCAGCAAAACTGTCATATTTTGTTCACGTTATTGTAGTTTTGCTGTCGTTTGAAGATCTACAAATAGGATTTTGAACTTTTGTCCTTGTGTCTTTTTAACAAGGCGAAGTGCTATATTTATGGCTTCATAGTTTTATTCATAGAATTCTTTAGGCAGCATTTGAAAATTTCAATTCAACTCAAACGTTTCATGTCTATCGCTATTCTCATATTTACTTTCGCTATCTTGAATAATATGCATTATTTCAGCAGGTTCTTCAATTGCTTGATCAGTTTCAACTTCCTTCAATAGATATCACAGATGCCCATTTTTTTATATACTGCTCATTTACATTTATAAACCATAATAAATCGTAATACACAGCAATCCAATATGTTTCAGAATACTCATTAAATTACATCGTGCCCAAATAATCCTTCAAAGTGCCCAATATGCTTATCCATATATCATAAACTCATTCACATGGGGGAAAAAACCAACAGAAAAATATTATTTATAACTTTCCTAAAAGAAAAAGAGACGGAGTGAAACATGCCATAAGTATGGTCAAATATATGATAATCAAAAGTAGTATTTTAAGGGTTAAAAGAAACTTAATAAAAAATCTTTCATCGTGGGATTACATCAAAGCAAACAAAATGTTTTTTTTTATTTGGTTATAGGATCAAAGATTGCTAATGAGCGTTTGAAGTGGAATCTCTTATTTTTGATGATCACCAGATGGTATATATAAATTATATCAGTATAAATGTGTATTTTTATTATGTCAGAAAGCATTTTGTTTTACTTCATTCCAAAAAATTATTTTTTTAAACCTTTTATTTTCAATATGTTCGCGCCCCCTCGCAGGGTTATCGCTCCCCACATAGGGGACGCGCCCCACAGTTTGAGAAACGCTGATGTAGCATTTCTCTGGTTCTCTCCGTGTGAACTATGTCGAGAATGACAGGTTAGGCTGAACAGTGACTCATCAGTGAAGAGTACGGTCCTCTTTTGATACATGCTCTAATATCTCTGATTTCTGCACCATTTTAAACGGGCTCCACTGTTCACAAAACTGAGAGGGACGCAAACAACATGTCTTCTGTCAAGCAATTCTCTCTCAAGAAGTCTTCAGGAAACAGTCACCCTTTAAACTCAGATTCTTGTGGGCCACATAAAAAAAGAGAATGCTGAAAAGCTGTTGAATCCCTGTTTCTCCTTGTTATAACGGACATATCGCAATCTTTTCGGGCCATTTTGGCACTTGGATGACCTCGCATAGGCTTTCTTTCGACGGATCTGTTACCCTCAAACTGTTTCCATAAGATGAGCATGTCGCTGGGTATTAAACTGGATTCTTTCAGACTGGCATGCTTCTTGCCTACTTGCAATTCGTTACATCATTCTATTATTTAAGGCTGTCTTGGGTTAATGTTACAGAATAGGACCCAAATTTGGAACACTTTTTCAAATTTAAAGGAAATGAAAAATTAATATGATATTCTGGCTTTACTATCCTTTCGAGTGCAGCCTTTTTTATCATACTTCTTTTTTTTACCGAATTGATTCATTTTTACTGGTATAAAATGTGTTTCACGTACTTTTTTCTGTACCGTAATGTTAAATGGGCTATGCCTTCACGTATTAAAACTAAAAATAAAGTATTCATGGAATATTTTGAATTTTTTAAAGACACTACCTTGTTAACAGAGGTATGAGTTATAATATTGCAAATTTCCATAGAAATTGAGGCATGTTTTCTGTCTAAAAATGTACTTCGCGTTTAGTTCAAGCTCTCGTACTTTTGCCGAAAACAATGGAGTTAACTCCCTCGGAGTGACTGAGTTCCCCGAGTGACCACATTTGTTCCAATATACTTTCTATGAACCAGCTACATTTTCCTTCTGTTAGCTATATATTTGTTTGCTATGTTGTATGACTCCTTCGGGGAGTTTATAAGTGTAAATGAACTGAATATAAAGAAAAAGGATTTAGCATCTGCGATCTCTATTGCATTAACTTGAAACTGATTAAGAAAGGGAAGGACCTGATGAAATAATATATATTAATCATGATAGCGAAAGTAAATTTGAGAAAAGCAATTAACATGAAACACATTTGAGTTGAAAGGAAAACTTTCAAATGTTACTTAAAAAACTCCATCAAGAAAGATATGAAGTCAAAAGTGTACCACAAAACACATTGCACTCTGCCAAAAAGACACAAGCGCAAGAAAAAGTTCAACGTTCTATTTGTCAAACTTCAAAGGACAGTAAAATTACAATAGTTTGAACAAAATATGAGAGTTTTCCCTGCAAATATTATTCCTGTTATGTTAGGGAAAAGTGTCTGGGATTTGTGTCTTTTATTAAAGTAACGCACATTTAAAACATTTTAATTATTTGATTGGATTTGTGTTCCGAATTATCAAAAAAAAAAAAAGAGATAAGTCTTTAAAAGTAGGCAAGTTTTCTTTCTCTTAAATAAATTATTCCCTGGAATTGTGATTTTTATAGCGTACAATAAAAAATAATTATAAAATAGATTGGGGATGACACCATCACGCGGCGAGACACTAACGTTAGTATCGAGTGCACGGCTGCTTCCGGGTTAGTGATTAGATTTTTAGTCAAATATATTAAAATTATTTAAAAATTAAAAGAAACTTGTTTTGAGATGTCATTAAATGAAGTGTAACTATCTGAACTGTTCTTTTTCTGATAAAGAAAGTATCTTAGGATAGTTCCGGTGAGATATGCTCATAAAATCTCGATTACAACAAATCAATTAAAAATATGTGAACACCTTCATAAAAAAAAAGCAAAAAAAGTTTCTTGCTTTGGCGTAAAATTTTTTTTTTAAAAAATTGAACGGTAATGCTTCAAAAAGTTAAAGGTAATAACCTATTAAACCCTTAATGTTATTGCTTTATATTATTCGTATTACTTTCAAAATTATTTTGTTTCTCCAAGAAATTTTTTTTCCCCTTTCCCCTTCTCCCATCAAAATAAAGAAATTTTAAAAATTTCCCTTTTTTTTCCCGGACCGGATTTCTCCGGGATGAAGTGAAAAAACCCCCTTTAAAAAGATTAAAACTATTTTTTTATGCTTGAAATCATCTTAATTTTCCTTAGATGGCAGTACAAAGGAAAGAAAGTCAAAAATTTGGTTTTTTTTTAAACCGGGATAGTTACAAAAAATTTTTAATATATATTAGCGATTTTTTTTGTAATTTTACTGTTACTTATTTCCATTTTCGTGAATACACGGGGTTACTTTCCCTCTGATAAAATATACTTTTTTTTAATATTGAAAACATTTTGGATATAGTAAAGGGTAAATCATTTTTTATTTTATGCAAATGAATCTGAGATTGATTCTGAAATAACTGATTTTTTTGGGGTTTCCAAATTTAAATCGGGATGATGATGGATCTGTCCCGTTGCATGTGATATTGGCCTATGAAATTCAGGTTTTAAAATTTATATCTCACGAAAAACTACTAATGTTTTTTTACATTCGAATAAGGGGGTTTAAAAATTCCCGCAAAAGGGTTAAAAAAAAAAAAGTGTTTTTAAAATTTTTTCCCCTCTGTTTAAAAAACCCAAAATTCAGTTTAAAAACCCCAAATGTTGACTTTTTTTAAAAAATTAATTTTTTTTTATTTTTTAAAAATTTTCCCAAAATAATAAAACGATACAAAATTTCTCCCCCTTAGTTTTATACCGGGAGCAAAAAGGTCCGGGAAAAAATTTAAACATTTATTAAATTTAAATTAAACAAAAAAAAACGGTTCCCAGATTTAGCATCGGAATTTTTTAAGAAAAAAAAGAGTTTAAAACAAAACAACCGATGGGGGGCTTTTTTATACATTAAAAGAAAAAAACTCGCAAAAAAAAAGAAATAACGTTACCCCTGTATTACAGCAGCATGTGTTTTAGGGGGTCCATCCCACAAGGGATAAAATTTAAAAACCACCCCAAACCGCCAAAGTCATGTTTAAAAATCCGCCTGTATACATGACCGCTTTTTCCCGGGGGATACCCTCTTTTAATTCCCCCAATTTGGGTGGACTGGGTTAAACACCCGGGAATTTTAATATCCCCCCAGCCAAAAGGGCTACTGAGACCAGGGAGGCCATGTAAAGCAAAATTTTGCCAATGATTCTCTTAAAAAGTTTTCCAAGATTTTTTAGAATGATCATCCGGGCCAAAACCATCCCCGGCATCCAAAATTTTTCCCAAAACCTGGGCCCAAACTTTATTGAGGCCTACCACTATTAAAGACCATTTTTCCCGTCTTCGCATTTTCGGTCCAAATTTTTTTCGTGAAACAACGTAACCCATGTTCCGGGAAAAAAAAAGCTTCACCAACAAAATTTATTCTTTTTCTGGGCATCCTTGTTCCTTAGTTGGCATGAAACGGAAAATTAGATTATCAAGGATAAGTATTTAATTGCCTTTTCCCATTTTGATTTTTCCCAATTTAAACCAGCCCCCAGTTTTTCCCCATTTAATAAAATCCTGTGACTTATCGATGCAAAACCACAAAACCGTTTTTTTTTGTTTATTTCCCGGGTTTTGTGTTTTAAAGTTTATGCGGACTTTTTGGCAACCGGTATAATTTTCTTGAATACAAAAATAGACACTTTTACGACCGTTTTCTTCAAAAGTATGCAACCTTTAAAGAATTTAAAAAAATAAAATAGTTTTTTTTTTAAAAAAACGGGATAAAACATTGACTTAAATAACTGTATTAATAGTAAAATACACATTTCGTTAAATAGAAAAGTACTTAGATTTATGATGTAGATTAAACAAATGGGTATTTTACAAGTATTTTTAAGATAATTTTCCGCATACATGAATTGTGTTCTATATTTGATCTGATGGGGAAAAAAAACTTTTTGAGCAAACCCGATGTAAAAAAAAATCAAATTTAATAAATATTAGGGTTTAATGGAATTAAGATAAGGGAAAACGAGAAGAAGAATAACCCAAAAAAGGAAAAAACATCCAAAAGACATCATAAACTTGTTTACGTAATTGGGTGTTTAGTTTCCCTTTCCCTAAAACTCAAGGAATTTACATTTATGAACAAGGTTTTAAAAGGTTTGGGGAAATGAGATTTCAGGTCAAATATAACCAAAGGGTTTTTGGTAAATGAATTATTTTTGGGGTAGAAAATAGTTTTTATTTTAGGGTAATTTGTACCTAAAATGTATAATACTTTTCCCCATAAAAATTTGTTTTTGTTGTTTTCTTTTTTTAACAATTAGTGAATCAAAAATTCTTTTTATATTCCCTACCTTTTATCCCAATTTCAAAAATGCTTTCAAATATCTGACTCGTAAAAAGCTAAATTTGACAAACAATATAAAGCAAACTAATTAAACCTTGAACGTCCAAATTATTTTTTCAAAAACTTATGAAAAAAAGGCATTTTTTACGTTAAAATAAAACGAGAAAAATTGCTGTGGTCTTATTCCTCATTGTTTTGTTCCCAGAAAAAAGTACTGAACAGTAAATGTTTTCTAGAAAAAATGAGGAAACAAAAACATTTTTCTGAAAAAAATAAAAATATTTACTTTATATTATGATAGTTAAAATAGACCAATTAGAGAGTAATATTTTATATTTTTCAATTATTTGAAAAGCAACTATTTCAATAAAGTTTTACACAGATTGTTTCTTCCAATCCAATCAAGCTTATGATAATATCACGTACAAAAGGTTTCAAAGCTGTTCATTTTTCAATTCCTACTATTAGCTCGCACTCTCTATATATTTATTTATTAATTTATCTTGGTGGGATTTTCAAACGTTAATAAAATACATTTTAAAGCGCTCAATTGAGCTGAAATTTTATATACATGATTATTTTAGATGAAAATACAATATAATTTAATTATAATTAATAAAATTAACTGATTTAAACTAATTATTTAAAGAATTACAAATACAGCCATGTTGGCATCCTTTTTGGCGACTTGTGTCAAAACTTGAGATCGCGGTTGCCGAGTGGTATAGGTATCGGATCGTGGCTTGCCTTGTCACGAGTTCGAGTCCAGTACCACTAAAGATCCGCCGTGTATGACAGCGATACACGTTAAATCTGTCGAGAACTGAAACGTCCTCCCGTTGGTGTGGTAGTTGGGAGAGGGGGTGCCAGCTCAGGTGTCGTCCACGTCACTTGACCATGGTTCAAAATTACGTGGTCCGTCCTTAAAAGCCCTCGTGTAGCTGAATAGTGCGACGTTAATATTCTATCAATCAATCAATCAGTATCAAAACTTGAAAAGGTTTTTTTCTCACGTTTTAAGGCATTCATTTGAACTGAAATTTTACAGACACAATTGTTTTGGTTGACAATACGACACTTTAATGATATTTAATAAAAATTAATTACCACTTAATGTTGTAATTCTGTCATATGTATATGCATATTTCTATTAATTGTAATTATTTAATAAAAAGTAGCTAAAATAACACTTTTTTTGTTGATCTAAGTAGGAACTGAACTTAATTTTTTTTTATATTACTTGTTTGTTATTGATTTTTCTATACAGTAGGAAATAATATGTAATGGCCATATCAAACAATAATTCTAATGGGTATCTGTACCAATTCTGCGATGTATCTCAAGCAATATCTTTTCGAAAATCAGTTAAGATCATCCAATTCCTTCCATATATTAATTGTTGTTATGAATCAGTTGAGGTTATAAAAAATACACGTACGTAGTCTTCCCTATCACTGCAAATATGTAGCTTCAGCCAGTAATTTAGACTGATCTCTTGCTACTCCTTATAGGAAGTAGGACGACTTCTCACCCAAATTAAAATTCTGTAACCTATGAAACCTAATTCCAATATCTGTTGACCAAAATTTATTTTATGTCATTTAATTTCTTTTTTATTATTCTTGACTACAGAAAAATATTGCCAAAATCCCTACACCAGCTTATCGTGTTTTACACTATCAATAACATAAAAAAAATTTCTCATCTGAATTTTTGTCTTTTCCGGTATAGATCAACAATCGTCTTCATCACACATCGCCCAAAATTTATACCCTAACTAAATTGACTTTTTTCTGATAACTTCCAACAAAAAGTACCGATTATAATGTCTTTCAACTATTTTATCGATTGAAAATATTTTTTGAATTACTAAATATGCAAAAAAAAAAGCTTTTTATTTTCTTTTCCAACTAAAGGCTTCAGTCTGCAGTATATATCACTTACATTATCTTTAGCTTTTTATATTATTGACCATGATGCGCCCAGTGATCTATTGTTAAATTACTATCTAAACCAAAGTGAGAAAAATAACACATACATACAAACCAGACAACATGTACAAGTTTTATTTTTTAAGAAACGTCCGTTTATCAATAAAAACGAAACAAGTAAAAATTTAAATAAAAAATATTATTTTCTAACATTCTAGTTTTGTACATAATGATCTTGTTGGCTTAAAAATTTATCATAACGAAGAACAAATTTTGGGGTACTATTCTCTAATAGAACTTCACTTCCAATTATGCACGGTCGGTTTTTGTTCTCCATCGGGGTTTAAGCGCTTGTCGCCGGTAGTCTTCAGATGGTGAAAGGGGCCAAGGATTAATTTTGGATCTCAATTACCTTCACAAATCACCAGTGGTTACAGATGGCAGACCAAATTGTGGCTCGTTATAGAAATTTCCTGATATTCCTTAAGAAATTTCGCAAGTTTTCGTACTTTACTGTATTGCATTGCACTGTAACCATATACCTCATATATATGGTGATGGATATTCACGATTTCGTGTTTCTTACGGTAAAGAACAGGATCATGGACTTTACTTCAAAGTTCCGGTTAAGTTCGATTTTTTTTCAAATTTAGTTTCCCATTGCAACGCAAGCCGTCAGCACAAATAATGCTGGATTATGTGATAAGGATACCGAAGCCTGCAAGAACAATTTTTCTCAAGAACGTGCAAAATTCAAAAATGTGTTCATGAAAAGATCTTTGTATATAAACTTTGTAACACTTGTTTCACCAAATATTTCAAAACGTAAAATGAAAATGTAATTATTTTACCCAATCACTTGTCAGTGATTTTCCAGATTAGGATATTTCATGCATTTTGAGGAAAATAAAGTTTCTAACAAATTTTAATTACACATTTCTCATTCAGCTTCAAAACTGAAAATATACTACTAATCGTTTTAATTCTAAATAAAACTATGCTAAACTAAATATAGATTAAATTAAAATTGAAATAATAAAAGTTAGTTTGAATTTTAGTTGTATAATCTATGGCAGTAATCCCCAACCTCCGGTCCATGGACCGATACTGGGCCATGGATCAATTAGCACCGGGCCTCCCCAGGAACATTAAAGTAGTCCCGTTTTATTTACTGGGGTGCATTTCTCTCGGGTTTTATGTGACTTTCCATAGAAATCATTTCATATTCCATGTTAAATCACTTCGTACTCATTTTTTGGTGCAACTGTATTTTATTCTGAAGGGCTATTCAAATACAATTACATTAAAATTTTTAAATAAAAAAAAACCTAAAATATAAGAAAACAATGTCATACCCTCAGTGGGCCGTGGTAAAATTATCAAACATTGACCGGTCCGCGGTGGTGAAAAGTTTGGGGGACACTGATCTACGGTACCTAAAATTCATATTTAGAAGCGTCAATTTAAATATAATTTTTAGCTTTTTTATAAGTATAAATTGTGAAAGAAGGCATTGTTTCGTTTGAATGACTATATATATATATATATATATATATATATATAAAGACCTTATTTATAAATCAGGGGATGGTTCTTCTATTAAAAAATTTTCATACTAAATTCAATTTAATGTTTTTGCCATAAAGTTTAATGCTCTCAAAACCGCAATCCAAATCTTTCTCAAACTTGATCCTTACTTTTCAATAAATCATGAAAATTGGAAATATACCTTAGATGCAGGAACTGTTAACATGTTTTTTTTATTATTATTTGAGTTTGTCACTGAAAAAAAAACTAATAAAAACTCATTTTGCTCAACAAGCCCAAAGTATTTATTGATCTGAACTGACCAAGTGCAAAATTGGAAATGACCTTATGTCAGGATTCTGATGCGACTAATGGTGAGCAAGGTAAGTCCGTTAAAGCTTCCGGCAGTACATCCATATCAGAGATTTGCCCTGTGAGCAATCGATGACCCAAAAAAAGAGAGATGTGGGAAAAAACAAAAAGATTTCGCCTTCATATCCCCTGCTAGAATATTTAGTTAAGAAACAAAGGAAAACAGAGAGAATATGTGAGCCAAAATTGATGTGCAATGCCTTTGTAGTCTGGAAGAAAACAAGATTTGCAATTTATTCATGGTGCAGATAATCACCATGCACGCAAAAAATGCATTCGGACATCCTGTCATGTTTATAATGTTTCAGAATAAAAATAAGTATGTTCGTAAACAATTATGTATGTGGGAGACATACGAGAGTACAATGTCAATTTGCATTGTCTTATTTAAATCCTATTAGTGGTTCCAAGTGTTTCTTATAAGTAGATAAGAAAATGATGGAGTTTTCCCTAATGAAAACACAGTTAAAATTATTGTATTTGCTTATAAACACGCACACATACATGCACACACACACATGTGCATGTGTGTGCAATAATTCTATTTAATTTAATCTTAAACCACTTTAATTTATAATAGACCTGATCCTTCGGGGCTCACGTATAAATAATTAATTGGTTTGTTCACCTGAATCGTAATTGTATATATTAAAAATTAAAACATCAGCTTATTTAAAAAGAACTTTCATAAATAATGTTCGTACGATATCTTTCCAACAATCACCAGCTCCGTCCACGGAAGTCATATGTATTGAAACTTCCGTTTGCAATTTAATTTAAAAAATCGAGACTGCAAAATCAGCCTTTCTGTTGTTTTCGCGTAATGTAGTCTTACTTGTACATTTTTATGTCAGTGCGTTTCTAAATGTAGAACAGTGCTTCTCAAACTTTCAACGTTTGCGACCCAATATTCAATCATAATTTGCATCGCCCCCAATGATGTATTACATTCATCAATACTATACTTGACTCAAGCCTACAATACGTCTTTAACCCTCTGAAGTCCCTCCGACGTATATAAGCGTCTCGCTCAGCTAGTACGTGTTAATTTCGTTTCCTAGACGTACATACACGTCTTATCAAGTACTATCTTTTCCGTGCGCTGCTATCCATAAAATTATTCCGAAGGCTTTGGAAAGTATTAAAAAGACCTTTGACAGTGTTTATGAAGAATTTCTATTTGTTTCAGATGATTTGATTATTTATTCCTTTTACTTAGTACACCACATCCTTCCACTTATCATACACCACATACGCTTACTTTACGTGGCATTATGGAACGAATCATGTACTTTTATTTGCATTTAAGGGATTAATTATGTCTCACACAAATTATATCCAGATAATTGAAAATCCTAAGTATATGATTTTATATGACAAATCCCCTGGGGTCACTGGTAAATTATTAAACTTGTCCTTAGCTTAGCATTATATAAATTAATTATAAAATAGATTGTACAGTACTGATACATCTATAAATGAATTATAGTTTAAATGAGTATTTTTTGTTATGTCAAAATGTATTTGCTTACTTTTAGTAAGCCCATAATTTGCCAGCTAATCTTTTTGTTTTGACTTTTCAATATGCTTCGCACCCCCACCGTAGGGTTATCACGCCATCTACTAGGCGCGCCCCACAGTTTGAGAAAACACTGATGTAGAATAGTACTAACCACCAAAATACTCCCTGCCACAACATCCGTATTGCATCACTCAACTAAAATATGAAACTTTCGCTTAAGTAATCCTAACAGTGGCCATGATCTTATATATATATATATATATTGAAAATAATTTCCTAGCATTTTGTTTTATGGTGCAAAAAATTTTGAGACATATTAAGGTTTCTAGCTTTTTATTTCTATGTTTTAGTTTTTAATACTTGTAGTAAAATATATTAATATATTCTGTTTATTATATGACCTCTTTCTTAGAAACTTGAAAAACCAAGGAAACATTTGATAAAAATTCAGTAATAAACTATAAGATTTGAAATGTTTGTTTTATAAAATGTTGTTCCCTGTATGACAGTGCTTCTCAAACTTTCAATACTGGCGCCCCCCTTTTCAATCACAATTTTCTTATCGCGCCCCCTTATACATTAATAAATTACTGAATGCAATAATAATGCACTTTTGACGCTAAAGTTACAATATTAATGATCTTTTAATTATAAATCGCGCGGTAAAATTAATAATATAAGTATTAAATTTTGTATATACGTTACTTAAACAAAAAATTAAGTAATAGGACAATTATTATGGGTGTTATTTTTCCTTTTCTCTAATTTTTAAATTAAACATATTGCAAAATGTGGTGGCTGCTTAGAAGACAAAATATAGATATTCGCTAAATATAGATAAATTAAAAGTAAAAAACTTTTTAAAATCAAGCTTTTATATAAATGTCAAAAGAATAAAATAAACTTTTCTTTTTAAAGTTTTTTGTTATCAACTTATAAAATCGTTACACAATTTATGTGATAGAGTGCCGGTCAAGAGCTCTAAGTACTTCGTTTTCACTTTTTAGATTGAAAAATTTAAAAATTTTAAATCAATCAGATCAAGTTATTTAATTTGTTTGTTTATCAACACAGGTAAATCTCAAGTGACAAGCTTTCATATCATAAATTGTGTAACTATTTTGAGAAAGTTGATAGCAAAAATTTTTAAAAAGAAAAGTTTGTTTTATTCTTTTAGAGCATTTAAATAAAAGCTTATTTTAAAAAGTTTTTTTTACTTTTTAATTTATTAACATACCTTTGTGAATCCGATTTTTCTATGATGACTATTTTAAAAGACAAAATAGTAAATCTGAGCTTAAATATCAAAAAAATAACTTGAGTGTCAATTTCTAATTTTTAGCCTTCCTTTGTAAAAACTTTTGTTTGCAAGACAGTTTCTCCATGGGGAGAAGTCACTGATAATTATTAAACTTGTTCTTATAATGGCTGAAGTACCACTCTAACACGAGTTGGCTTTTTTAAAAATGATAATATATTATTCTTGATATAATAGATTAATTGTAAGAAGAGTAATACTAAGTGCATGACAATGTATACAAAAATGTCAAATGATTTATTGAAATGAATTCTCATATTATAAACGGTTTTGAATGAACTGTAATTTTAAGCCTCGCAGAATTAGCATTTAGGAATAAATGTTAAGTAATAAAAAGAATATAAAAATTCTAATGAATAACAATTGTGTTATTTTTTTTTATTTAAAAGCGAGAAAACTTCAAAATGTTTTATCTTCGGGATCAGGTTTATATCGCGGGAGTGATGCAATCTCCAATTCTTTTTTATAATTTATTTCTATGATAAAAATCAGCCACTTCAGTGAATAATTTAACTAAGAGAAAATATACCACCGGTCAAAGGAATTTTCTGTTTCGTCTTTTCATAAATTGAGAAAATATCCAATAAAACTGAGCTAAATTGTTCCAAATGTACGTGACCTTAATAAAGATTACCAAATCACAGACACTTTTTGCCAACATTACAGGAAAGTTATTTGCAAGCAAACCGTCACATTTTGTTCACGTTATTGTAATTTAATGTCCGCTGATGATCGACAACATCCTGTTGAACTTTTTCTTGCTTGTGTCTTTTGACAGGGTGAAGTGCATTTTGCGGTACACTTATGGCTTCTGTATTTTCTTTTGATAAAGTTCTTAATGTAGCTATTGAAAATTTTCCTTTCGTTTCCATGTTTATTGCTTTTTCTCAAATTTACTTTCACTAACATGATTAATATGCATTATTTCAGCAAGTGTTTCCTTGTTTGATCAGCTTCAATTTCCTTTCAGAGAGATCACAGATGTCCAATTTTTCATATTCTGCTCATTTACATTTATAAACCATAATCAGTTGTACAACATCACAATTAAAAAACCACTTTCATAGGGGAAAAAATGAAGCATGTTCAGGAAAATATTTTGAAAAAAAGTGATCGTGCTGGAAACTTGGCTCCAGCCAAGTATCCTAAGACTTAAAAACGTTTGCCACTCCCAAAAAAAAGGAGATACGTGATCAATTCATTTTAGCTCCTAATAAAACTTCGTCATATTAGGAGGATTCTCTGTCAAGGTCACAGTAACAAATAAACAGTTTTCCCAGAATTAACGATTTTTGTATTATATGTTTCTGTAGACTCATAAAATAAATCTCGGCCAATTAATCCTTCAAAGGTCAATATGCTTACCATGTATCATAAAAACTCTTTCACATTGTAAACCTAAACAGAATTATATAATTTATAACTTCCCTAAAAAGTGGATGAAGATAACATACCACTAAGCCTGCGCCGCAAAGTAATATTTTAGACAAAAAGAAACGTGTAATAAAACAAAACAAAATATTTTCTTTTATTTTGATGACCTTTTTCACCAGGGATTATATATATATAAATCATATCAATGTAGATCTGTATTTTTCATTATATCAGAAAGTATTTTGTTTTTTTCATTCCAGTAAATTAATTTTTTAACCTTTATTTTCGATATGCTCGCGCCCCTCTTGAGTACACGACTTCTAGGCGCGCCCACAGTTTGGAGAACACTGCTGTATGACTTATTTAGATCTATGCTGCAAAAAATGAACGTAAATTTTCGGAATTGAAAGTATATTTAGCACCACTGAGATACATTTTATGGGAAGCTAATATGTAGATATAAACAATTAGTTATTTAGCAAAGTTTATTATAGATCTTTTCACTACACAAAATTTAACGCGATAAATATCTTATTGCATCTCACACTTCAATTATATAATCCAATGATTCTCAAAGTGGTTTATACAGACCCCCAGGGGTCTATGACGACGTGCAAGTGGTCTACGTAAACAACAAAACAATTTGGGGGTCGATGAGGTGTAAATACGGGTCTACAATAATGGCTCGCATTAAACCAAACCATGACTTTAATTTTAAGAGAAAATTCAATCCAGTGGAAACCAGATTTTACCTATTTAACAGATTTATTTGCTAAATTTGCAGTAACAAGTTGACAGTTTTGAGTTTAATTTGCAGTTACAAGCTGACAGCATACGTTTTATTAAAACAAGGATCACCATTTTAGCGTTATACTTGTTATTTATCCCGAATTTTCGAATAGAGAAAGTTTTTAATTGTTTTTCCTAATGAGAAGGCGTTTCAGCGAGGTTACCTGTCTTAAAAAAAGGAAAGAAAGAGAAACAAAAGACTAGACCCTACTAACCAGGGAGAGTTAAACTTGACAGGATTGATGCCAAATGTTGAAAATTTGCTATTGAAGCACCAGATTCATCTCTCCCATTAAAAGCATTTGTTTGCTGCTCAGTCATTTTTTTATATACTAATTAAATTTTTATTTAATTAATTAATATCTATATCTTAAATTTTAATAACTTTACTTCACTATAGTTAGAGAATTTAAATCTTTTAAAGTTGTTCTATACCAGCTGTGGCAAAAAGATCTTTAAGTTGATAAATTTGAAAAAATTCAGTATTAGGTAACAGGGGTCTACGACAAACGATAAAAACATGGCAAGGGTTCTATGAGACAAAAATGTTTGGGAACCTGTGATATAATCTATGAAATTTTACTTGTTTCTTTTTTGATTGAAGTATGATGATATTCATTAGATTAATTATTATTATTGTTTTTTTTTTGCAGCTGTTATACAATGTTTTTTGTGTAGATTTTAAGCATCTGTTGCAAATTACAATAATTATGCACGATTTTTTTTTAAGGAATGGTGATCCGACTAATCAATTGAGTTGAAATTTTTATTTTAATGTCATTTGAAATGCCTTCTTGAAATAGTAAAAATAAAAGGTTATATGAATATAAGTGTAGAAATTTATACACTTCAAAAATAATCAATTTTTAAAAAAAAAAATGTTTGAAAAATTTGTTTTATGTGAATATTTTTGGTTTTCATTTTTCTCCTTTCTTTCTTTCTGCTCAGATAAAATGAACGCTTGAAATTAACCATTCAACGATAAATCAAGAAAAGTTTAAGCACCACATTATATCACCATGAGATTGCTTAGATTGTTTTCTGTTACTAGTTAGGAGCGTCAATTTTCAGTTGTCTTATGGATGAACCATTATTTTAGGGTTATACAGTCTATCATTATCTTATGTGTTAGTTATGGAAGTACAATGTGCTATTCACACCATGTCACCATGAATCATTCCCAACATTTGACATGTCAACAAGTTGTCCTCGTCATATTGAAAATGAAGCTTAAATAGTTTACTTGAAAACTTTTCGGTGATCATCCACAAAAATTTAAGGTACGTGATAAGTCTCGATATTCATCTAGTGTAAAATAATGACGAAACTATTTTTATTCATCAGACATAATAAGAAGCAGGATATATACTGTAAGTTGATGTAAGCTGAGGTTACAGTACCCTAAAATCCAGTGTACAACGCGTACCTATACTTTCAAGCTGTGATTTTTCATTTTTAAGTATATTCGCCGATAACGCGCAACCCTTTTCTACGAAGAAACCTGAAATAACCATATGAAATACTTTTATATTTGGAAGTCTTTTTTCAAGGTATTATTAAAAACCTTATAAAAATTATATTTATATACTTCTAGAACAACAGCCTCTTAAGTTCATAAATAATGCCATTTTATTAAAAAAAAAAAAAACAGTATTTCGATCTACGCAGAAGTCTAATTCAGTCCCTACACACACACACACACTATTAGGTCACACTCTCTAAATATTTATTTATTTATCTTGGTGGAATTTTTTCAATCGTTAATGAAATACATTTTAAAGCGCTCAATTGAACTGAAATTTTATATACAGGATTATTTTGGATGACTATACAATAATTTAATTATGATTAATACAAATTAATTTATTAAAACTAATTATTCAAAATTACAAAATACAACTAGTTGGCATCACTTTTGGTGACTTGTGTCAAAACTTGTAAGGTTTTTCCACGTTTTTAAAACATTCAGTTGAAGTGAAATTTTATATACGATTGTTTTGGATGACAATAAGATACTTTAATGATAATTAATAAAATTTAATTACCACCTAATGTTGTAATTCTGTCACATGTATATACATATTTATATTAATTTGTGTAACTCTTTAATAAAAAGTAGCTAAAATAAAATTGTTCTTTGTGGATCTAAGTAGGAATTGACGTAATTTTTTTTTTTTTATTACGTGTTTTTTTCTGTGTTCACCTTATTTTATTTTTAAAGTTCTCATTTTTATAATCGGCATATAATGAGCTTCCTAAAATTTTCGATCTTATTTTTTGTGTTAAAAGTGCGCGTTATACTCCGAGTTTTACGGTAATTGTAATCCATAATAATATAGGAAAAGTTAAATGTTTATTCGTTTTTTAGAACTCCAAACAAATCTCTCGAAGGTACATGCAAATAAAACAATTAAATACTTATATTAGAGTGTATGAAAAATAGAAAACGGTAAGAAAAAGACACAATTTTAAATAATTTTTTATTGAAGATAGTTAATAATTCCTTCATCCTTTTGTGTGAAATTATATATTTCTAACAAGGTACAGGGACATTTTATTCTTATACAAACAACTTTCCCACATAACTCTATATGTTTTATCAGTTGCTCATTTCTTCACTTTTATGAATAAAAAGTTTTCGTTCTTGTTTATTCGCGTGCCTTATACATAGCCGGTTTCCCCCTTGGTTTAATTAACGTTCTTTTTTTTTCGGTGAAAAGTGGTTTTTACAGAAGCACAAATCAATTATACGACGGAAACACTATAAAATAGTACATTGGGTTTGCATTTAGGGACTCTAAATGAATCCGAAACAGGAAGTGAGGATTGGTGAGTATTAAAACGAGATCGTTACAAAAAGATTTATTTGGCAATTACCCCACGTGTTTTTTCGGGAAAAGTTAAAATATTTTTTTCGTTAAAGCGGGTTTTTCAAACTTTCAATGTTTGCGACCCCAATTTTTTAAAACCCTTTTTTATCGCGCCCCCTTCACACAATAACAATGTATTTAATTCAATAATAATACTTTTACGTTAAAAAATACAAACCATTTTAATCATAAACCGTACAAAATATCTAGATAAGTATTAAATTTTGTATATGGCAGCTTAGTGGGAATCTTGTTTATTAAACTTTTTTCTTTACCTTTTTGGATTAATTATCAAAATACATTGCGCCCTACTGTTACATTTTAGATATTACAATGAAATGTGTATTTCAATTTTTTTTTTATGTAAATATATTTTGTTTTGGTTCCCTTTTAGTTAATTTGTAATTCTTTTTTTTATTTTGACTTTTTTGATTCTCCCCCCCCTCCGGGGTTATCACGCCCCCAGGTGGGCGCGGTTTTGAGAAGCACGGGGTAATGGGATTTTTTTTAAAATTTCTGTTGATAAAAAAAAGTAAACAGTTTTTCTTTTTTTTTAAAAATCTTTGTTTTTCTTGCCCTTACTTTTTAACTAGGCCTAAAGTGAAGGTATTATGTTTTGTTTAGGGTATATAAATTTGTAAAAAATGTCATAAAGCCTAATTTTGAATTTATTATAAATTTACTTCAATGTAAAAAAAAACAACCAAAAATTAAACAATTATTATACCAATGATGAAAGATCTTATTCATACAATAAATGAATTTTTCGCTTGAAGAAAAATATGCTTAAAGAAAATTTTTTCAAAAGTAAAAAAACACCATGGACAAAAATTGGCAAAAGGATTTTTCAAAAAAGGAAAAG
>BMAV01000876.1:0-19446 GCA_019973955.1 Trichonephila inaurata madagascariensis | reverse complement strand
TTTTAAAAAATATTTTTTGGAATATTCGTTACCTAACTCTTATTTTTTTTACACTGGTGAGCAAAATACATCTCCTATTGTTTTCATTCAATTTGTAAAATAAATTGCAAGTTATTTATATGAGAACAGATAATGTCAGACTAGTATTACTTAAATATAAAATAATTAATGCTATAATTCTATGATTGCCTCTCTACATCTTAAAATGATAGTTCTAATATTCCTCACAAGAGCATTTCCTTCTTACTTTGGCAATTTTCTTTTAACCACTTTCCGGTTTTCCCGAACTGAGCTCGGGCAGGCGAGACGAACTATTCTGGCTTATCCGGAGTGTAGCTTGGGCACTGCAAAATTTACACTTTGCAATCGATCTTTCCCGAATTATTTCACATAGCTCCTATGTTTTTGAATAATTAAAAAGTACCATTCGATGGAATTTTCTAGAAAAAGAGGACGTCCTTCTGCTGAGCAACTCCTTCACACTTGTCTGAAATACAATTTGTTGTGTGTGACTACATTCCTACCACAAAGAAGAAAACTTCTCCAACACAACAGTGTATTATTTGCTGTTCAGATAGACAATGAAGCGAAGAAGGTAAGAAGATAAACAAGGTTCTTCTGTCCAGATTGCAATGTTGGGTTATGTGTTTTCGAATTTATCATACACGATCAAATTTTGATTAATAATTTCATAATTATTAATGTAAATGCAAAGATGTAAGTAAAATTTGTCATTCAAGATAAAAACGATGAATTTTAAGTTTCATATTAATAGTGTGAATTGACTCCAAAATCTTCTGATTTTTGCCATACAAAAAGCCGACTTTACACAGGTAAATTATTAACTTATTTAAATAGACTTTTTTACAAATATTTTTAGGAATTTTGTATGCGAATGGTGAGATTATGAAAAAGAGACATGGATGTTTAAAGAAAAGCATAAAAAATTGATTTTTCTTATCCATAATCCAGAAATAAAATGAGCCTGGAAGCGATTAAGAGATGTTGGAAAGCTAAAATCTTATATTTTTTTTGACAATTTGAGATTTTAACATTTTTAAATTGTATAGATTTTAACCTTTCTAAAAAACCTTACTTTAACCTCTAGGGTAGTTAGAAGCCCTTAAAACCTATTTTCAAATAATCGTTGAAACTGAACCACGCCCATTTGAAAGGCGAAAAATGTAAACAAAGTACTTCTGTTTTTTAAAAGTTGAACGTCTGATATAAACCAAAACATGTATCTTTTATTGTAAATTAAGCCTTTTACTTTTTTTTATTTCCTAGACGATTAGAAGTCTCACTGTATACATTAAAATCAATTTATCTCAAAATGTAAATTTTGATGTTCGATGTACCTTTTCTGAGAAACTACTGTTTACAGGTATGTAAATTTTCGTATGATATATTTATAATGATGGCTAATGTATACTGAAATTAGCGTTTTGCAAAAACTTAAAAATTAGTTTTTTACAAAACTTTTTATGTGAAAAATGGGCCAACTTTCACTATGTTTGAAAAAATATTTTCAAAATTATGAACACATTTAAAATTAGCTAAAAGCTCATTTCAGTATAATGGGAAAGGTGTACTTTAAATGCATGAAACATTTCAAACATATACATATAACAGATTTTGAGAAAAGGTGTATCAAAAACAGCCAATTTAACATTGTTCGTATAGAGGTTTCCTACTCCACTTAAATGAACCACTAACAGCGGTGTAATGACAAAATTTATACATCATTTTATTTTTTATGCCTTTGTGCTAGAGTGCCAAGTTGATATCAAAACAGTTTTGTAGTAGTGGTTTCTCAACGTATTCTTGACTAACCTCTAGAAAAATCAATTATATGGATGTTTGGTTTGAGTAGTTTGCCTTGTGAAGGAACAATGCTTTAGGAAGATAGAAATTGCTGTGCTTAAGAGTCTTGAAGTGGAGAATGAAGAATTTATTACTGTAAAGAGATATGTTGGCTATTTTAAGGCTACACGGCACCCTTTTTCAAAAAAAAAAAAAATTCTGAGACAGTTACAGTAAAAATAATTGATGTTTCATATTTAGATCATATTAATAAGCTGATTCTGAAAGTAAAAAGTCAATTTGAACGGCCATTATTTTACAATTTTAAAAAATTAGGAGTTTTTGAAGTTTTTTCAAACTCTTATAGAATACTAAATTTTTAAAAATTTTAGTCATTTTAAATTATTTATGTTTCTTAGGTTATTGTATAGAAAAGTTAGTATGGATTTGAGAATCTATTCCCTTGTTGATTTTTAGTAATTACTTTTCTAGAAAAACCTGGAAAAAACACGAAAATTTTTAAAATATCAACTTTAGCATTTTTCAGAAAAATAACTAGAGATCTCAGCTTTAAATCGATACTAACTTTTATAGAACATACGTTTGGGAGTATATACATAAAAAAATTCAAGGCTTTATCTTGAAATGGAAAAAAGCCTTAGGGATTAAAAAAACACTTATACCTTCAAAATTGAAAGTCTGAGAAAAACTCATTTAAAGTTTCTGAAGTCATAAAACAGAAACTTATAATGCCCGTAATGCTCTAATTTTTTAATATGTTATTTTTCAATGCATGTTCTGCAATAAAAGACTATTTTTATTAAAAATGACTGAAAATAATATTTTTAATTCAAAATATATATATTTTTGCATAATATTGATAGAATTTGTTAAGACGTTAGTTTATTCAGCTTCATCTTAACATAATATTTTCACAAAAGTTTTGCAACGCAAAGCATTTATGTACAAAGTAATAATGATACTAACTTAAGCTAAAAATAGTCAGATTTCCACCTAAAATTTAATTTTTTTTCAGTTTTAAATTGGGGCAGTTTAGGAAGTCTTAGCTCTTGTCGTCTGACTTTAAAACACTAAAAAATTGTACTACAATATGTTTAGTATAATGCAGTTTGGTACACCAAGGAAATATTCAGTTATATTTGCAACATTTGACTTGCATTCGGAATTCTAATTGCAGTATCAGTGGAGGACTGATTTTTAGATACATCATTTTCAGTAGTATTCCATCTCTTTGGAATATTGTTTCTCATAGCAACCTGAGAACACATTTGCCATGGCAGTTTCTCTACAAGAAAATATTTATATCTTTTAAGTTATACAAACTATTTTTAAAGAGAAATTGGCCATGAAATTAATCTTAATTAATTAACTATGAGAACCCAAAAAACTCAAAACATAATCAAGTAGAAATGATTTTTGTAATGAAAATTGAAATTAATAACCATTTCAAACTAAAAGCTCAAAAATATTTTTAGTTAATTCAATTTAAGAGTGAAAAAATGCTTTAAAATGAAACCGAAACCAAAACCATAGCTCATAAAACTTCAAATATCTTACAAACTAATTTGCTAACAGATCTGAAATTTCATGGCATTCTCAATGACATGGGCTACTAGAAAATGCAAAAAAAAAAAAAATGTTTTTCTTAAAAATGAAAATTTTAGGGTACTTTGTAGTCTTAAGATGTAAGATTGACTTGAGGTTTATTTAATATTGGAATTGATGAACACAGATAGTAGCTCGTGAACTGTTAGCGGATGTTCGGACATTCTGAAGCTCGATTTGCGTGATTATGCTTTAAAATTTCTTTTAAAATTAATTGAATCTTGATTACTTTCTAGGTTTATTGTGCCCTTATCGAATATTCACACTTAGGATAATTCGACAGTTAAGATATTACAGGAATGAAAAACGTTAGATAATTTATTTTTGGATTTAAACTTTCTATATTCTTTAACCTAAGACAACAGAGTTTTTTATTTGTTTTATTAATTTTGAAACACTGTTTGAATGAAATTAGTAAAATAATATTTTCATGGAACAAGATAATTTTTTATATGAAAGTTTATTACTCGATTTGATAACATTATTCTCATGTCAGCAAAACCTTCTTTATGATTGATCTTTATTTCTTTTACATCGTACACGTTTCTTCCTAAGATATATCGAATAATACCTATGAATTTCTTTCAGAAGAAAGAAACAACTGGAAAAAAAAGCTACTTCTTGTTGTAACTGCGTGTTTATACAAGAAACTATTCAATCTTAGCCTAACACCTAATATTAGATATGCAAAAGATATAATTTTTTTTGTTTAATATACAATCTTACAACTCAAAACTTCATCCTACTCGTATAATGATTTATTCGTAAAATTAAAATCAGAGAATGAAGAAACACTTTTTAGTTGTAATTTTTAATAGTCCATGCATGAATAGTATTTAGAATTTCTAATAAATTATGTCTGAATTTGAAGTTGAACATGCTTATATACATATTCTTCTTGAGAAAATTTCGTACTTGAAATTTTGAGGACCAAATGAGAAAAAATCCATACTTATTCATCCCTCCCCCAATGAGAAAAAAAGTCATGTAATTATAGCATGCGGATATAATAATTGTCATATCGGTAGATTTGATAAGGAACAATAGAAAAAGTATCTCCAAGACATTTTTTGAATTATGGATAGTAGTAAAGTAGAAAATATGTCATTATATATATATATTTATTTTCTTTCTTTGCTTTCATTGGCTGTAACTACAGTGTAGTGACAAATGATGAGATCTAAGTTGTACAATGTGTAAATCGCTTACTACGAGAAGATCTGAGACTTCGCTTCTTAGATAAGTGAGTTCATTCTGTCAACGCGGGGGAAGATAATAAAAAACTAAAAAGTTCTGAAAAGAATTTTGATATATATGATGCATGAAAGGAAGCTGATATTTGTGTGACTAATAAAAAGAGCAAAAGAGATAAAGATCATTAAATTTTAATGTGTATTGTTGTCGTGTCCTTTCCGATGGGAAGTTGCCAGAACCTGAGACTGATCGAACTTCTACACGATGCGACACCAACTATCTCTACCTCCAGAATTTAGTCAAGGGCGAGAGGTGAGGGATATATATATATATATAAATATATATATATATATATATATATATATATATATATATATATATATATATATATATATATATATATATTCTCCAGCACCCTGCATCCGTGGGTTTTGCTGCGACTGTCCACAGGACTTTCGGAACCCCTGATTTAACATCACGTACTCCGTATGTACTCGGAGGGTATTTGGTGGGATCGAACACAGAGCTCTCCGGTCTGGAGTCCAATGCTGTAGCCACTAAGCTACCCACGACCTCAATTTTAATATTTACTGGGATTTAAAAGTAAAAATGCAATTTTGATACCTACTAAAGCTGTTCTTCGTTCAGTGTTTACCTAATCTTTGATAGTTAATCCATCAGATGTTAGTGACGTGTTAAGTCTGTAATGAAATGTTAAGAGGTATAACACTTAACACACATTTTAAAATCCAAAGCACAATGCATCCGTAAAAGTAACGTTTAAAATCTAATTGGTGCCCTTACAAACCCTACAACATGTGTTTTTAACATTTCAACTCCTTAAAACATTGACTGAGCCTTGTCTTTTATAGTACCTTTTTAAGGACAGTTTTTAAGTTCACATACCAGGGATAATTTCTGAATCAATCCTCATCACACTATATTTTTAATTTCGAGTTTTGATTTACACTTCCAAGCAGATTTTATTATGTTTGGGAAACGGTGAAAAGCTTAGTTTATTTATCGTTGTTTCCTTTCTCTATGCATGAACCTTTAAGATAATATCTCGTAAATATCTAATTAGTCTCTTTTATCGCATACAGGAGATAACAAACATGAGGAAAAATTCATTTAGAATTTTATAAACATACAGAAAAATGTGAATACCCTAATAATTTAGGATATTCTACCAGGAAAGAAGGAAACACGGATAGCCAAAATCGTAGCTTGCCTTAAATGAGTCCGAAGAGTTTGTGTTGAATGTTAAAAATGATATATGCTTGCATTTAATAAAAAATCAATGGAACAAAAACATTTACAGGAACTTAATGAAATTTAATACAAAATTTTCTTACGTTTTTTTTAAAAAAAACCCGTTTATTTAGTTTTTGGAAAATAATCTGGTATTTTTAGCATCAAATTGACAACAAATTGTTCGATATCGGCTATCGTGTCATTAATTTAACTATTGGAATGCGCTTCTAAATAATTGAGCATACTTCTCATGACATTCCCCATTTCGGATGAGGTGGGAACAGAAGCTGCATTATTCGTTTCATATGCGTCATCGCAATCTGCGACATTTATATTTTTTCTGCTACGTACAAATTCCAAAGTATATTTGCCATAATTGGGGCTGTACACACATTGTTATCATCTACTAGAACGAGTCCTTCTGATGAAATAGTAGGGGACAGTCCAATAATACACAACAGTTCCAAAAATTTAATTTAGTGTCGGCTAAGTATCAATATCATCATTCTCCAAAAGGAAATCTTTTCGATTAAGCTATTTTGGCTTCACGTGCATGGAAAAATGCAGGAAAATACATAGCAGTTTATTGAGATCTCTGTATTATTTTGTATTAACCGATATATGCATCAACTAAGAATTGGAGAACACTAGCAAAAAGATGGCAGTCTTGGAAAGGTTTTCTTGAAAAAGCCAAGGCCCAGCCTGGGCAGTCGAGTTACTGAGGAAGAAATAATAGATGCCTCATATTTTCAGAATTATAGTATTGTTTGAAAAATCTAATATTGAATATTTATATAAATATATTTTTACATTTATATCATTACTTATTCCAAAGAAGTATGATTCTCAAATAAAGAGCTCCATTTTTTTTTGTAAGGAAAAAAAATTATTTTCCGTTATTCTTTTTTCATTCTGAAAATAAAATGTTGAAAGAAAAAAAGATTTTTCTAAAAAAAAAAAATATATGTATTTAATGATTTTTACGATAAAGAAGAAAAGGCAATTTAGGTTATACGTAGGGAAATTTAGCAAATTTCGCAGTTTTTTGCATAATAACTGTGAAACAAAATCCACCCATAACAATGAAATATTAAGCAAGCCAAAATAATCTTCTCATAATCCCTTTTTTTATTATGAAGAGAGAGCCAAGAACTATTAACGTTGAAGTTTCAGAATATTGTCATGTAGTGTCTGAGACGAAAGAAAGTTGATACAGGAAAGATTTTAAAAAAATGCAATGAAATTTACAAGCTTGGAAAAGTGTCTCTGTAAGAATAAACATTAAAAATATGCTGAAACTCTAAAAAAATTGGAATGGTTTATAAAACGCCGGGTGAACGAGGGTCAAGTGTTCATGACCTGAACCTGTATACAACAGCGTTTCTCAAACTGTCGGGCGTGAGCATATCGAAAGTAAAATATTGAAAATACTAATAAATTTACTAAAGGAAGCAAAACACAAAATACATTCTGACATATTAAAAAAATAATCAAATACATATTCACATTGATGTAAGACACTCAAAAATTTATCAGTATGGAAAAAAATTATTTGATAATTCCCTGGGTGCAAAACTTAAGCAAAAAATGAAAAATTTAGCAGATAGCCATGAAATTGCAAAAAAGGAGGTCTGGGACGCGGAACACATGTCAGTAGAAATGTCCGGTATGCAAATATCAGAACAAAACGCGAAGCGATGTGAGCGTACCAAAACGCGTGATGTCAGCCCCACTGCTAAAACAGTAGAATAAAATGAAGGAGGGAGACGCAATTCAACATATTCGCTGCAAGTGCCAGTGAGTCAGTTCGTGAATATGGCTGAAGAAACCCCTGGACGATTTCACACGGGAAGAATGATGGAAAGCTGGAAGGGGGGCGTACTGTCCCAGTGTAGCTGCAGAGTTGGGAACAACAAAAGTGTCGTTTCGCGCGCTTGGAAAGCATTCCAAACCACAGGTACAGATGTTAGAAAGGTTGGTGGTGGCCCCCCGGGACGACAACGCAGGATGACCGATTTTTCATCCTGCGGTGAAAAGAGGTCGCAGCAGTCGCAAGCTCCATTGCTCAGAAACCTGTACAGCAACGGGTCGAAAAGTGTCGCGGTTTATTGGGCCGACCCCTTCAAAAAGGGGCCTGTTCGCCCGCCGCCCTGAACGCTGCCACCGGCTGGTTTGGGCCCACCGAAGCCACCGTTACAGTGGCCAAAAGAGCACAAAAACTGGACAACGATCAATGGAATCGGTCCTCTTTACGGATGAGAGTCGGTTCAGTACCAGAAGCGATTCTCAACGCGTTTTGATTTGGGGGGTGATGGGGACCCGGTTTTATCCCGTAACATAAAGGATAAAACCCCCACAGGGGTGGTCCTGAAGTTCTTGTCTGGGGAGGCTTTTGCTGAACGGGTGAACTGAGTTTAAATTTTTTCGACAGAGGGTCTATAACCGGGGACGCTATTGTGGGAGGTACTTCTTCCCCATGTGCGTTTTTTTCCAAAGTCCATTGGGACCATATTTATGGATGCAAGCAGGGCCACATCGCACTCTTGCTGTTAATCGCAAAGTAAAATATCATCGAATGGTTGGCCAGAGTGCTCCCCAGATTTAAACCCCACGAACATGTGGGTTGCTTTGGGAGACGTATTGCCACACCCAAATCACCCGGAGAACAACCAAACAACCAAAAACAGATGTTGATTGAGGAATGGGCATCCTCCCTAAAGAAATGTTGCACCAGCTGGTTCTGGTATGCGGAGACGGTGGGAAACAAATTTTAGTAAGGGGGGGACATATACCATATTAAGGAATATCTTCTTGTTGTTCTTCCTGTTGGGTAACAATCGTGAGTCCGATATATGCGTTCAATAAAGCTTTTTCTTGTTTATTCCATCCCTATGCGTTGATTTTTTAGATCCGATGCTTTCGTCATCCTTACGTACATAATACTCTCCCCCATTTCAGAATTTCATGTCTTGATGATTTTTTTGAATTATGGGTAAAATTTTGCAAAAATTTTTCACACCAGTGTATTTATGAACACTAAATGAAAAAAAAAAATTTATATTATTACTGTGACGTCCATGGACATCATATACAAAACTATATGGAAAATATAATACTTATCTAGATATAACATATGCAGTTTTTAATAGAAGTCGCATTGTGCTTTTTAAAATCGAAGTACATTATTATTGCATTCGATACATAATTTTTTTATGATGGTGGTGGGGGGGGGTAATGAGAAAAAAAATGACTGAAAATCGGGTAGGGAAAAATTGAAAGTTTCAGAAGTTTTTTGGGATACGTGTTTAAAACAACATGTTTGTTGTTAAACACAACAAATATAAAAAAAACACACAGAGATAAAAATCATTAAAAAAAACTTCCTAATTCTCAAAAGGTAATCAAAATTTTTGATCAAAAACAAGAACGCAAAGCGAATCCATTTATGTTTGTTTTACTTAAACTAATTTCTTTAAATTTACAAAAATTGATATGAAGATTGATATTGAATGAAGACTGTTCCCATGTACAAATGTCAAAAAAATCAAACAATATTCTTTGGGATACGAGGTTTTTCCCCAAACCACAAATCGAAATTCAATTATTTTGGGAACAAATATCTTGTTAACTTATAAAATATGTACTAATTAAAATAGTCAAATAATTATTTATTTCACTAATAATCAACATAATTTTCTTTAAAAAAACACCTAAAAAACATGTTAATTCGAATACAAAAATTATGATTTTTTGCCCATGTAAAATTTTTTCAAAAGTGAAAATGGAAAATTTTATGATATTTAGCGTCACCGTTTAGAAATGTATATAAAATTGAAAAAAGTAAATTTTTTTTTTGACAAAAAATAAACATAGAATGACACATTTTCAGAATATTCTCCTTTTGTGAAAAATGTTTCTATTATAATAATACTTTGCCTGTATTCAGCTCTGATCTCTGTACAGAGGCTCAACTAGAATTTTTGAAATGCATAACTTGGAAGTCGGTTTATCCATGTTTTACGAAAACAGAAGGGAGAAATTTTAAGAAAATACACCGATAATTATTTCAAATGGTTGTAACTCTGAAAATAATGTAAATTTTTCAAAAATCATAGTTGAGCCTCTGTACAGAGGTCGGAGCTATAAACAGGCAAAATATTAATACAATAGAAGCATTTTTTACAAAAGGAGAACATTTGGAAAAAAGGTTATTCTAAGTTAATTTTTTGCCAAAATATTGTATTTAAATAATTTTTTTTGTCATAATGTCCTTATAAAACAATTGTATACATGTATTCTAATCTAAGTGACACTAAATATCACGACAATTATCCATTTATGCACTTTTTTAAAATCATGGTTCCGAACGTTGTCGGATACCTTAAATAACCTGAGGGGAATAAACAGTTTGTGTAGAATAAAATAAAATTTAAATTGCATTCAACTTACATTATCCAATGCAGTTTGTAGTTTATTTATAATCGTCTGCTATTTTCTAAAACGTTAGCTAAACTGTGTGAAAGTACTTTTAAACTTATGAAGAATTTTGAACGAATACGAAAGAATTTACGTAAAATCCATGCTTTTATAAAACTAAAATATTTAGTAAATTTATGTTCAATGCTCAGGAATTTTATTTCTGAGAACTGTATTATGATTTATTGTTTAAGAATTCGAAAAGTTTTGTGCTTATATTTTTTACTAAAATATCAGATGACATCGGAGTTTGACTTCGCAGAAAATAAAATATTAATCATTAAAGGTTTTCTGCAATATGTTTTTCACGTAAAATTTTCAATTTTAATGAAACTTTACGCTAAATAATTTAACAAATAACACTGAACATTTGTTTTACTTAACCACATGTAATTTTTATACGTTGGTTTTGTTTCATTAAACATATAGTAATTAATAAATATTTAACTGTGGCTTCTTTTTGTTTGTCTCATATATAAGTACAAAAATAACTTTTCTGCACAAAAATTTTCTCCTTCATTAATATTGATAAAATCAAAATATTAAAAATTTTTTTATTCTGATATTCGTAATTTTTTTTAAAATTGTCTAAGTAATTAAAACTTTCGAATATCCAAAACGAAAATCTTTAGTTTAATGCGTTGAATGAAGCAGACTTTGTTTTATTTGTCATTTTTAAAAAAAATTATTAATGTTAGAACAACCAGAATTTGGAATTAGCTGACACCACAGCTGAAGGTTAATATGACCCTTATAAAAAAATTCAATCCCAATCAAAGTAAATTATTTCTTGACTGACAAATTGTATTGAAATTACAGTACATAAGACATTTTGAAGGTTTCTTAATTTTTTTTTTTATTTTTTTTTATTTACTTCTCTTTTATGTTTTCAGAGTTGTCATTTTGTAAGAGCAGCATATAAATGAAAATATGAAATGAATTATATTTTGTTGAACAATATTCTATAGCAAGAAGAACAATGGAGAAGAAAATAAAATTACAAATATAAATAATACAAATTTACACGCAGTACGCTCAAAAGTTTGAGATTAGTGCAAATATAACAATAGGCATCCTTGATAGTGACAACAATTTATTTACCTCAAATTACTTTCTGGAATCTCTCATAGCTTGCAAAAGTTTTATTTAATATCTTGCAACATTAAATGCTACATTTGTTTTCTTTTAGGGCTTGTACTCATTTGATTTAGAGGAAGGGAGCAAACCAATTGTAGTTCAACTGATTGCAAGAATAAATTATTGACTTGATATTGAGGTGTCTGAGGATTGCTGGAAAATTATGCTAGAATTGGGGACTGAAATGTCGACAATGTAAAAAACATAAATAAGTCCTAACAGTTGTCCAAGTTCTAAATCAACTGGCTAATTTTCTTTCTAGAGCCTAGTGGTTAGAGCATCGGACTTCAGACCGGAAGGCTTGGGTTCAATGCTCGATGCCACCAAATACCTTCCGAGTACACACGGCGTACGTGCTCATTAAATCAGTGGGTCCTAAAGTCTTGTGGGCTGTCGAAGCTGAAACCACGAGCGCAGGGGGATGGATAATATTTTATTCCCCTCCAGTTCCATGCCTAAATTATGGAAGTGAGAATAGGTGGTGTAACCATCAACCGTAAAGAAGTCCAACCTCTTTCACAGGCTCTGCCGACATTCATTTCCTCCTTTCAGGAAGGAAACAACAACAAATTTTCTTTTTTGAACACAGTTTGCACATTTCAACTGCAACTCTAGCAAGACAATTTTCCTTCAAAAAATTCTGTAGCATGCCAAGGCCACTGAATTTAAGCACATTTCAGAGAAGAATTGTAGCGCTTAGAGTGACACTGTTGTTTGAAGGTGCGCGCAACTGTGAGAGAAGTGTACATGAAGTTTTTACTTGAGAAAAAACACGCACCTAAAAGGTTTTCAATTCAAAACTCAATGAGCGTTACCGACCCAAACAGTCTTGCTGACTGGAGTCGAGTAAATCGGATTCAGCGTAACGCAGCCAAAACTGAAGTTTAATTTAAATTCACTCTTCTGAAAAATGAGACTAAAGAAGTTATCACTTTAACAAAAACTCTTTATTATTATTTTTGGAATAGTGTGAGCATCCAGTAAGGGAAAAACATCTTAATTTATTTTTGCAATGTTGAAAAAAAAGGTCGAGACACATTTATCTTGTCGTAAAAGATTCATTATATTTAATACTAAAAGGTCAGGGAAAAAATTGTTGAACGAACTTAGTGTTTTTTCTTGGAATCTATGTTTTTTAGACATAATTCGTTTATATTTTCTCATTGCTTCATTACCTTGGCTTCAGAAATACTCGACTACAAAATAAATTGAGTTCCTTTGAAAAATGACTCTAGATTCTAAGCGGGGTCAATATCTTGTTTCTGATGAAACAAAGAAAAAATTCTATTTTTCCTTCAAAAGTAACTGAAGACCTTACTAAATAATAAATGAATCGGACATTTTGTCCCTCTTACATCGTTTGTCAGTATTCAGCTATGGTCCCAAAGAGCCATTATTTTGCGCAGAAATGGTTTGTTTATTTATTAGCCCGAGAGACCGACTGCACTTATTATGTATGAAAATGAATTATTCTGTTAATATGCTTCTTTTTCTTTGGAATGCCTTATCAAGCATATTATGTATGTAAATGTCACGGATATCAAATTTTAATTATTGAAATCATTTTAATTTAAAATATATTGGATTGTTTTGAAGATAACAGGAGCAGAGAGAAAATCTGTAATAATAAAAACGAGCATTAGCTGTTAGATTTTAAGACAAGCGAAGTATTTTCTGCAGCTACTTCAGCGTTTCTGAAACTTTGGAGCACTCCTCCTCCCTCCCCCAGGGGCGTGATAAATCTACGAGGAGGGTGCGAACGCTTTAAGAAGTCGTAAGCAAAAGATTATTTAAAAAAAAATATATATATTAATTTTCTGCAAGTAAACAAACAAAATATATTCTGAAATAAGAAAAAATAAAATACACATTTACACTCATATATATTGCACTTGTTAATGAATCAGTACTGCACAATGTATTTCATAATTAATTTACCATGCAAAGTTACTAAAAAGTTTAATAATTGCTAATAACCCCGTGGATTTGTCATATATGAAATTATGTACAAAAATAAAAGCTTATCTTTTTAATTTTTACGGTTTATAATTCATCCCTTAACTGACGATAAAATGTTACGCCATTTGCTTCCCAATATCACTATTTTCAACGTAATCGCGCGTATGGGATATATTGGGGGGGGGAGAAAATAATTAAATAAAGAAATATTCTAATTTAAGTAAATTCTTCGAAAACACTATCAAGGTGCTTTTATTGCATTCCAAAGCCTTCGGAATAATTTTATGCATAGAAGTAGTGTGTTGTGTGTAGTGTGTATGTTTTTAAACTAAACAGCTGGACCGATTTTGATGAAATTTTTTGGGTCTGTTCCAGTGGATTCGAGAATGGGTTAGATTCACAATTCGGTCCGATATCGCGATTAGTTAAAATGATATTAATTACACGTGCATTAATCAACAATTATTCTAACCTACAAATCTGTTTGTGTATCTAATTGATTACACACATTTTTGTTTTTTATTAAACTTTTTTTTGTTTAAAAAAATTATTTCTTATCGGAAATCTATACCAGTAAGAGAAAAAGTTTTGCTGTGTGTTTCACTTCTAAGCAACTCAGAAGTATGAAACTTGGCACATAATTACTATATGTCCTAATGAACATGCACTACGAAGAGTATTTTTCGAAATTCGCTTTAGATTTTTTTTAAGATTAAATTTTTAAGTGATTTTCCCATTTTCTTTCAACAACTGTATTTTAGTTAATTTGGCAACAGTCATTTTTTGTTTTGCTTATATTTTATTTGTTTATTTCAAACCAGTTCTGGATATTGATTTGATTGTGTCGTTTCTTTTCAGCTTAAAAAATCGATGTAATTTGGTTTAACGTTACTATATTTTTATTTTCAGTTATGTTCGAAGCTGATTCGTGATATGGATAATGACGTTAGTTGGTGGTCTTTAGTACAGTTTTCGCGTCAGTTGAGTGCTTATTCATAAATTGGCATTTTGAATTAAGATGTACACACTTAAATTCAAAAATGCCAATTTTTTATGAATAAGTTTTATCAATCTGAACCGTTTTGATGAAAATTTGTACTAAAAAGTTATTACAATATCTAACGTCATTACATGTACGGTTATCACAATTGGGTCAATCGATACTATCCAGAAATAGTTTGAAAATATTAATAATATGGTTATATAACTCAGTGGCCCCGACAGACGGTGTCCGTCGGGGCCACTAGTTATATATATTATTACATTATATCGGTATTAATTATTGATTGATAGTAGTTATTTTCAATATACTCTTATATTATTTATTTGGGATGCATTTCAATATATTTTAAAGAAGTTCTAAAGAAGAAGAAAATTATTTTCCTTACGATTTGTTGCAGCTAGATCACTATCTTGGATCCCATATCAATCAACCACAAGCTTTGCTTGGCACGTAGTACACCAATATCAAATTAGTTCACAGAAACGTAACTTAAATACGACATACTTAAATATAAATGAACCATTTCACTTAATGTCATATGCATAAAGAAAAATTATTTTAATTACTTATCATCGTAACAATGCAATCTGAAAAATAACAATGCAAGAATTTAAATAATTCCGAGATCTATTCTATGATGAAAGTCATTAAATCGGACTTCGATTTAGAAGATCTCTTGTAACTGTTGAATATATTACATTTGAATGAAATTTAGGTCATGCAGAGTGTCTTTATAAGGAAAACGAAATCCAAAGGGACACATAGAGATATAGTTGTTAGATATATCTAGTAAAATTTTAATTGCATGCTTTTATAAACCTCATGAAACAACTTATGGAAAAAGAAACCTTATTACTTTCTAATTTTGGGAAAAAACAGAATTACCACATAATTCGGCGTATAACGCGCACTTATACTTTGAAGCTCCTTTTTCTACGTTTTAGGTACATTCATCGTATAACGCACAACCCCTTTTTTACGAGGAAATCTGAAATATTAGTATGCTATGCTCTCATGTTTTGCAGTCATTTAATCGACGTATTATCTCAGATTTTTGAAAGAGTACTACACTTCTAGGACTACAACTCTTTTTTTTTTCTTTTCTGCATAAGGAATGTCATTTCTTTTAAATAAACAGTACTTCCATCACTGACGTAACGGAGATGATTAGACCTCCTCCCCCCCCCCTACAAAGTCAGGTTTTACATCCCAAGCCGGATCTTACGAAGGGTATAAACTTGACGACAGTCAGGATTTGTGCCCCCTAGAAGCCTGGGCCCCTCGCAATGCGGAGATGTACGTTACGTCACTTACTTCGATATGTGTAGACCCCTCAGGGGGCTCACCTTCTTTAGGTGGGTACGGGTGTCACATTCCTGAGGTACCCTAGTGATCTTTTCCTTTTCCCAAGGTGTTTACTATCTTTGGTAAACACGGATGTCACGAACCCGGGGTACCCCAGTGATACTTTTCTATTTTCGTCCCTCCATCTTGTCATCCAATTTCTTCTTTTCCCGTCCAGACCCTAGACCTATGAATGTTTGGCGCAGTATAGCCAAAACTGGCTCTTGCGCCATAAAACACCAAACTCAAACTCGATATGTGTAGAAGTAAAATTTTACTTTATGTTTATTTCTTTTGTTACTTTCAAAGCTATTGTTTTTATACCCGGCGTATAAATACAATAAATCTCAAGCACCCTTAAATCTCGATTTTACTTTTTGTGTTAAAAATGCTCGTTATACATCGGATTTTACTGTAAAAGTATTTTATTCTTGGTTTTAAAAGAATAATGAATAAAAGTTTGTAACAACACTTGGGTTAATAGAGTTTAAGGTATCCGACTACGTTCAGAACCGTCATATTAAAAAGCGCATAAATGGATAATTGTAATGATATTTAGTGTCACTTAGATTAGACTACATGTATAAAATTGTTTTAAGGATATTTTGACAAAAGAAATTATTTAAATACAATATTTTGCCAAAAAATTAACTTAGAATAATCTTTTTTCAAAATGTTCTCCTTTTGTGAAAATTGCTTCTTTTATAATAATATTTTGGGTGTATATAGCTCAGACCCCTTTACAGAGGCTCAACTATGATTTTTGAAAAATTCACATTATTTTCAGAGTTACAACCCAATGAAATAATTATCGGCGTTTTTTTTTTTTAAATTGCTCCCCTCTGCTGTCGTAAAATATGGATAAACCCACTTTTAAATTATATATTTCAAAAATTCTAGTTGAGCCTCTGAAGAGAGGTCTGAGCTATATACAGGAATAGTATTATTATAATAGAAGAGCATTTTTCACAAAAGGAGAACATTTTGGGAAAAAGTTATTCTAAGTTAAATTTTTGCCAAAATATTGTATTTAAATAATTTTTTTTTGTCAAAATGTCCTTAAAACAATTGTATACATGTATTCTAATCTAAGTGACACTAAATTTAATCGCTTTTGCAAAATCACAGTTCCGAACGTAGTCGGATACCTTAAGGGTTCAAGCAAAGATCAGCCGTAGTATTTTTAACACGATATTATTAAACCTTTTACTTAATCAACCTACACAACTGGTATGAAATGGACTCAATTATATCCGGAAGAGCAATAAAGCTTAGGCTTAATGCTACTAACTTATAATAATTTTTTTTAACTGAATCCTGGAGCGCTCTGGCCTCCTAGACTTGAATTCTCAGTAAATATCTTTTGTTTGACTATAAGATCTCCAGTCGTAAGCTTGATCAAAATTTAATAAACTTTTAATCGCCAAATATCAACCAATGACCAACTACCATCATCGCCGATAGTAATGCCAACGTTTAAATAGAAGTAATCATTTAATTAAATCTCACCTTCTTCACCGAGAAGAGTTTTCAATAGAACTTACTGTTAAAAAATAATAATTTTACCCGAGATGATTAGTTGACGCTTCGTGGATAGACCCGTTACAAGTTTTTAGATCAGTGCTTCTCAAACTTTATATATTCGTGACCCAATTTTCAGTCAGAATTTTCAACATGCCCCTCTTCCCCATACAATAACAATGTGTTGAATGCAGTAATAATGTATGATACTTTGACGCTAATACGACCCTAATTTTAAACCGTACAAAGCATTAAGATAAGTATTAAATTTTGTGTATGATAAGTCCATTGAAAAATCACTAGTAATTATTAAACTTGTTCTTAACTTAGTATTGATACTTAGTATCAAATATATTGTGTAGTATACATTTATAAGTATACTATATCACAGTAAATGTGTATTTTTTTATTATGTAAGAATACATTTTATTTCCTTTTAGTAAATTGAAAATTTTTAAATAATCTTTTATTTTCGACTTTCCAATACGCTTCCGCCCCCTTTATAGGGTTATCACGCACCCCTGGGGGGGGGGCGCCCCACAGTTTGAGAAACTCTGTTTTAGATTTTGAAATTAGGATGAAGTATTTCGTAAAAGGATTTGGAAATGCTTTGACCTTTACAGCTTTCTAACGAGGATTTTGAAGGAATTCAAATTTTTATAGAATAAGCAATTTCATTTTCAATGAAGTATTGTTGCTCTTTTTTATTTGCAAGAAAGACTTTTACTTGGTTGCATGTAGTAGTGTAAATTTTATCCGTTCTTAAGACACTTTTTTTTACAGTTTTGTCTGTACGCGAAAGATGTATTTAAACATTTTCTTCAAGGTATGGCACAAAAAAATGAGACTAAGTGTGTAGCTTGAAAAGAAGAGTGGAGTTGGCAATAACTGTTTTGGTGAAGTCATCCCACTTACCTCCTCTATCCATACGGCTAGTGCCGCCTAAATCGATAACTGCAGTTGGGATACTGCGTCGTTAAGTGAACACGTGCAACTCCATTGTGCCTGAAAAAATGTCGAATCAACATCAAGTTTCTTGTGAAACTTAAGAAATAAGCCACGAAAACATTTTAAATATTAACCAAGGCTTATGGAGATAAAACTTTGTCAAGTGCGCATACGTTTGAAAGGTATAAGAGGTTTCCAGGGGAAAGAGTCAGTGCGGGAGATGATGAACCTGTTGGGCGCCCAAGGTTACCAAAATTCGTGATATTAGTGGGTTCTTATTCACATCAGTGGTCAGACTGTTGATCAACACTACTGCACTGAAGTACTAAAAAGATTTCGTGGAAAAATTGAAAAAAAAGCCAGAATTGGGGAGTGATAAATGGTTGTTGCTAAAAGATAATGCGTCTGCTCACACGGCCTTACCTGTCAAGCAGTTTCTGACCAGTAAAACATTACTATGAGGGTAAATCCTCCTTATTCACCTGATTCGGTTCCACGAGACTTTTTTATTTCTTACTGTTAAATCTAACTTAGAGGGAACCCATTTTAACTCATTTGAAGAGATTCAGGCAGAAACCGAAAACTTCTTAATGGGACGGCCTACCTTCGGACCCAATTTTATTATAAAAAAAAATTTTTGAAACAAATTGAGTGTTTTTAGGAAGAAAAATAAAAAAAAGTAAATACATAAAAAAGTTTAAGTAAATATTGTCTTTTTTAGAAAAATTGGTTGTTTTCAAAGAAATTTTACCAAATTTTTTAATAAAACGGGTAGCATTGTATAAAAATTTCTAATACAGTTATCATAATTTTCTTTATACACAACATACATATTATGGTGTTCTTCAAAATGAACAAAAATCCAAGAGAAATATTAAAATACAAAAAAAAATAAAGACATAATAATATGAAAATTTTGACATTTTTAAAGTTTTTTCTTTATAAAAACTGCCCTAAATGAAAAAAAAAATATTTAACCTACAACCAAACTTATGGTCCACTTTATGAAAAAAAGTGTAATAAACATTTCCACAAAATTTCAAAACATTATCTGGTTTTGATTCTTAAGATATCATGTATCTGGTAAAGTACATGGTATCTCATGTATCTATCCTTTTTGAAAACATAATTTTGAGAAAAATTCATTTAAAGTTTTATCTTACTGCCCTTTTTTCATACTG